>PVJH01000308.1:0-356696 GCA_004026705.1 Nesogale talazaci | reverse complement strand
TTCTTGTCAAGAAGATTTTTATTTGGTTGTGTGCATTAAGATCATCATCTCTATTACAAATTTCAAAATTGAGGGGGGAGCTGCTCTCGTAGCTCACCCTGGCCCCGGAGCCAGCTGCTCGAGAGGGAGGAGTTACTGCCGCCCTTCGGCATCGGAGCCTACCACGATGGCTGTGACCTAAAACCCTCACGAAGCCCTGAGGTCATGGCCCAGAAGCATCCGGGAGGAAGAGGGTTATGTGGAGCCCAAGGCAGTGGTGGCGCTTCCCTCAGGACTTTGGGACCCTCTGTCGACCCTGACATACGTTCATTCTCAGGACCCAGGGACTCAGTTCTTAATGGCACCCGCACCATCCCCGAACAATCAGATGCTAAGAACACACAGCCCCCCAGCCCAGCCCACTGATCAGATCCAAGTCATGGTCCCCCCAGGGGTCCGGGACCTCCTGGACATGGAGAGGAGCCCACTCAGAATGAGTTCTTGTCCGAAGAAGAGTCAGGAGGGGACCAGGAACTTGCCAGAGAGAATGAGGCTGAGTACCAGGAAGACGGGAACCCTCCTTTTATTTCCGTTCCACCTACATGCAGCTGCCAGGGAACTCCTGGGATCCCTGCAGGTCCTTATTCCGAGGAGGGAGATAGCTCTTCTGTCAACTTGTGCCACCAGTGTACCTCGCCAGCCCTGGGAGAGAATGAAGAGTTGGAAGAGGATTATGATGAGGAACCTCTTAAGTTCAGCGATTTTTCACGTGCGCCCAGTGGAAAGAGACCTCCACCCCGGAGACAGAGGCACCGCTTTCCCACCAAGGAGAATGCTCGGGAGGGTGGACGCAGAGACCCTCGGTCCCCTGGGCAACATCGACTGGGTGGGAGGCGAAGTCAGGCCCATAGACACAGAGGCCTGGGGCTGTGTGGAGCAGAGGGACTCGGTCAGCTTGGACAGGCTGGCTTCTGGTGGCTGATCAAGCTGCTCGTGTTGGTCGGAGAGTATGTGGAAACTTGTGAGCACCTCATCTATGCATGCAGGCGGCTCAAAGGCAGCGATCTGGACCTTTTTCGAATTTGGGTTGGAGTCTGGGCTGTGCGACTGGGGAGCTGGACCCAGGTGGTGTACTGGCTTCTGAGTCAGGGGTTTCGCTATGGGATCGGGCTGCTCACCCGTCTCCTTAGGCTACTGGGTGCTCTGCTGCTGCTGGCTCTGGCCCTCTTGGTGGGCTGTATGCAGTTGGTCTGGCGGTTTCTGGTAGGACTGGGGGACCGACTAGGCTGGAGAGGCAAGACCACTTGGCTGGTGTTCCGGCTGGATTCTCCGGCCTTGCAGCGTTTCCTGGCTCTGCTGAGAAACAGCAGGCCGTAGCAGCAGCTGGTAAAAGTGGTTCAGTGGGGTTGGCTGGAGTTGCCTTGAGCCAGGAAGAGGACTAACCACCCGGGGGATGCACCACTAGCCAGTGGGCGCCACTGCCTGCCTGAGGAGGAAGTGGCCCGACTGTCCACCATGGCGGCGATCCCCGAGGACGAGCTCAACCCTTTCCACATGCTAGTGGTTGAAGCCACCGCATCCGATGTGGAACTGAAGAAGGCCTACAGGCAGCTGGCAGAGATGGTGCATCCTGACAAAAATCATCTCCCCCAGGCCGAGGAGGCCTTCAAGGTTTTGCGGGTGGCCTGGGACATTGTCAGCAACCCGGAAAGGCGGAAGGAGTATGAGATGAAACGAATGGCAGAGAATGAGCTGAGCCGGTCAGTGAATGAATTTCTGTCCAAGCTGCAGGATGATCTCAAGGAGGCAATGAATACTATGATATGCAGCGGATGTCAGGGAAAGCACAGGAGGTTTGAAATGGACCGGGAGCCCAAGAGTGCACGGTATTGTGCCGAGTGTAGTAGGCTGCACCCTGCTGAGGAAGGAGACTTTGGGGCAGAGTCAAGCATGTTAGACCTCAAGATTACCTACTTTGCCCTGATGGATGGAAAGGTGTATGACATCACAGAGTGGGCTGGGTGCCAGCGTGTGGGAATTTCCCCAGATACCCACAGAGTCCCTTATCACATCTCATTTGGTTCTCGGATCCCAGGCACCAGTGGGAGGCAGAGAGCCCCTCCAGAGACCCCACCTGCTGATCTCCAGGATTTCCTGAGCCGAATCTTTCAAGGACCACCTGGCCAGATGTCTAAAGGGAACTTCTTTGCATCTCCGCAGCCTGGCCCCGGGACCACCACCGCTGCTGCCGCCACCCCCCACCGCCGCCAAGCCCAGCAGCACAGCCCCCAAGGGAGAGGCCAAACCGACGGAAGAAAATGAGGAGGCCCTTCCAGAGCTGACGACCCTCCTCCTCTCTCCTCAAGTCAATGTCAGGGAGTCCAAAGGGCTGTGTACAGCACAGGATAGAGTTTGCTTTGTTTATTTTTTTTAATATTTAAAAAAGGGAAACTTTTAAGCGCAAACCGTTCACGGAGTACTTGTAGGAACCACTCTCCTGTCTCCCCAGTGCCCAGGAACTGAAGCTTGTCTTCAGACAATACCAAAGAAATCGGAGGTCGCTAGAGCAAAGAGCCTGGCGCACGGACTGGACACTGTGTCCCAGGGCTGTGGGGGCTGGGTGTTTTCCGGGGGTCCGTATGCCTTGGTCTTGTCTTTTGCTTTTAGGGCAGATGACACTTTTTCTCCCCCCTTTTAAAACGTTGAGTCTCTCTTTTTTCATGCCCCTTGTCAGGAAGAGCCCCTCCTCCTCGCTCCCTGCACACTAGCCATCAGAAAAAAGCATGCAGCCCTGATTGTAGGAGGTGCGTCGAGTTCAGAGTGGGAACTCTGAACGCTTTCGTTTTCTGACTTTCACCCTTGTGGGTAAGCACTCAAGTTCAGGCTTGTTGCTGCAGGGATGGCCAAAATCAATATTTTTTTTTTAAAGCAGACTTACACACGCTGCCCTTGGTTGAGAGGGAATGCTGAGGGGATTCTCAGCAGCCCCCTTGTGATCCAAGGGTTTGTATTTTTTTAAGTGTATTCCTCTTTGTATGTACATGTCTATCTAAAGCCAGGGGATTATCTTTCTATAAATACATAACTGGCAACCTGCCCCCTCTCTTAAAAAAATTTCAAAATTGAAAATAGCCAATATTTATAAAATAGAACTTACTAGGAAATCAAGTCCCTTTACCCAGTGATGTAAAGGAGTTCTCTTTGAAACCTTTCTCGGTTGCATAAAAGCTCTGCAGTATCATCCTTTCTGTGGTCAGCTACCAGCACCATTTAACTTCTGCTAGCTACTCCAATACCTTAATCTCTGTTAAATATAGGGAATGTTTACATCAACTTTCTGGAATTTTATTCATAAACTATTGCTGAGTCTGTGTCCACAGATTAATTGTAGTCAGGAGGCCATTCAAAAACTATAGACATTCTCATCTGTTATCTTTTTTTTTGTTGTTTATTTTGTGCAAGAATTAGAAAGAACTTGGAAGAAGGCAAAAAAGATAAAAGAAAAGAAGGACGCTGAGCCCCGGTGGTGTGGTGGTTGTGCGCGGGACTGTGGCCCACTGGGACAGCGGTTGAATTCCATCAGTGGGGTTGGGCCTCCTACTCCCACCACCGGAGAGCAGTGATGCCAAAAAAAAAAAAGAAAAGAAAAGAAGGAAGCGAAGGGACATTTTTATTCATATATTTTTTGGAAAGAATAGAGAAATATTATTTTATTCAGATATTTTCTATTATGTTTCATTTCCTTTACCTGCTTTCAATAACTAATAACTCTGTTAATGTTTCTAACTGCCATGGAGCATCTCATTACACCATGCTTGATCATGAGTTGACTAGACTTGACTATGGTTCATCCATTCATTTCCAGAAAATGATACCAATTCCTAGAAGAATTATAGATTCCTGTCTTAAAAATATACAACATGTATATTTTTGTAGCATTCCCCACCTGCAATTCAGTGGCTATTTTCTTGTTGAGAAGTAGTATTTTAAGATCAAGGAGTACTTTCCATTAAGAACAGCAACAAAAAGATCGAGATAGTTACAAACATGTAAGTACAATTATTTACATTTTTTTAAATTTAAAGAAATGTTCCAATATATTCTCTGGAATAGATTTCCAATTAAACTCAAGATAGCATGTATTTCCTCTATTTGTGCTGATTAATCAATATTTATCATAAAAGAAGTATATAAATTATACAGTACTATGACACATTCATATAAACCAAATATTTGAAAAGCCTAATGATTGAGAGGTCAGTGAACAAGGTACAGCCAATAATCTTAAAGCCATGATTCAACACCATGGCTGTCAAAGATCTTATTTCCTGAGACCTAGCACTTAAGTCTTGGCAGTTTTATGGTCAGTACTATTTTAAATTGCAAAACAATGTGAAACCAATTGGAAACAGTGGAGTTGTAGGAATGTTCTATGAAATTCAAGGTAGAGATAAACCATGTTTTTATGTTCAATTATTCCTTGAAATAACACTTTAAGCTGTTCAATTAACTTGCTACCTACATCCCCAATCTAAAATTGCTGTATAATGAAGTATCAATCATACTTTCACAAAACTGGATGTTATCCCAAATGTAGATGAGGAAGACCAATTCAAAGAAAATACACACAGAGTGGGGTGTCTTGGGATCTCTTTCCTTTGAGGAGAAAATGAATGAACTATGCATCTAATTCTAGAATAGCTACTTACGGTAAAGAATAGCACCAACATTTTAAGACAGAGAAAGCTCATTTGTTATGCTTTTTGACACTTGGCTACTTCTGCTTCTAATAATAAAAACAGCTACTTACTGTTGTAAAGTACATCTCAAGAAAAGAAAGATAACTGTGAATTCATATTTGAGAAACAAGTTTTTAAGAAAAGAATGACTTTTCTTCCCCTGTAGTTAATAACACATTAGTACAAATATGAAAGACAAATGCATTGCCTTGGACATTTTATTAAGAGCAATGCAGTCATCGGTTTTACAGGATAAATGGAGGTACTGAAAAATCCATATAGACATATATTATTGACGGTCCTGGTTATAAGAAGCCTTCGTGGTGCCCTGTGTTAGGGTTGACACTTAAACCCACCAGTCACTCCCTGGGAGAAAGATGAAGCTATCTGCCTCCTCTAAGACTGAGCCCCATAAACCCTATGTAGAGTGCCTCTAAGTCTTAATCTATTTGTTAGTAGCATTGTGTCAGTGGAAATTTCACATTCAAATTATCTGCTTATGTATTTTGCTCTATTTTTTTGCCATAACTGCCCTCTGGTGGTCATGGGAGCTACCCAGCCTTGCTCCTGGAGAGCAGCTGCTGGATTTGAACCGCCAAGCCCGTGGGCCGCAGTCCCGTACTCAACCACTTACACCACCGGGGCTCAGCTCCAGAAAACTGAAACTAAGTTCTTTTATTTTTTTGGTTTGGGGGGCATGTATTTTGCTCTTAAGGAAAGAGACTGACAACTTCCGTTACTTACATTGCTGGAAACAAGTCAGGTGCAAAATCAACTGGGCCTGATCAAGCTGTAGACCAAGTTTCACTTTAATATCATTGTGGATGTCATATAAGAAATAAATTTACATTATCATTTCTTTTTATCATAAATAGCCCTGCAAAATGTATTTGGTCTAGCTAAACAGAGACCAAGCAATGCAAAAGTTAAATTATGTATCTCAGCAAGAGTCCTCTCCTCTAAGTCGATGCAGAATCTAACTCAATCAAATCTACTTTTCTATCACATGCGAATTGAGTACAGATATCCAGCACCAAGAAAAAGATCCAGGAACTGAGAAATTAGTCACAAAAAACTAAAGGAACGCACTTATCATTTTTATTCATCTGTGTGTGGAGTTCAGTCTGAGATATCTAGCTCTAATTAATTACATTACACACACACACAAAGAGTAGCGCCTGTTGAAAAGGGCCCTGTGGTAATAAATGGCTGTGTTAGCATACTTATCATCAGAACTCCCCCAGAGATCCTGCCACAGAAACCCTCAGCTGACCTCATCAACAGGCAGGTGGCAGTTGATCAATTCAAAACAAAGTTACTCAGAAAATCATTTCAATTACAAGAGTTGTGGTGCCTATAGTGTGGACAGAAGACAACAGAGGTCATCTGTCTTTCTGAATTTGCCTGCCAAGTAGTATTTATTTCTTGCTCTTATAAGCAATAAGAAAAGTGTCACTATTGGGAAATACTACAGCATCCAGTATCAAATGTCTATCACTCCTAGCCCTTGGATCCCAAGGAGGAAACTGTAGAATCAGGAGCAGAGTTATCCAGGTGCACTTCAATCTTAAGTCATTTTGGAGCTCCTTTTACATTATTGATTTCTCCATTAGTCTTGCCAGTACAACAAGTTAAGGAACAGCAGCACTCAGCAAGACCCTAGCACTGAAGAGAGATGCAAAGTCATTCATGTGTCGTAGAAGGGTGCTTAAGAGAAAGAAACCAGCCCTAAACACCTTGTCTTTCCTCTGCCAAGAATATTGTTTTCAGTTGCCATTGGGTTGAAAGCAACACATGGTAGCCCCAGGTGTGCAGATCTGATCCCTCCACATGGATGGCAATCTTTGGGAAGCAGAAGGCCAGGCCTGCATCCTCAGGGGTGCCTCTTGGGGGTGAGATTACCAGAAAGTTTCCTTTGGGATGATTCCTGAAGATGTTGGTTTTCCATCCCTAGGTTGTCAGGAAACTAAAGAATTGATTGAAACATTTGTAACTGGACACACATAAAAAACTGCTTGTTTCTTGAAAAAGAAATACCCATAAGACTTCTTGGTTATTAACTTTTCTTTCTTTTATGCATGATGCCGGTGTGCATATTATCTCCATAGGAAACATTTCTAATGTTTTTGAGAATAAGATGACATTGAAGTAAGAAAGTGCTGCTTTGTTAGACTGACCATCGTCTATTTTAAAGTCTGCTTTCAGCTCGTTGCCAGCTATAGACTGGGGCCTGTATAACTCTCAAAGACACTCCATTATTAGGAAGCTAACAGAATTCTTCTTTCATATATTTATACCAGCACACTGTCCATGAAGAAACGGTGATGGTGATGACTGAAGACATGCCTTTGGACATTTCTTATGTGCCTTCTACTTATCTGACTGAGATTACTCATGTCGCACAAGCCCTATCAGAAGTGGAAGAACTTCTTAATGCTCCTGACCTACGTGCGAGGGATTTTGAGGATCTCTTTAAACAAGAGGAGTCTCTGAAGGTAAAAGCAAAGCACTTTCATTCCGATAGCATTATGGATATTGCTTGTTATTGTTATTTTATTTTCCACACCACAGAAATTGACTTAAATATATACAATGACGACATTCTGACTCACACCAAGAATTCCTATATAAGAGTAGCTCACCTTTAGAATTCAGGGTTGCATAGGAGAGAATATTTCATAACATTTAATGTTGAAAATATTCCTAAAGCAAACGTGACTCGTGACAGAAAGAAATCAGAAAAACTGAGCTTTGATAAAGAAACTGTTTATCCCCAATCTGAACTTATTTTCTTTTCTCCAAAATAGAAGAATTAGATACGTTCTTAAAGAGCATTATACCTTGTTTTAGCCTTTTATTTTCCATTTACATAAATTCCCTTTCAAATTAATGTCGAGAGCAATACTATCATATATGGAGTATAATTTTCACAAACAGTAGTATAGTCTTTAAAACTACTAGACACAAGGCTGCCAACTGAGTCCAGCTTTTTTTTTTCAACAATGAAAATTTTCTAAATTCTGAACTACCATGAATCATAATGAGACAATGAACTATGAATTTTAGAAGGTTGTGTCTGAAGAGGAATGCCTATAGCATCAACAATAAATATATATCAAGCTGTAACTCAAGAGTTTGTGTTCATTTTACATTCAGAATGAATCATTATCACATAGCCGGACCTTGGTATTTTTCAGTGCAAATAGCATAAAATTATAGGCAGAATATGAGTATGTTATCAACGGTACCTATTAATGAAATAGTTTGTATTCTAAATAATTTCTTGGGGTCTCTTTCCATATCACACATTTTTCTGCACAAATAAAAATAAAGTTGCTTGTTTGCTTTTCAATATCTTGAATGACTTGAGTTTAATATCTTAGATTATATCCAGGAAATTATAGCGATTGCATAGTACAAGGAAGAGTGACAGTAATCTCTAGAAGAAGTGCTTTCATCTCAGAATGGTGTTGTTTTTTAGTCTCTTCGTAGTAAATGTCAAATCACTTATAAGTTCAATGAAGAAAAAGCTCCCAATCAATGGATAAAGAAGACATGCCAGCATTCTTGTCATTATTCCCATTAAGTAATTACTCAGGACAGGTCAGTTTGCAAATTCAACATTGTCATTCAACTTTTAAATCACCACTAATGAGCTAGTATTCACTCCTGTCTGTGTTCTTAGACACATGGGTGATGAGAGCAATGACCCTGAATTTATTAAGCTGCTTATTGAATATCTCTATCTTCATACCTCTTATACTGGTGCAACCCTGGATAAATCCAGTGACCCTGAATGTATTAAGTTTCTTGTTGAATAGCTCTCTTCATACCTTTTAACCTGGTGTACCCCTGGATACATTCATATTTAAGCATTTATTCATCCAGATATATTTAGTTAATATAATAGCTGCCACCAGTTGTGATGGTATTGATTGTTGTGGTTTGTAAAAAAAAGCCTTATTGCAGCTTTAATGTAGCTGGATTATTGAATGTTCGTGAGATGTATTTGTGGGCATAGTTCCATCTGACTCCCAACAAATCTCTTGGAGCAGGCAAATGGAGTTTCTACCTTTATGGACTTTTTGAAGGGGGATAGTTTTGATCTCGGTCTTTACAATGAATATGCATTTCTTCTTAAAGGCATTCATCATTGTCAATATCCAGTAGTAAAAATAGAAAAGCAGTGAATAAATTGTACAGCTGCTGGTTGAAAGGTTTGAAATTAAATTGTGGTTGATTTTATTCCTGACAGATTTGCAGGAATCAAATTGCAAAACTGCAGTAGGCATTGCTCTGGTTGAATGTGCATATATCTTCAAAGTGCAATACAACACAAATAATGTGCTATATGCTAAAATAATTACATTCTGAATAAAATATATCTAAAATAGCATACATAGTTTCCAATGATGTATTGAATAGGAAACTTACCTAATCATTTTGGCAGGGAATAAGCTGGCAAGCAGTGGTTTCCATATGAAACTTTGCATTTAAAAATGAATATCCTAGCTAAGGAATAGCTAGAAGAGAATGAGAAAAGATACACTTGAAGGTTATTTATTTATATTTCATAGCACCTTTAATCCAATTATCCTGAATGTTTATATGTAAAATGTTAATGATAGTCTATATCAATGTGATTAATTTTAAAAGTATCTTTTTCAAAAGATTGATATTATGGGGAACATGAACTTTAAGGAAAAATGATTGCTCTGTCTTTATGGAACAGACAGCCTCATCTCTCTCCACCTGAGTGACTGATAGATTTGAACTGTTAATCTTCAGATTAAGGGCCCGATGCTTAACTCATCGTGCCACCATAGCTCCATGTTGATTATAGCAAAGGTGAATTTAGGCAAAATAAGATCTAATTCTGCGATGTGTCATGCCCCAAGTTATAGGAAATAGTACTGGTTTCTATTTGTAGATAAAAATCCTTCCCACTTTAAAAGTCCAGAGAAAGAAGAAACTCATGGGAGAAGGAAAGGGGAAGATGGAAAAGATAAGGATAAGAGGAAAGGAGAGAAAAAACGAGGCATGCCTGATGTCAGTGATCACCTCTAAGCTGATAGAGAACGGATGCTATGTTTCAGGTGGATGATAGGTATTCCTCTGGTTGAGCCGAAGGGTAGGCATATGAAGAAAAGTTACAAGTGTTAGTATGAAACTCGGTGGCAATATCGGCTGTAGACACTTAGATGAAGAAGTAAAGGCTTCCCATGTTGAACCTCAAAAAACAAAAACAGTTTAGGTTAATTAGTAAAATAGGTAGATCTGGAGCAAAATTACATAGGAACTTTAGCATGCCATGAGGTTGTGCTAATGAGAGAGGAACAACTCAGTAGAAAGTGAAAGGGCCGCACTCAAAGAATGTAATCAATGTTTCTAAATCGTACCTGCAGAACATACTGCATTGGTGGATGGTTTGCCGTGAATGTTTTCAACATGCAAAATAAAATTTATTGAAAACACTTCACAGCAAAATTTGATTACACATGCCTTCTGAATGTTACTTGAATTTTGTTAGTAGAACAGCTTAGTATGTGAAAAATATTTTTGTTAAAAAATTTCTATATTAGAAGAACTATAATTTTTAGAGTAAATGTACAAATTTTAGGTACTTCAATCCTTTAGTGATTTCTATAAGGGAAATTAAGTTTTCTTTTGACTATACACCTTTACTTATAAATAGTTTTTTATTGTTTTTATGAGTTGGGATTTGGGGTTCAAGTTCCTTTTTGTGAAAGTCTTTGCAAATATTAATCTATTTGCTGCAGTTTGCACTGTACTTTACTCATCTCTGTAATGCCTTCCTTGGCATTTATCCTACAGTGAAGAGACTTTCAGATATTTACTGTATTATCGGCATACTCTGTTCATATTTATGTCTGTAGTTTAGCTTTATCTATATTTCATGCATGTCTTTTTAAAGGAAATGACTCATGCTTTTCTCCTAAAATCCCCATTGTTTTAGCTGCATCCACAGATGTTCTACTTTAACTCATACTACAATTTACTCCAAATTTGGCTGAAAGTATTTTCCCAAATCACCCCCACTTGTTCTATTGTATAAAATAAGGCTAATTTAATAACCCCCATTCTATGTATACTGGAAGTCAACAACTCACCCATAATGCAATTTAAAATTCCAGAAGCCAGTACAAATTCAGAGGTTGCAATTAAGTTGTGGGGAGGTGTTCCTTCTATTCATGAACTCTTCAAAGTGGACTTGACCAATTATGATGTCACGTTTTGATATCTAGCTTATAATTATGGATTTCTTATTTATACAACAATGATGTCTCTCCCTATGGAGGATATTCTTGCTGAAACACATATTATGTCTGAGGTAGATTTTCATAAGGTCCACAAACCACACAGAACAAAGCAGTAGTGAAACTTACCACCAGGCCATTAAAAATAAAAATTTATATTTGTTTAGTAGCGCTTTATTATTCTTGGGTGTCATCGATCCTTTTTCCCCCTCTTTAAAATATTGTAAAGAGATCTGTTGCAATGCAATACCTTGTTGTGACTGCTGCTTCCATGAGTATTCATTGTGGATCCAAGTCAAGGCTCCACAAGTTCAATATTCTCTACATGCCTATATTGCTTATTGGTAAAGTTCTGAGGGATTTTGCTTCCTTTAGATTGAGTTACACATCATACTAAAGGTAGTTGCTTTTGAATTCATGAATAACTCCTTCAAGTCATCTTTCCGCAGCCACAGTTGTGCCTTGTATATATTGAAGGTCGCTAATGGGTCTTCCTCCATCACGATGCCACATTTTTCTTCATATAGCACAGCATTTAGGATGATGTGTTTAGAATATGCAGTAAATGCCCGTGATGCAAAGATACAATTCTGATAAACACTTTTTTAGATTATATGCCCTTTATCTGGTTGAGCCATGGTTCCTTAAGCTATGTACAGGTTCTATTACATGTTCTGAATTTCTCATTAATCAGAGTATAATTTATAATTTCTTACAATCTGCACAGAATGATTATTTTTCCTAGACAACAAAACACAGGTAAATATCTCTCCTATCCCCTTCTTGAAAATTCAGCTAATATCAACAGTGATGTTCCTTGTTTCATCTACTCTGTCAACTCAAATTTGGATTTCTCATAGGACTCTGCTGATCTGCAGCAAACGTTATTGTTTTTTCTTCAGTTGCTAAAATTGTACTTAGGGGTTACATTAGTGATATTTTTCATCCTTTTCACATTCTACTGAATCACTTCTCTTTAGCATTGGGACACTTTGTGATCTATTACAGTTGGCTGGCCAGGTAGCTGTTTTCAGGAATTCTTGGCAAAGTCATGCAAACACTTCCCACATCACATCATTTTATTGAAAAATTGTCATAGGCATTTTTATCAATTCCTGGAGTCTTGATTGATGCCAGTGCCTTCGGTACATTTGAACTTCTTCCTTCAGAATGAATGGTTTTCTGTTGTATGCTGCCCTGTGAAGGGAGTGAATATCAACCAGACATTTTAGGTACCATGTTTTCATGTGGTTCATGCATACCTTTTTGCGGCTTCTTGCGTCCCTCAATATTTTGTATACAACAGCCTTCAATATCATCACTTGAGGCTTAAAGTTTTCTTCAGTCCTTCGCCTATTGGTTTCCAACTCCAGGTCTTTGCATATTTCATGATAATACTTTATTTCTCTAAGCAACACATGAAAAGCGTTTGCTCACCACTTTGCTTCCACTATCACTGACTGCTAGATGTTTCAGAACAAGTTTAAGTCTCTTGTGACTTCCTTCTTTGTTTTGTTTTCACTTTCTGCTTTTTCAAATGGATGCCACAGTTGTTGTCCAAAAACCTGTCCAATCTGTCATCAAATCTCTTCTTGAGGTGGTCTCTAAGATCAGAAGGAATAAACTCAAGGTTGGATTTGGGCTTTTATATACTTACTATATTTTCTTCTTATTTAATCCTACATGTAAACAATTGATGGTTCGTTCTGCATGGGGTACTGTGGCCTTATTTGACCAACATTTGAGCTTCTCTAAAGTCTCTTTCCAGAAATGTGGTAATCTAATTGATTCCTGTATGTTGTATACATTGAGAGGTACATGTATGGTGGCTGTTTATGCCATATGAAAAAGATACCAGCAATGAACACATGATAAGCTTTGCAAAATTCTGTTATGTGATCTCTACCATCATTTCTATCAACAGAGTTTCCAGTGACTGAGCCTTTGTCTTTGTTTTGAACTTAGGAATTCCTATAACCAGTAATTCTGAAGGCATATTGATTTCATATTTCATCAACTTCATAATCATAAATTGACAATCTATAATTTCTTCATCTTCAACATTTATGATTGCTGTGTCAATATGAATAGTGCTGGTTTTAATATATCATGTGTCACTGACAATGTTTTAATTCAGAGATTTGGAAATGTTCTTTTTCGATAATGAATAAAATGCCATTCTTCTTCAATGTATACGTCTCAGCATAATATGCCATTTGATTGTCTAATAAGATGTTCACTTCTAGCCCATTCCAGCTCATTAATGTTTAAATCTTTGGACTTTCATTGTACAACCATTGATCTTTGTACAATCAATTTAACTGTTGATGATTTCTAAAAGTTCTAGACTCACATTTAGCATATTTCACATCTAATTATTTATGGAATTTTGAAGCTGTTTCTTCTTACTTTGAGTTGAACGGCATCAATAAACAAAGAACCTAGCTCTATTTATGACATTAATGTCATTTCTACTTTTCCCTGGTTATTCTGAGTATCTTACATGCTGAAGCACTTATTTTCCCCTCTCACGCTATATTATGATTGTCTATTCACTGGTTCTTCACAGGTTTTCCCCAACTTCTTAAATAAATAAGTGATCTTCTCTCTAGTCTATGTTTATACTAGAAATGCAACTGAAATCTGTCCATTATGGATGACCCTCCATGTCTTTGAAATGTCAATGGCATAGCTTTCAGCACCACAGCACATGCAAGCTATTATATCTTGGTGAAATATTATGAAAAATCATTAATAGGTTACATTAACGCCTTGTGTGAAAAGTCTTTCCAATTAAACTTGCCATTATTGTAGTGCCAGGTAGCTACATGGGGCACAAAAAGTTTTAAGAATTAGATTTCTATAGGATGTTGTCTTCACCTGTCACAAAAGACAGACTCTAGAGAAGGAAATGAACTGGAGTGTGAATCTTTGGTACTCCAACTTTTATTTTTAAATTCTAACACAGATATGTTCCCCAAAGACTGCTGTCACAACAACCATTATATGGTTTATCTAATTCCTTTTCAATAATAATGAGTTTTGTTCTCCTCCTATCCAAATTTATGAGGCATTTGTCATACCTAAGACTGTTTAAAGCTATTATTTTGCCGTTTCCCCAAATGTACACTTTATAGATGTAAAATAGATATGCATATATTTGTGTACATATATCCAGTTAACTGCAACTCTACATTATCCAAGAGAATGATACTGCTTCAGATGCAAAATATACAAATTTCGGTATTCCCACTCTTCTATAAACAGTCATCTATTCTCACTGTCTTGTTTTCTTTGATGATTTGCATCCATTGGATGTGCCACAACCCAGAAAAAGGAAATTCTTTTAAAAATGATCATTTTGACAGCATATTTTTCCTTGCTCACCATTATACTTATGAATACAAGTATAACAGCTGGTTACACAATATATATCTGTTGAATGAATGAATGAAAGGTTCCTAGTCCTAGGTATGTGTTCCATGTTGCATGAGGACAGAATGATAGTTATATACCAGTGCCTTCATGCCTGGAATTCAGTGAAAAAAAAAAGTTTCTTTCTTGGATCCTAATTCATTGAGGTAAGTCATGCAGGCATTTGTATTTTTTTAAAAAAAAATTATTTGGAGAAAAAGTTGAAGCCTTTTGCTGAAAGTTTGACAAGACTGAATTTTGAATGGATCATTTATAAAATTGCTACTTGGAATTCACATGTAACTCAGAAGCAGCCTATTTCACCTGACCCCATCTAGAAGCCTGCCATACATGTGTGATAAGCAATAAGAAAGAGAGGTTGGCTAACCATTGGATTCAAGCCTAAAAGACAGAGGTAGACATCAAATAAAATTCTTTTTTAAAAATCATTTTATCGGGGCCTTGTACAACTCGCATCAGAATCCATACATTCACCCATATTTCAAGCATATCTGCGTATTTTCAAATAAAATTCTTACTTGCACTTTTGGACAGGTCACATAAAATTTCTAATTTTCAGTTTTATCAATTTTTAACTTAGCCCATGGATAATACATGTTCAGCATTCTTCGGAAATATTAGTGTGAAGATAGAATGAGATTATCCTAGGATTGTGTAAAAATATCTTATAAATGTGCAATTATTTTCAATTAAGCAGCAACAGTAAAAAGACCTCACTGCCATCAAATCCATGCTGACTCTTAGCAACCTGATCAGGTAGCCTAGACCCACCTCTCTGAGTTCCTGGAACTATAGCTCTTTGTGTGTGTGTGTGTGTGTGTGTGTGTGTGTGTGTTTATATGTGTCTGACTTTAATGCTTCATAATGGTGTAAGACTTCTGCCCTCACACTATCTTTATTCTGTGTTATCGTAGTGGTGGTTTTTCTTAATAGTTATGCATATAGATGTATGACTGTTGCCTGAAACAATTGTGTCCTTTTTTTAGTTGCCCATGTTGGAAAGCATGCTCACTCTCCTGACACCAGCAACATTTTTGTGTTGTTAGGTGCCAATAATTTTCTTCCAACTTAGAGGGTCCCCACATATAACTATAGAAAACACTGCTCAGGCCTGTGTCATCCTGACAATTGTTATATTCGAACCCATTATAAAGTGACATAGCATCAAACATTTTTCCACTTTCCAAAATATTTATTTCATCTTAGTAATTTGTAGGTATGATTCATTATTATTTTACATAGAATCTATCTATGCAGTTACTTTATCATTCAGACTAGTATTTCAGTTCTTTACCATAATCAAAAGGTGGTCATGACAGTGT
Source organism: Nesogale talazaci (assembly GCA_004026705.1). NCBI lineage: Eukaryota > Metazoa > Chordata > Mammalia > Afrosoricida > Tenrecidae > Nesogale > Nesogale talazaci. The sequence goes on along the minus strand of PVJH01000308.1, from coordinate 340,943 downwards.
AATTAAATGGGATAAAAACATAAATTTAAAAGAAAAATATTAAGTACCCCACCTTCATTTATTTGCTGATTCCATTATATAGCAGTAAATAGTTTCTTAGACAGTTTAATTGCATTTTGCCTTGACTTCTACATAGACTTAAATCTTGCCCTGCTTCTAAAAATATAAGAAAGTTAATGACATATGTCTACTTTTTAAGAGTGAGAAAAGCACTTGCTTCCATACAATTCTCTTCTGACAGAAACAAGAGTAACTTTTTCTAACAAGACTTTCTGTGAAATGATTTTGAAGATGTGCAGAGCTTAATATATGTACCTATCACAACGTAACTTATGAGATCATTTCCAGTTTCCTTGGCACTGAGGAGTTGAGCCAAACTTTGTTTGCTTATTGTGCATGTGTTCTTCAGGATGCTTTATGTTAAAGGTGATTTTAATTACAAATAATGGTTTTCCTGTTATTGAAATTTCTTGGCTAAGAAAACACAGGCAAATATTTTTTCTTAAAATTTTTCATTAAAAAAATCACCTGAAAAATAAATAAATAAGGGCTGAGCCCCGGTGGCGCTAAGTGGCTGAGTGCAGGACTGTGGCCCACAGGCTTGGTGGTTCAAATCCAGTGGCGGCTCTTAGGAGCAGTACTGAATAGTGCCCACGACCACCAGAGGCAGTGATGCCCCCCGAAAAATAAATAAATAAATAAGGTTCACCATTTGCAATAGAAGGCAAAATAGTCAGCACACATCTTTGTGTGTTTACACATCCCACAACCAGGAAGATCTTACCTTAAGAAGAGCTGTAAACCAAGGGATTTGTGTTAGAGTTTGGCTCATTTGAAATACTGCAAAATCCTGGGCACCATTGTTTTATTTGTTTGCTTTGACACCGTTGTTAAGCAGAAAACATTAAGATGCCAAGCTATTGTTTCTTGATATATCCTTCATCTAAGTTTAGATGCTATTAAAGTCTGGTCCCTCTTTCCCAACTCTTTTCTGACGTATCCTGTACTATTCAATTTGCCAAAACCTAAACTTAATTCACTGCTTTTGAGCCATTTCAAATGAATCCTATTGGATGTGGTAGAATTGCCCCCAGTGGGTTTCTGAGACTGTAAAGATTTAGGGTAGTAGAAAATTTCATTTGTCTTCTGCAGAGAGACTCAGTGCTTTTTTGGGGGAGGGCATCACTGCCCTCTGGTGGTGGTGGGAGCTACCCTGCTTTGCTCCTGGAGAGCAGCTGCTGGATTTGAACCGCCCAAGCCCATGGGCTCGAGGTCCTACATCAACCACTTATGCCACCAGGGCTCAGCCTAACACTAAGTGCTTTGAACTGCTGGCCTTGTGGTTAGCAGCTCAAGAGCCTCTGATGGACAGCTAGTCCAAACAGTCCTTTTCCTGTGCTTAGAGGATTCAAATGTCTTGCCTCTTGAATATTGAGCATTGGGAACAAGAAGAAGCATGAAGGGAAAAGACCAGGATTATGGGGTTTAGGGGTAAGTTTTCTTAATGAAATTCTTCAGGACACCCTTGATTGCACTCAAAGAATGATCAAGTGCATTGTCATGAAGTAAAAATATCTCCGGTACAAGTTTCTTGACCTTTTTTCTTACCAGTGGAGTTTTCAATTTTCTTAAAACATTTCGTAAGCCCCTGAGATCATCTTTCAAGAAAATCCCTCCAGATTATCCAGTTTAACACCCCCCCCCCCGAATAGACACTGTAACCTTCTGGATTGACCTGTTTGCTTTCAATTTAAAGGGCCCAGCAAATCCTTTCAAAAGACACACTTTGGATTGGACTCTTTTTTTTAAGGTATTGTAATGAGACAAAGGCAAGTGTGTTAAAAGTAAAATATTTCTGCCTCCATTCATTGATTAAAAATTAAATAACCATCAATCAATTTCAGCTCACAGTGACCCTATAGGAGAGATTTGAACAACCTCTGGAAGTTTCTAAGACTGTCCATCTTTACAGGTGTCGAACACTTGATCTTTCTCCCACGGACTTTGTGCCCAATTCCTAACTTGCTCTGCAACCGGGGCTCCTGCCTGCTCCATACAGAGGTTTCCTTAGACTAGTTTTGCTTAGGATACACCTCTGCATGTATGAAGTGAAACCATTTTGACTTATCATCCAAATGTACTAAAGACATCTATAAAATGTAAAATAGTTCTCTGTCTCCAAGTAGATTCCAACTCAGAGTGACCATTAGGAGCCCTGATGCCCTTGCTGGCTGTTCTCAAGGCTGCTCACCACAAGGTCAGGGGTTTAAACCCATGCATTGCTCCCTAGGAGAAGATGAGATTTTCTTGTAAAGAATTAAAGTTCTGAGTACCTAAAAGGGCAGTTCTTTCCTCTCTCATTATTTTAGGGTTAGTCACTGTGAGCCTCTATATTATGGACATTCTTAATTTCCTTATCGAAGCTCATGTGTGTGCTGAATTATGTTTTGGAATAGTGAGATGTCCTCTTATGTTTTATTAACTAAAGAGAGGACACAGCAGAAAAAAATACACTCTTTTAAATTCTAAAAATATACTGGGGAAGTCCCTAGTAGGGTGGAAACAAAAATGAAATGCTGGCTTTGAAAAAAAAAAGACAGAGATGTTAAAATTCGATAAGTTCTTTTGAAGTTCACTTTTATCAGAAATGATTAACAGTTCGTTTATTCTGCAATCAGATATCACCATTCCCCACTGCCCTGTTTAGTTTCTGTAGTATCTACTTTGACATCCGTACAAATAGGCTTGCTATTTACGTAAGGAAAGGCTAGCTCTGTAATAAAACACTGTTGTAGCAAGGGAGCAGTTGTCGCTTTACATTAAATGGGAGAAAAACTAAGCAGCAGAAATCTGCGTCTTATGATAGAGAATGGAATATAGCCCAATTAGGTTTTCCTTGATATTTTTAATACGACCTGATGAGTTGCACTGAACTGGTCCTCTGGTTGAGCTCCCTTGATAAATCATCATGAGTCTCTAGTCTCTTGCATCCACTGAAGGCATGTAATACATACTACTTGAACAGACTGGGTGCTTTTAGATTAAAATGATTTGTGTCTAAAAAATAGACTCCATTTTTTTTAAAAGGAGAGGAGAAGGCATGTTTCTAAATATGTATACTTCTGTCTCAAAGGTGAAGTTCTTATCTTCATGGGTGAAGTCTCCTTTAAACAAACCTTTCAACTAGAAATATGAATGGAAGAAGCATTCTCCCTAGATTTCTGTCTTGTGCAGCTTTAGATATTGGGATTTCATTTTTCAGTGTGAAAACTACCTTAATATCTAATTTTTCTCTCATAACAGGGGATAAACAAAGTCACAATACAACTAAGTTCCTTCTTTGAGCCAGACTTGCAATTCTGTGATTGCTAAACCTATGAAGAACTTAAATGATATAAACTAATGTACAAAGATTTTTCAAATATTAGACTCTCCCCCACCTTTTATGGAAAAAGGAAGGTCTAACAAATAAGCCTTTCAAAGAATTGAAATGGGCTGGGGTCAGTATATTGGGTTGGTTAAAATTAAAAAGGAAGTTGACTGCAAAGTGAACAGTTTCTCATCTTGACCTCATATATTCAGGTAAGATTAGCATCTACTCAGGATTAGAAACTAAAAACTCCAAATGATCTGTTCTCTCTTGGCGCTGGGGTTCTTCTTGTTCTTCTCCTTCTTCTTTTTGCTATCACCATAGCAACTGCAGGGATGATGATTTCATTTTTCAAGGGTCAGAAACCATAAAGATCACTTATTTCCTGACAAACTAAAATAGTAAAAAGCTATAAGAGATCCCATCTCTGGCTTTAAACTGTGGGGACTGCTACAAAATTGTTTTCAGTGCGTGTGTGTGTGTCTTCCCCCACCCCCATTCCTACCCTCACCATTCTATGTGCAATGTCTTCAGAACATGAGTACGTGCAAGGATTTTAAAAAATATTTCCTGGATGTCCACCCATTTTGACAGAATTTTGAGAATGCTCCAAGGGCTATTATCTGGCTACCCAAGGAATAGCCTGGTTTGTCATTGTTTGTGGTGGTGGTGGCGGTTCTTCCTTTTCTCATTGAAGACAGAAATTTTACATATATTTTGCTACATGCTGCACAGCACTGTTCAACCCATTTGTAGCTTGCTTCTCAACAGTCCTATCATTTCTCCAGAGATTGAGGGCTTGCTAGAGAGTTAGAGATTCGTATTAAAATCCGAAAATTTGGTGAGCTTACATCTTCAAAAAGACTTTATATGAGGGTATGGTAAAAGGAATTGTTGCTAGGATTCCAGTTCATATCTACACATGTTGGTTCCAAATGCAGAATGTGAGCAGCATGTTTCCATGATCAGCGCATAGCTCAGTCAAGTTTTCTCAGTAAAACTCTGGCTGCATTTAGTTGAGTGCCTTCCCCCAAAAGGCTATATTATTTTTTTGCATCAAGAGTAGGGGTTGGGGTTAGGGTAGTAATATTTTAGTAAATCTCAAGTGGACATCTTCCAGATTTTTGATGCTTGATGGTCAGTTATCAGGTATGCTGCCATATATAACGTAACAATTTTTATGGATTATGGTTTTAAGGAAAGATTAGAAGACCTCACTTATGAATTCAAGGCCTGGTGTAACTCAAAGATCACTGGATTCTTCCAGAAAGAGTTAAAAATGTAGAAACATAGACTTTGTTAGTATGTAAACATAGATGAAAGTACCTCAATAAATAATAACTTCATTATTTGAATTTTTGTTTAATAAAATTTCTATGATTGGGCAGAAATCTTTGACATCTCTCAGGATGCTTCCCAGAGTACATGAGGAAAATGTCATTAAAAGATCATAGCATTTTTTCCCGTGACTTCTTTTAAAACCTCATGGTATGTGTGCATATTATGTATCAAGGAGTTCATCAAAATACAAACTGGGAAGCTTTCTTTCTAGTGTGGAAGATCATCATTCCCTGTTCTTGGAACTTCTTCTTGTGGGAGGCCACAGGAATGCATTTTCAAGTATTTAGGGCCCCAGGGCACTGAGTAACGTGGTGCTTTGGCCCAATGTTACTTTAAATCATTAGCATCAGTCAGCTGATGATGTCGGATTCAGTAGAACATTTGTCAGTGTTAGCAATCTATGCTGATGGGCTAGCATATAAACTAAGATGAAGTCTAGGACTTGCAACATCAGAGGTGGAACAAGATCAAGTACTTGGGAAATCATGCTGACCAGGTTAGATGAGGTACAGAGGCAGCAAAGAAGTCATATCAGACCATATTCCAGGAAAAGACTGCATCCCATCCATAAGATTGTTCCGAGTATTAGTCTATTCCAAACGCCAATAGGAGAATTCTCAAAAGAAGGTTGGATATAACCAGTCAAATAAAATAATTAATATAATGAGCATATCTGAATTAAATGACTTTGAAGATATTAGTAATAGTTACAGACACATTCAATCTTTACAAAGTTTTTAAAAATTTATTTAGTTTGACTTTTTATTAGTAGTGGATTTTCCTGAGTAAGTATCTGTTGTCCAACAAAGCAAACTATTATGTGTCATCATTGTTACTAGGTTCTATCCGGTCAATTTTTAAGTCATCAACATTCCATGTTACTGAGTAGAACTGTCCCCCTGGGCTTTCTAGGGAGCATTTAAATAACAAAACCAAATTTTAACTATAAATCGGGTCAAGATTTACAGAACAATTCATCAGTTTTACATTTAACAATTTACCAAACAAACCAGTTTGCCTTTTTCTCATCATTTTCCTCCATCTCCCTCTTGCTGGCAATTTAGTTTTCTGCTATTTTCTATTTTGCAGTTAAGCAATTCAATGTAGATTAAGTAACTTACTATGTCATTCACTGAAATGAGAAAAACTATGGGGGAGTAAGATTAGTAGTGAATTTAGGATATTAGTTGGGCCACATTAAGTTTGCAATACTCATGAGACATTTAAGTGACAAGAATGTCATTAGATTTGGGGATCTGGAGTCCAAGTGAAAGGTCCTAACTGAAGATAAAACTTGAGGAATCCTTGTCAAATGAACTAGAGATATAGTCATGAATCTAAGTGAAAGTGTGGTCTATACAGAGATGGAGAGAAGCCCCAAGACTTAGCCAGAGATGTCCAACAGATACTTTAGTATGCAGGGAATCATACAGAAAAGGAGTGTGAGAAGAGGACATATAAGGTGGAAGAAAGACCACAAGAGCTAAGCTTACAAAAGGCAAATGGAAAAGGAAAACATATCTTAAGATGAAATCAATGATCATTTGTTTCTAAATGACAACTATGGACTAACCATTGGACTTGGTCATGTTGCATCATTGGGAAGCTTGACAAGAGCTGATGATTTATTAAAAATTAATGATTGGTTACTTCTTTAGGTTTTAATCTTTATCTTTCTTTTCATAGTCAGCTGGCCCATTTCTGATTTGTTTGACACTTTTCAATATTACAGAATATAAAAGACAATCTGCAGCAAATCTCAGGTCGGATTGACTTCATCCACAAAAAGAAGACACCAGCATTACAAAGTGCCACATCTGTCGAAAGAGCAAAGCTACAAGAAGCACTAGCCCGGCTTGACTTCCAATGGGACAAAATAAACAAGATGTACAAGGACCGACAAGGGTAGGTAACATTTTCTTTCATCTTACATGATTTTACTTGTGTTCTGGAACCACTAGATTTAATGAGAGAGAGAGAGAGAGAGAGAGAGAGAGAGAGAGAGAGAGAGAGAGAGTGTGTGTGTGTGTGTGTATATTCATCATTGGAAAAATATAAATGGAGTAATGACAAACACTGTTTAACAGTTAGTTCAGTATAATGAGGTGAATTCTAGAAGTTTGTCTTTGTTGAACTTAGCATTATGTTGGAATACAATATCATCCCCTGTAATTTCAAGTAATATTGAGGCAATTTGGACCATTTATTTGGAGTGGTCAAAAATATCCAATTTAAAAATAAATTTCTTTAACCATCTTCAGTCACATCTGTGTTCTTTGTGTTTAAAGTCCACCATGCCTATTGATGTGTTTGAAAATGGCCACATCAAAGAAAACTTCATTTTCAACTGTTATTTATAGCTTAAAGGAAGTTGTTTTATTTCTTTTATGAAGTTCTTTAAAATTAAAATAACTTCTTACTGCTTACTTTAATTAGCATATTTAGCATTTGGATGTTTTATTTTTTCTGACAAGAATTCACACAGTCATTGGCTTCATAACACAAGAAAGTGAAGTTTTCTTTTCCTTTACATATGAAGTTAAACATCATGTTATTCTCTAACTAAATTAATTTATTGCAAAGTTTCTTGGTCTTAAATCAGTCTTCTTCATTATTCTCAGAGGAAATCAAATCATTTGTTAAATGATTGCAGGAAATTATAAGAAACATCCTTGCCATAAAATCAATTTGGGGGCTGATCCCTGGTGGCATAAGTGGTTGAGTGCAGAACTGTGGCCCACGGGCTTGGCGGTTCAAATCCAGCGGCAGCTCTCAGGAACAGCACTGGGTAGCGCCCACGACCACCAGAGACAGTGATGCCCCTCCCAAAAAACAAAAAAAAATCAATTCTGACTCAAAAGAACACTGAGGCCACGCTATCACTGTCCTTGTGGATTGCTGAGACTGCAGCTCTTTATGGGAATAAAAAGCCTCATTGTGCTCTAGCAGAGGGGCTTTTGGTTTCAAACTGGTCACCTGTGATTTGCAGCCAACTTGTAATCCACAACGTCACAATGGTTCCATGTTCCACAAAAGATGAGCAGAAATGTGGACTGCCAGTAAGGTGCCTCTTTTCTTGCTACTCCATACTAAGCTGGCCTGAGAGCTTCTCCAATGCAATCGATTCCTTTACACAGTTTTGCGGTGCTCATTCCACTATGGGGATGCTCTTGCTTCCTTTTCTCCCCGCCATTCAAGATACCCAGAATGTCCCTTAGTAAGCGCAGATGCTTGACTTCTGTAGGCACATGCCACGCTTTCAGTAAAATAGAGGTCAACCTCCCTGCTTGTGGAGACTTATCCCCTACTCTAATTATATGCTACCATCCCATAATGAGCTAGGTGTTATTTTCCCACTGGTCATGTAACTTGTTCCTCCTAAAGTCATTGTCCCTAGACTCTACAGGAAACAGAGGTGGAATTCAATGGAGAGAGTAGCAGAATTTTACTTGAAGCTTAAGCCATTCTTACTTTGTCAAAGAATATCCTATCTCTAACCCTAGCATCCCACACCTCCCTGATCCAGAGACTGCATAACTTTACTTAAATTGCCCTCTCGAAATGGGTTGGGTATTGCTGCAAATATCCTAGGAAATATAGCCTAGTCTTTTTTGAGAGATAAAAGCAAAACTATGTTTAGTATGCAGCTCTGATCACAGACTCAGAACTTCAGTCTTTTGGAACCCTAGTTCTGCTCCCCACTACCGGAGAAAGTTTCTTTTCATCAATGAACCGCTATTCTATACACTGGAATACAAATCAGACCTATATTATAAGGCTACTCTTCATGAGTATACATGGAATACTTCCTGTAGCATGCCTAGTGAGTGATTTATCCATCATAAATACTGAATTAAGATCAGCAATTGTCATGATAAAAGTGATGATCGCTGGCTCAGATTGTCTTTGTGCCTGTTAATTCATTCTTTCAAATTGTTCTGAGTATGGCCAGAGAGCTGAATTAGATTCAAAGCCTGCTTTCAAGAATCTCTCAGTATGGGAAAGAAAAATGAACACGTAGCCAAGAAAACAATGATTGAAAGATACAGGCTTTCCTAGAGGGAAGGGGAGGGGAGGATCGCTGGAAAAAAGAATCAGACAACTGTAGTCAGACTCATTGACCTTTGACAGTTTTGAGTTACAATTTAAAATTATTTTGGCGGGTTGAGCCCCAGTGGTGTAATGGTTGTGCACGGGACTGCGGCCCACTGGGATGGAGGTTCAATTCCCGCTCACAGGACCAAAGGCTGGGCCTCCTACTCCCACCACCAGGGCAGTGATGCCTAAAAATAAATAAATAAATAAATAAATAAAATAAAAAGCTTTACTTCCTGATTATTTTAAAAAATGATTTTGGCTAACTTAGGCAGAAATATATTGTTGGCTACAAGAATATCATGCACGTTATGGATTTAATGAGAAATCCCGATAGCCAGACTTTATTTATTTACTCAAACACAGCCAGTAGTATACTGGGGTAGGCATGTAAAAACATGTTCAGCCTCAGGTCACAAAGTGGATCAGAATTATAAATTGCTGTCATGGCAACTGACATGTAATATGTTGTTTGGTTTCTTGTCCACTGCTTCCACAAGTATTGAGCAAAATTAAATCCTTAATAATTTCAATCTATCTCTGTTTATCATGATGCTATCTATTGGTCTGCCTCTGGCTTATCAATTTCTGCCCAAATGTCATGTTCTGCTACACCAAAGTAAATGGATATCATTTGCTGCCATGGTTGTGAATATTTGGCTACATGATCACTTCTCTTCATGCCAGTCATTCTAGAATCAAGGCCATTGGCAGGAGAACCACAAAGATTGGTCTTTCTACTTCCATCCTAAATTTTCTACTTAGGGACTTGGAAAACCATAGGTGTTCACTTTGAGTCAGCACTAACTCAATGGTAATGAAATTGGATAAGACTTGAATTTTTCTTTTTTTCTGGAAAGGAATGGATCGTAATGTTTTAGTCTCTGTCAATGCTGTGGTATCAGTCAAAGTGCAATGTAGTCAAGAGAAAGTAATGAAAGGTGAATAGAGATCAAAAATGATTCTGGGACAAGAGGGAGGTAAAAGGAAGTAAAGGAAAGAACTAGGAGCAAAGGTCATTTATAGAGGTCTGAATGCAGGCACATATATATGTAAATATACTTATATATCACAGTATGTATATCTATGTACTTACATTAAATATTGAGGTAGCCTATGGACAATGGGCCTCTAGTCAAGTAATCCCTCAATGCTAGAACACTTTGTTCTAGTAACCTGATATTCTGTAATGCTCAACATCCTGACATGATCACTGAAGACAAAAGGGGTGCATAAGTAAATGTGGTTAAAAAAACTGATGGTGCCCAGCTCTCAAAAGATATAGCACGAGGAGTTTTAAAAATTTGAAGGTAAACAAGTGGCCATCTATTTGAGAAACAACAAAGCCCACATGGAAGAAGCATACCAGTCTGTGTACTCATGAATTATCCATGGGATAAGGTATCAGGCATCAGAAGAGCCACAACAAATAATCATATTGATGAGAATGAGGGATTGGGATGGGAATTGGTTGGGGTGGCTGAGTGGAGACCCAAAGTCCATCTGTAAACAATTGGGCATCCCCGTATAGAAGGGTGACAACGAAGGGAAGAGCTAGCCTGGATGCATAAAGCACCGATAAGACATATAACATTCCTCTCGTTCTGTATTGCTGCTTGTCCCCCCACAGTATCATGACCCCAACTCTACCTTAAAAATCTCGCTAGACTAGAGCATGAATCATAAGAAAAAGAATAAATTCTTACTGTTTTAAGCCAATGATGTTTGAAATCAATTTTTAGGATTGTTTTGGTAAGATCCAATTGATATTGCCATCATGCATGGATCATATATGTAAAAAATATTCTAGCATTTCTTATTGGTTCAAAAATATTTTGTTTTAATTTCAAGTTGGGTTTGTGAAACCATTCAGTGAATTTTTGTTGGAATCCCAACAGAAAAGCTGGTACATATAAGAGTTTTAGACACAGGAAATCTCAGAGAAATAAACCCCTCAAGAACAATAATAGGAGTCGTGATACCATGGAGGTAGGAAGAAAGTGGGGGGAGAAAAGGGGAAACTGATCACAATGATTAACATACAAAGACACATGGGTGAAAGGAGACACAGGTCGGTGTAAGATATGAAAATAATTATACTTTATAAAATATCAAGGGTTCATGAGGGAGAGAGGGTGAAGGAGGAAGGGCGGAAATGACCAATTGGTACCAAGGGCTCATGTAGAAAGAAAATATTTGAAGAGGATGGCAACCTATTTACAAATATGTTTGACACAATGGATGTATGGGTTGTGATAAGAACTGTGAGAGCCCCCAATAAAATTATTTGAAAAACAACAACAAATATTCAACTCTGGTCTCGCAGGGTCTAAGCAACCATCCAAGGTTACATATTATGTAAACAAGTGTCTTTCTGTGTCCAGTAAAACATTTTTAAAAATGTTTAAGGGTGGTGGGCCCTATTGGCTACTGAGTCATAACATGCTGATCAATGTTGCAAAGCAAAGGTAGCTCACAAACTAGGTTTTACTCACTAGAAACCATATGCCATCGTATGAGAGTCTGGGTCATACAAATGTGGATTCCTGAAGACATGAGGGAATTTTGACAAAATATATCCCTATGGCAATGAAGTTCTGAAATGCCTTTATCTTGGATTTTCAACAAAATTCATTGAATGATCTAATAAAGCCAACTTTAGATTAACACAAAATATATTTGAACCAATAAAAGTGGCTATATCGATGTTTTACATATATCATAGCATATCAATCAGATCTTACCAGAATTATCCTGAAGCAAATGAGTTCTAAAACCAGTGGCTTAAAACAATAAGCATTTGTTTTTGTTCTCATGGTTCTTCAGGTTGCCTGAGATTTTCTTTATGTTAACTGTGTTTGTCAGAATAGTTGCTTCAAGCTGTGAGTTAACAGTTTTCGCCTCTCAGATGCTTGAGTTTCCATCTCTCTTTTGAATATGCCCTTTTTTCTGAAGGTCATGCTCTTCTCATAATGAATAACTGGAGATTGAATCAATTCTAACTTCCTGTCAAGTCCGTGAACATCCCAAATTTGGCCAAAGTAAGTCACATGGCCAGACATGGAATCTAAAGAATGGTTAAGTAGTCTCCTTTGGCAATAAATTTTGAAGAGAAGTGAATATTTTTTGAGGGAACCTGGCTTATTATAAGTAATAATACATTTTCCAGGTAGGAAATACCTTTGTGCTTCAAGTTGAGTTTCATCACTTTGCATGTGGGAAAGCTGCATTCAAAAGATGTGAAGTGGCTTGCATATAATAAAATATGATATCTACCTATTTATTTTTCACCTCAAAGTTTAACTCTAAAAGCTTTATATATTTTATTTAAAATTGATTAAAATTTTGAGAATAGGCTGAGCCCCGGTAGCGTAGTGGTTGAGTGTGAGACTGCGGCCAACTGGCTTGCCGGTTCAAATCCAGCAGCAGCAAGGCTGGGCCTCCCACTCCTACCGGAGGGCAGTGATGCCAAATAATAAAAAAAAAAATTGAGAACAATACATTAGACTCTTGGTTTTCTTCAGACTGAGTCCATTACTAATCACCAAACTCATGAATGTCATAATAGCAACAATCCCCTTCATTAAATATCATAAAGTAAATGAGACATTATAGTTCAGGTGAGAAAAAGTAGATAAAGAAAAGTCAGATGGATTAATAAGTTCACAATAATTATCTGATAAACCAGTTCCCATATATCGCCTTTCCTCACATAGAATTTCAGCAGGCAGCAAAGTGGAAGACATGGTGGTGCAGCGGGTTAGGCATTGGGTTGCTAAACTCAAGATCGATAATTCGAAACTCTCAGCTGTTGCATAGGAGAAACATCAGTCTGTCTACTCCTGTAAGGAACTATATAGTCTCAGAATCCACAGGGGCAGTTCTGTGAGGTCTCTATGAGTGGAAGTAGACTAAATGGCAGTGAGTTTCTTTTGGTTTTCTGGGAATTTTTTTATCAGCAATGTTATGTTATGAAAATACAGAAACATGTTTCGGTTGCTCAGTAACCATAGTAAGAATAAAATCTGGGGCTGCGCCCTGGTGGCGTACTGGTTGTGCGCGGGACTGCGGCCCACTGGGACGGAGGTTCAATTCCAGCAGTGGGGCTGGGCCTATTACTCCCACCACCGGAGGGCAGTGATGCCCCCCCCCCAAAAAAAAAAGAACTGAGCTCTTAAGAATTCCATTGTTTGGGGCTGAGCCCCGGTGGCGTACTGGTTGTGCACGGGACTGCGGCCCACTGGGACAGAGGTTCAATTCCAGCAGTGGAGCTGGGCCTCCTACTCCCACCACCGGATAGCAGTGATGCCCCCCCCCAAAAAAAAAAGAATAAAATCTGTATATCTCCATGAACTATACATCACAGGTATATAATGGATCTATAGATATGTTGGGTATTTAGACATTTAGCATTGTAGCATATTGGTTAGATATTTAGCATTGTGATAAAATGACACTACTACAGAGAACTTTTATTTTAATCTACTTCGTTTTGGAATTTTATGCACACATGTAAATACATGTATGTTGTCATTTGAGTCATTTTATATGTGCATTTTATTGGCATGAATTACTTTCCTTATTATGTACAACCTTCACCACAATCCACTTTCAAATACTTCTGTGACTTAGCTTGAAAGGTCAGCATGCGTGAGACAATGACACCTTCTTTCCTGTCCCTGTTACCTACCTACTTACTTCTGTTCTTTACACATTTCACCATTCCAGATATTTAGTATCCTTGGGAGTATACACGATATCTCCTTGCGGGACAGACTTATTGTACTAGCACAATATGGCATAGAATATACTCGAGCAGAAACGTGAAAGCAAAGACAGCAGGAACTTAGGAGCTACATAGAATCAGTGATGTCACGAGGTTAGTCGCATCCACTGTTTACCACGTGGTGCCACGTGCCCAAGAATCTCCCACCCTACCGTTTCAATCACCATCGAATCGATTCTGACTCACAGATCTCTAGAGTTTCTTGTACTGTGAATCTTTACTGAAACAGATAGCCTCCTATTTCTCCATCAGAATGGCTGCTGGATTCAAACCACTAGTCTTTCCATGAGCAACTCAGTGTTTGATTCATAGCACCACTAGGGCACCTCCTCCCAGAGCAAAACATTCAACATTCCTTGTCATGTTTATAGTCCAGTCTAAGAATGGAATAATGAAGTAATACATGCAGTTGTAAATTGCTTCAATGTAATCTCTCACAGATCTTATGAATATTAACAACAAAACTGTGGTGTCAACTCTTTCTACATTGAATTATTGTGCTATCAGTGAACTGAGAGGAAGCCTTTTAAAAATGCAGCTCCTTCTTCCTTAGTTACTACTTTATTCTAAACAAACAAACGAAAGTAATTTATATAGGTTCTCAACTACTCATTACCCCATACTGTCACTAAAACACCAGAATATTGAACAAAACCAAGGACTATAAATACACCAGTAGCAAAAGAAATAGTTTTCCTGTCGCCTAGCAAATAAAGCCACGTAACTCCAAGAATTATTGTAATTTGGTGGAATTATTGTAATTGGGTAGTAATGACGTCTCTGGCCTGAGTACACTCTCACTGTCACCAAGTCAATGCATCCTCGTAGTGACCCTGTAGGACATAGTGAAACTGCACCTGAGAGTTTTCCAGCCTGTAACTCTTACCAGGAATAGACAACCCCATCATTTCCCCCTCAGAGTGCTGGTGGTTTGAATTACTGACCTCTGAACTCATTAGAAGATTCAGAAAGAAAAACATCGTAGTGTTTTAGCTTAATAGGCACTTTGATACATGTAAGCTGGGCTTCTAGGAAAAAAAATCGTAATTAGAACTTACTGTGGAGGTATTGCTACAAAAATATTTCTCTGCTGTCAGGTGCACAAAAATCTTGTAGAAAGTCAATGAGGTGTAGGTACCTGTGAGTGGGTAACCAGAGGTTATCTGCACCACATCCCACACCCACCCCTTAGCAATGCCAGGGTCTGGTATTTGAGAAATAGAGTTTGTCCTTTCTTTCCACAAACACTTAGGGAAGTTTACTGCATGCTGGGTACTGTGTGTTGTCTTATTTTCCTCCTGATACCATTTTTATTATCTCTGAAACCCTTCATGAATCCCATGCCCTTTGAAGCAGTTCTTCCTCCAGCTTGAGAGCCTGGTGCAGTTCAAAGAAGATAATGAAACCCAAAGCGGTTCGTAGGCTACAGATTGCTTTGCAGCCATAAGATGGCATTCTTGTGCAACAGCAAGATTCTGCTATTCAAATAAATATTTTTAAAAAAAAACAGCATTCCTTTTGGGAATTCCATTTGACCGTATATCTTGGGATAGTTTACTCATCCAGATGAGAGTTCTAATGCAAGATGATCATGAGCTTTAGATCTGATCTAAAGAAGGGATGAGAATAAAACTAATGATCCTCATAATATGGACTTTCAAGAACAAGAAAAAGAAATTTCATGGGAAATCAGTGTAAGGTATTTCAAAATCAAGGATATTTCAAAAATAAAAGACATTTTACTCTCCCTGTAGAATCATCCATCTTGAGTTTCATAGATGAAAAACATGCAACAAAAATTCAAGTGGGTGACCTCCAATGAAATACCACATCCGAGATAAATCCCAATACGGATGAACAAACAAAAAAATACAGAAACCATTGAAAACCAGATCAGTCCTAACTTGCAGTCTAGAGGGTATCAATTGACAAGGGTTTAAGTGTTCGAGTCGGATTTATTCTTCTGATATTTTTAATCTCTCCAGTGCACTATTTAGTAACCATTTTCCTCCTATCCCTCTATTATGGATAGAAGGAGATCACAGGAGGTATATTTCCTATGTAGATCCCACAAATGTATCTTGGGCTCCCCCTGTCATCTAGAGACTCACAATTAGGCTCTGATACTGTTCCCTCCTTCAATCTTGGATTATATGATACTCCTTCTGTGACTGATGATGGTGTGCTTCTTCCACATGGACTTAGTTGACATCTCACTAAGATGGCTGATTGTATGAAAACAAGTCTTTAAAACCCCAGAAGCTGTCTGATAGGATAGGTGTGCACCACCTAATTTCTTCACATTTTTCTTTAGCACCAGCAGGGTCATGATGTGCGAACTAATTGTTGGAACAAGGATTTAGTGCAAGTCCCAAACTCATTCCTTGATCTGCATTTTTTGTTTTAATAGGATATATATATATATATATATATATATATTTTTTTTTTGGGGGGGCATCACTGCCCTCAGGTGGTGGGAGTAGGAGGCCCAGCCTTTGCTCCGTGGAGCTGAAATCGAACCTCCATCCCATTGGGCCACAGTCCCGCACACAACCACTACACCACCGGGGCTCAGCCTTAATAGGATATATCTTGAATATGCTTTTGTCTCTCATTAGAGAGCTCTTTGTTAATTTATGGTAGAGATTCTTATTGATTATCCGCCTGGGACATAACACTCTTTTGTTTATATTGTCATTGTTTAGTCCCCGATACTTACATGTTAAATCCCTGTTGAGAGAGAAATAGGTGGCCAATGTAGACTAGCGCCGTTAAGGATGGCAAGTCGAAAAGGGGTTTGGGGTGAAGTTTACAGCGAGGGTGGGGCAGAGTAAAAGGGAGGTGATGTCAAGGATTTCAGGAAGGAAAATCATATTGTGAAACGGATTGTGGGAGAATTTGTACAACATTGCTTGATGTGCTTACATTATGGAATGATATGATAAGTGTGCTAATTCTCAATGGATGTTTTGGGGAAGAAGGGAAAAAAAGAATAAGGAGCTGTAATATGGTGCAGAGTTATGGGCTTCCCAATCTATAGAGCAAGTAAAGTTTGGTGCAGGATTCGGCTTTGCTGCAGGATTCTGGCTTGCTGAGTGCTATGCTTCTGGGAATGTAATTCGGGAAGTTGGACTTGCTGTCTTACAGAAGTGGAGCTGAGTGATTTCAACCTGAAGTTTATGAAAAATAAACAATAAAAGACATTCTAACATAATACAAACAGGGAGGCAAAACCCACCCTAAAATATATAATATATAGTCTATGAGTCCATGGATTTCAAACCTATTAGTAAGTTATATGTGGGGGTTTAAGATCAGGTGTTGGCCCTTTATGATAGACAGTGGAGGATGGGAATAAGGAGTGTGGTTTTTCTCCTCTTTGTGTTTCATAGTCTGGATGTTAATGATATTAGCAGGTTTCTCAAAAGAATTATCATGGAACTGTATACTTGTCATCTGCACAATTTTCTGTGTTTGTAATATACTTGGGAGAAATGTGGACTTGTTAAAAATAGTAAATTCATTTTTAAAAAAATATGAAGCGTTGTGGCTGCCAAGTCGATTCTGTCCCATGGTGATCTCGGGTGTCACCCAGTAGACGTCTGCTCCATCGAGTTTTACATGGTGTATGATATGGAAGAAGATCATCAGGCCCTTTTTCTTATGTTCCACTTGGTGATGCTGAAGCCTCAAACTTTCATTTTGCAGCTGAGCATTTCAACCTATTTACACCACCCAGAGATAACTCAACAGTATACAAATGACCCACTCTCAGAATTTAAAAACAAGACCTGCCAAACAAGGGACATATTATATTGTTGTACTTGAAATATTTCACCATGAACCCCTGCACATTTTATCATTAACCCATATAGTTCAGGGGATACCATTGCTCTACAGATTGTCTCTTCTGAATTCACCAACATCTCTCTGGGACCACACTTCCTCATGAACTAGGGTGAGTGAGTTGGTGGCTTCTTCCCCCAGACTTTTTCCACTGTTCAATTAGTGCAACGTTTACAGCTTTCAAGCCATCACAGGCTCTTGCTGCTATTGAGACAGCATGACGTTAGGGAGAGAGCAGGAGAAGAAAGCAAAGAAATCTAATGTGAAGAGAAAACATACTTACTCATCTCCATATTCAGAAATTAAGGACCATGCATGCCGTACTGCAAGCCCATTTCTAAGTCAACCTTCTAAATATTTGAGGTTTCAGTTGTAAATTTTCTACTGAAGCATACACAAAATATTTTTTTTCCTGGCAGAGTGAAGGAAATAACCCCACACTACCCACAGAGGCAAAGAATAATATACTAATCCGCATGTCATCACCATACAATTTTATCCCCTAAAGTGGAAGCTAGAGGGACAGATGCATAATCTGGGAGCTTTTCCAGAATTGTTTGCTCCTAAATGAGACATTCAGTTATAGGAGCATTAAGCAGACTCTTCTATTTGTCACGTTGCCATATGTAGTTGAGAAGATACATGAGAAGCCCATTCGGGAGGATGGCAACACAGGAAAGATGAACGGCGCTGTTTCAGCATTAGTCCCTACCAAATTGGAAGATGTTCATGCACGACTGGGTCTTCATTTTTCCCAGGTGTATGTATATGTGCCAATGCATAATTCTACTATTGGTTTCTGAGCGTTGTAGACTTCAGAATTAAATGGTAAGGGGAAAAAAAGATCCAGAATACAGGAAAGTTACCTGCACACCTTTCCAGGATTGTTGTGCAATGGATTATGGAAGGTGATGTAAATTGAATTGCATGGAGGAAGACTTGTTTACATGGAAGAAGTAGTGACATCTCTGATTGATATGCTCACTTTGGAGGTCATGGTTTTTGGGAAAGGCTAGTTTATTTGGAACTCACTGTCAAGATTACCTTGAATATCACTATTAAGGTATACATTTCATGTAATAGCGTATTTTGTTATAGTTGTTAAAGAGTGATGTTTCTTATAGCTCTTTATGTAAGTAACAGCTTAATGCATTTATCTCCATGGGCATAATAGGAGATATGCGTATACATAAGATACAAATATAAACCCACCCATTCACGTAAATGCTTGCAAGTGTATCCTTAGCTTTCAAGGTTAGCTCCAATCAAATACCATATTCACTAACTATACTCCTACACTCATCTACATTGATTTGTCTGATTTATCCTATTGGTTCCTGGTTATCAGAAACCATTTCAATTTTGCTTGCTTGTCCAATACCCAGAACAGCAAGCACAGAGGGGCAATAAGCGCCATTTGATTATTATAATGATGCTGATGAAAACTGTAATTAGATAATATCAACATATCGCATATGCCAGGAATAAACCCTCTCATGCTTTAATAAAGGGTTGAAATCTCTTCCTAACCTGTCTTTATTTTCTATTATGTCCTGGCACCATGCTTGTCCTATATATGCTCTTCTCAGCCAGACATAGGTTCCCTTGAGTGTGTCACATTTGGGGGCCCTCTTCCTCTTGTACCATGTCTTCAACTTCATGCTGCTCTCTCATAGTGTTTGGACTTCTGCCCCAGCACTGTATAATCTAACCTAATCCCTAGCCATTGTGAATATCACTCATTGGCCAGCCACTTCCCTCTGCATACCACTGAGAGACCAGATTGTGAGACAAATTGGGGAGTACTGGTTTCTCCTCAGCGACTCAAAATAAAGTGTATGGTTTAGCTTTCAGACCCCAACACATGCAGGCGTTGCCACTAGAGGAAAAAGGTTTTAACTGCAAATGATTAATCTTGCACAGTGGGTATTAATAATCCTATCACTTTAACATATTGATTAGCTAATTGATACATTACAAAAAGCTAAATGCCAATAATGTTATGATCTCAGAAGTTTAACTTTTAAAACTTTAGTTTTACTTAAAAAGTAAAAATTAAAAAAATCTGATGGAACCTCTCAGTTTAGTTTCCCATTTGAATTAAGTGCCTACACTAGCCCTTGCTTTCAATTTCCTTGGTCACTTCCCACTATCATTTCTTCCAAATTAATAGTCACCTGTAGCAGATGGCCAGCCAATGGAAGAAAGGGGATCTGTTGTACGTAGGTAAGGAAAGGGCTTTGGGAAATGTATGAAATCGATGTGTTTCTTTCCCTCAGCTTATCGGCTGTATGCTCCTATTGCTACTTCAAAGCACTCAAGAGTTGCAGAGTGATTTGCTTTTTATGATCGCCATTTCATACAGGATCATTTGCCTTATATCGTCCGCATTTTCAAATTCTTATAAATCTTTACAGTTCACATAGAGGTGAGCTTCAAACTTGCTTCAGATAAGAAATTGACTATATATAAAATTCATATAATCTCTGAGTTAAGCATAGATCCATATCCTGAATCTGCCTCTCAGAGTAAATGAACAGTTTTGTTTCCCAGGATAGCTATATGCACACATTTCCATTCTTCACTGTAGCTGATGCTTTGCTTTTCATATACAGGGGCTCCATCTTGCTTGGTTGTTAGCTAAATAAACTTCTATTTTCATTTTTGTCAAAGGGGAAAGGCTATAGCACAAAAATAGGTTTTATATCTGTCAGTCTAACCACTTTGGGGAGGTAATGCCACTCTGGACCTTACCCATGGTGCATTTCTTGGCTTCTTCGCCTTTGTCATGTCACAAATGTCTCTTTTTTAAAAATATACATGTTTGTTTTTTCCCTTTTCTCTAAAGTAGGTGAGTTTTCTGTAAGTAGTTACTACTAAGTTCAACTGTCCCCTGCAATAGCCTCAGTCACTGATTGCTGTATCCAATAAGGTGCACTTTGGCTGAGCATAACAGAAGCTCAATGTAGCAAGGTATTAGGCCAGAAGCATCTTTCTTTCTCCTATTCAAGTCAAGAAGCAGGTAAACAAGGCAAGTAGATAGCCCCGCCTTTGTTACTTTCTACCCAACCATGCTTATGTGACCATGACCTAAATGTCATTTTAGAACATTGTCATGGTTTACCATCTTCTGGAAGCAACTCACATATCAGTAGGCTCCTCTATGGTGGGCAGATCCAGGAGAGTTTCCAATAGAAGACAGAACAGGGAGGAAGACCTGGGGATATGCTTCTAGGACAGAGTCCAAGAAAGCTGTGTGCCTAGCAGCACTGTATTACCTGTTAGGAACCTAGTGGTTCAAAAGGCCCTTTACATGTATATGTATTTTATGCAATAGCTGCACCAGTGCACTTTGAGCATAAAAGGTCGTGGAAATGGTTTGGAAGCAGCACTTTCTCTATCTGCTATTTAGAAGACTGTCAAGAGGTGGCAATTAGCATCAAACACCTCCATAGGTGGTGCATTCTCTTCGATGAGTTGCCAGGTGGAACTCCAAGCACCTCCAGTTTCCAAGAAGCAGAGTAAGATAAGTTAGGAGAGGTGCCAGAGGGAATATACTCATTGCATCTTTGGGCAGTCTCTCTGGTGTTGACACTATTTCTATTTTGACTTCATTGGCCCTAAGTTAGCCCTGTAACCACGTGTCAGTTACCAGGAACTTTGGGCAATGTTTCCATTCATTCTTGAATATGATATGTGCTGATAAACCGGTATGGTAATAAAAGAGGAGAATGAATAATTGCAAGGGAACTTTCAATCTTCAACATATACACAGAAAAATATTCTTTTATTTCTCTTGCCTAATAAAAATATGAAAAGAGTTGATATGTCAGGAATATAGGCTTCCCAGTCTGTTTTTGTTAATTTTATGAACTCCAATTCCACAAAAAACTTTAAATCTGGCTTCAAGAATCCTGCTGGCATAGAAGTATAAGCTCCTTTTCATTATCCTTGATACCCTCTGGTCCTACATCGCCACATTGTCTAAAACAATTCCCAGTGTAGTCATTTCCCCCCCTGACTCTACCATCTCTTTCTAATGAAACCCATATTTGTCAAGGAGAGAGACGGATAATTAAATTGTCCTAGATTTCCTAGGTCTGTACATTTATATCTTCCTTGCCTGCCAGGCTAAAAATTACCTATATTTTAATAAAGTAGGGTCCTGAGAAAATTGGAATGGTTTTAATTCCCTAACTCCCAGAATAACTCAAATAAAATGAGGATCTAACCTAGAAGCTGAAATCATAACAATACCCAAATCAAACGAAACCTGCAACTATCAAGTTCATTCCAAATAGTAATGGTCCTATCGCACAGAGTTTAACTGTCCCGTGGGGTTTCAAAGGTTGTCAATCTTTGCTGAAATACATGGCCACAATGTTCCATCAGGAAGCAGTTGATGAGGTCAAACTGTTGATTGGGGAGTTAGTCATTGAGTGTTTAACCATTGTGCCGCCAGAACAGAAATCGCAACTCCATGCCATCCAGTCTATTCTGACTCAGAGACCCAGGAATCCTTACAATTGAGAGCATATGGATATAACCGGACATCACTTATTCTGGGCATAAAAGAAAGCCTATGCATATGATAAAAGAACACTTTCTATTATAACAGATGATATGTCAGACATGCACTCAGCATATGTTTAATGTCTATTATTTAATCGTTACAAGAACCTACTTTTAAAGACAAAATGTTTAAATTTAGAATACACATTTTCCAAGTCCATGCAGAGATGTTGTCTCATAGCCTGTGTTTGTCCCTATGATTAAGCTTTTGTGTACAGAACACCATGCATCCAGAGCATCAATATAAACATGCTTTAAACTCAAGGGTTGTGTTTGTTTCCTTTCTCTACACAATTTTGCAGCACCATTAACAGAACACACACATGTGTGCATGTGTGTAGCACTGATGGCATATTTTTCTTTCAAAACTATTTATCAAGACTTAACCAAAATTCTGGGGTTCAGGCACTCTCCAGAAGGAAAATGAAACTCCCTGTGCACATAAAGATTTAGAGTCTTGGAAACCTTTAGGCGTAGTTCTACTTTAACACATATGGTCAGAGTGAGTTGCAATTAACTTAATAGTCATGGGTTGTATTACTATATATGTGTAAATTCCATATTTACATATTCCGTACTCTATAATCTTAGAAACTATAGGGTTGAAGGAAAGAAAAAAGAGGAGCTGATAGGAAGGACTCAAATAGAAAGGAAATGTTTGGAAAATGATGAATGCAACAAAAGTACAAATGTTCTCGATACAAATGATGTATGAAATGTTATAAGAGTTGTACAAGCCCCCAATAAGATGACTTTAAGTCTCTAAAATTCTAATTCAACAATGTCTATATTAAAATAAGATCATCATATTCTATTCCTTTTAATATGATAATAATTAAGTAGTTCAAATAACTACAACTTATAGGATTGCCATGTGTTGCCATTAAGAAACACAAGTGATTTTTTTCTTTCAAATCAATTTATTAAAACCTAGTAAAGATGTCATTCCAATCTATAGTTCAATGATGTCAAGCAGTGTTGTCTAATCACTACCACAATGTGTTTCAAAGCATTTTCTTTCTTCTTTTACTCCTTGATATCAGTTCCTGCTTACCTGACTCCTTGTCTACCATACCACCCAGAAACCCTTATTCTAGTTTTTGTCCCTGTAGATTTGCCCATCCTGGGTTTCAGATACCAAAAACCATAGAAAACCACATAACAGTATCAAGATGTCTATGAAAAATGACATAATACAGCAAATATAAAACCTGTTATAAAAAAAAGACACAAGCAGTATTTAAAGCAACGTTAAGAACAAAGAAAGTCAAAAGGGAGGTCAAAGGACAAAGTCCTAAACATTAAAGGCAGATTTATCATTTTAATATCCTATAGTCATCTCTCTAATAGTCTCTGTCTGATAACCAGATTATTTTCATCCCTCGATTATGGTTAGAGGGAAATCACCACTGTAGATCCTGCTAATATATTTTGGGTTTCCCCTGCTAAATATAGCTCTAGGAAGACCAGATTCTCACAATTTTAGCTCTCATACTATTCTCTCCCTCAGAATTGGATTATATAATGTACAATTCTTGAACCCTGGATGGTGGTGTGCTTCTTTGATGTAGACTTAGTTGATTTCTAACAAGGAACATTTTGAATATCTCTCTCCGACCCCCGATACTCTTGTTTAATCATTTTATTTGAAACCATGTTGTTTAAAAAAAAATTTGAGGGCTGAGCTCCGGTGGCGTAGTGGTTGTGCACGGGACTGCGGCCCACTGGGATGGAGGTTCAATTCCAGCAGTAGGCTGGGCCTCCTACTCGCACCACCGAGAGCAGTGATGCCCCCCCCCAAAAAAAAAACATTTGAATTATGTGCCTTTATGTTGGGAGTAGTAATGGTTTGGTGGTAGAATTTTTACTTTCCATTCAAGAGAGTTGGATACAATTATTGACCAATGCACCTCATGCACACTGATGCCCTATATGTCAATGGAAGCTGGGGTGTGTTCATGAGGATGATCAGATTTCTGCAAAGCTTGCAGAGTAAGAAAGACCAGGAAGAAAGGCCAAGTAATCAGACTTTGAAGATCAGCCAGCACAAACACTATGGATCATAACAGTCAGGTTTCCCACCAATCATGAGAATGGTACAGGACCAGAAAGAGTCACTTTGCATTGTAAATGGGATCATCAAGACTGTCTGACTCAAATGAAGCTAACAACTACCTCCACAGCTTCACACTAAAGACCCAAAGAAGATATGAAACATGCCTATGTAGGATATTTGGCAAAGCCAACTTGTGAGAAATTTACTGAAGTATTTGAGGAACCCCTTCTCTGCCCATTGTAGAGCACCCAACAGAAATATCGTCACTTGGAATTCTTCACCGGTCTCAAGGAATTATTCTATCCTGGGTGTTAGTGTTGTGGTTACTCTTTGTGTTGCCACCCTCAGGGTTAGCAGTTTGAATCCAGAGACTTGGCTCTCTACTGCTTTAAAAAGTCACAGCCTTGGAAACCCTCTAGAACATTTCTAGTCTGTCCTAAAAGGTCACTGTGACTCAGAATGGGCTTGACGACAGTGAGTTTGGTGTTTGGGGCTTGAAGTGTTTCCTGGAAGTTTTTGTAAATTCCTCACAGGTATCACAAACATATTAGATATTTTTTTTTATATCTGTGTGGAACTGAAGACCACACAACAGAATTTGTCTTTACAGATAAGATGCTTATACCTCATATACCAAATCTAAGACATATGTTTGGCTGATCCCTGGTAGCATAGTGGTTGTGTGAGGTACAGCAGCCCACAGGGTTGGTGGTTCAAATCCAGCAGCAGGTCTTCAGGAGCAAGGATGGACTTTCTACTCCCACCAGGGTAGTGATGCCACACAAAAAAATAAATAAAGATAATGAGATTTTAAGATATATGTTTGTCTCATTTAATCCAAATACTGTTTCATAGTGTCAGCTGAATACATATTTATTTTTCACTGATGAATTTTAAAGGTAAATGACAAACTGCACCTACAAATATTTCTGAAAATTGAGTTGTTTAGGAAGAGGCCTATTTCCACTCTATGGCAGTTGACATATTATTAATATGGGTTAAATGTCCTCATGTTTACTTTGATTTTGCTGTAGTAGAGGCAAATTATGATTCCTACATATAAATTGAGCACCATGTAGAATGTGGTACTTTAATGTGTTTTTCTAATTATGAAATTTAAGAGATATTAATAGTATCACATAGACAAAGTGTTCATTAATCATTAAAATTTATGATGGAAAGTAGTTTGTCTCTTTGTTTTAAGTTCTGTTCTGGGGAAAATTTGTTTCCATTATAAAATTTCAGCACTTTAAAAAATATGTTTACTCTCTGTGAATTTTCAATTCTTGGCTGTGAGGCAATTTTCACAAGAATTATTTTCTTATTAGTTTTAGTTTAACCATGGACAGTCTCAAATTCTCCTAGAAAACATCAGTTTCCTGAAGGGAACGCTGCCTATTACAAGCCAGGGATTTGGTTTTTGAGAGGTCTCTGCCTAAAGTAACAAGTTTTTAATTTTTTTTTCTAAAGTAGGAAGAAATTTACTAACGTAAATAGAAGTTTAGATGGGAACTTGAAGCAATAGTTACCATGTGGCTAATTCCAATAGCTGAATAAAATTAAGCTATCATCTTTTGTCACAGAAAATTAATTTCCATTGCATCATTTCTCTTGAAATGATTCAATGTTTCTTCTTTCATGTGCCTTTCTCAAAGATGGCACTCTGTACTCTGGCACTAGGCCACTTTGCTGTTGCTGCCATTGGGTGTGCAGTTGAGTGATCTTGGACTCCTGTCAATGCTGCGGGCCATAGATTAGACTTGACCTGGACAGGTGTCCTTGTTTCAATCCTTGTAAAAGTAGATGGAGAGCACACAGTCTTCATTCCATGGAACTTTTGAGTGGGTTTGAACTGTTAATTTTCATTGAGGATGCAGGTGTTTAATCATTGTGCCACCAAGGCTCCTTTATAGGGAACTAAAATTCTTTTGTCTGGAAAAATTCTTGGAAAATCACACACACTCACAAATGTTATCTTTAAGGGTAACCTGTTCAGGAAGACTTCCTGGTGGTGTGATGGATTAAACTTTGAACACTTACCCTAAAGATCTGTAGCTCAAACCCACCAGCCACTCCAAGGGAGCCTTCTGCCCTGCAAGGATTGACATCTTAAATGTATAGTTTAGATCTAAATCTTGAGGGGTAGTGTTCCTTTGTTGCAAAGAGCCATGATGAGTCAGAATCAACGTGAGAGCCACGAGGGAGTGAGTACATTCAGAAACCATACCATATATGGTAGCAGCGTGATCAGAACAGAGGAGCCACCGATCTTGCCTATGTGAGTTTCATCTCCTTTTCATTACTACTGTGCAATAGCAAAGTGATCCAAGGCATGCGCTCAGGTAGGACACACTGACATTTGCCGTCATCATCCAGTAAGGCTGTGAAACCAAGACAACTTGGTATGGTGGGTTGATGGAACAATTCCTACCCACCTATATAAATCTGAGGCTCCGGCTGAAGGGTATTTCATAGACTTCAAAGGCTTTCAGAAGCACAAGAAGGAACACATAAACTTCTTAATACCATAGTTTAAATTGGTGAATTCTCTCTACATCCACCATCAATGTTCAAACAAAACTGTCTGGCAAGCCCACAGTCAAAAGACAGGGAACCTCCTGCTGTGCACTCTGGGATCATTTCAAGGACATACATACATGATATTACATAACACAATGGTTCATGATATATTTTGGGGGGGAGGAAATCACTGCCCTCTGGTGGGAGTGGGAGGCCCAGCCTTGCTTCTGGAGAGCTACTGCTGGATTTGAACCGCCAACCCCAGTGGGCCACAGTCCCGCACTCAACCACTGTACCACCGGGGCTCAGCCCCTTGGTTCATGATATTTAATGAACTGCCCTAGAAAAAATTGTCCAATATCAATGTATCATTTCAGATGGAACACCTATGATGACTATTTGAGAAAATCCAACTTACCACAAGCTGATGCCACTTCATCACTGTATTTTTCAGATCATAAGACATTCCTGACCTTAACATACATCCAGTTTTTAGAGCAGGAAAACAAGAAAAAAATGTTCTGAACCAAATAATACCAGTATACTAAAATGTCCTGGAGTACCACACCTTCGGCCCATAAGATGCACTCTTTTTTCCCCCAGACTTTTTTTTTGGGGGGGGGAGTGTGTCCTGTCCAAAAAACATGGTATTTATCTTCAAGAGTTTATGTTTAATCCAATATGTTAACAAGAACCAAACCAAACCATCCAATTACAACTCACAGGGAACTGATTTAGAATTTCAGAGACTGTGCATCTTTCTGGGAGTAAATAGCCTCATCTTTCTCCCATGGGTCATCTGATGGGTTTTGAAGCACCAATTTTGTGATTCACAACCCAATGCCTATCCCTCAACGCCACCAGCATGACAGGTTGCATTCATTTTTTTAATGCAATATTAAGGAAGAAGAATTTTCAGACCCTGAGGAAATAGATTACTGAGACACACTTTAAGTCATAGTATTATTTACGTACTTGAAAGATGGATTTCCAGAGAACATCATGACTTTCCATACCCAGCTGCCTGCCGCTTGAAATTCCCATCAGCTGCCTCTCACGGTTCACAGTATCCCCTTGAAGAAGGCCATCTGGCTTAGGTCTCCTGGCAAAATTCGTTTAAAAACATGCAGCTGCACAACAAAGTGAAAAAGTGTCTGCATAGCTGTGGTAAATAAGTAGGTTTGCTATGCGCACAATAAAGCAGTGTCTAATGCCAGCCAATGTCTTCAAAAGAGGGAATATTGTCTTCTCTTTCACACACACACAATTGCATAAATTTCAATGAGGAGGAAGACATCATTGGATTCATGTTTCCTGGTGACTTAAGTTAATGAAGAAAAAAAGCACACACACAGCCACTCTAAACCTTGTTTTTGATTAGATAAGATCTTTTGGTAGCAACTTATCTATTTACTATTTATCTACTTATCTATTTAGAATCCAATGCTCTGAGATCACTAATTAGCTATAGGAAGAAATGAGAAAATATTAATGGCTGACCATTTGATCCCTTAGAGTATTAAGTATTTCATGATTTGTTGAGTATTGATTTCTTCTTTTCCAAGTTTTTGCGCTTGTTGTCTTGGATCCCATTGCACTAATTCTCTCTTCCATGAAGAAAAGTTAGTCAAATGTCTTTTTTAAGACATGAAAGGAGTTTCCAATGCCAGTAACCCTTTTCCTTGATTCTACTTTATAAGCTCAGTGTGACCATGCTAAGGATTGACTTTGTCTCAACAATACCAGTTCTTGGAGATAGGCATCTTGGTTCAAGTTTCTCTAGAAGCAAACCCTGAGCAAGGGACTTGAGTTCACAGTTTATTTGGGGGGAGGTTATCTCATCATGTTGGGAGTCTAGAAAGAAAAATGATCTGTGGCCATAACACCCTGAATGTGCCCGATCTCATCCAGAAAGAAAAATGATTCTATTGTTATTTATCTTATAATTTGCTGGTGAGTTGGTCTTTACACATGGTAACCCCCTATATAGAATGGAATAACACTTTCTCATCCTGTGCTTCATCTATGATAAGAAGCAAGTTGGACCATCATGGTCCACGATTTTCATTGTCTAATTTTCAGAAGTGGATTTCCTAGGTCTTTCTTCCTAGTCCACCTTAGTCTGTAAATTCTGTAAAAACTATACAGCATCAACAGTATCCACACACTTTTTAAAAACAATCATTTTATTGGGGATTTGTACATTGCTTTTCACAATACATAGTTACATATACTGTGCCAAGTACTTTCACATACCTGCTTTCATTAACATTCTCCAAATAGTCACTTTTCCACTTGGACCCTTGATATCAGCTTCACTTCCTTCCCATTCTGTCCTTTTCTCCCCTCCCCCCAGTCCTCATTACTTTATAAATTTTTTAAAAAAATTTTTAGTTTTATTTTTAGGCATCACTGCCCTCTGGTGGTGGGAGTAGGAGGCCCAGCCTTTGCTCCTGTGAGCTGGAATTGAACCTCCATCCCAGTGAGCCGCACTCCCACGCACAAACACTACGCCACCGGAACTCAGCCCTCTTTATAAATTATTATTGTTTTGTCATATTTTATACTGCTCGACATCTCCCCCTGCCCACTCCTCCTGATGTCTGTCCTCCAGATAGGAGGCAATATGTAGATACCACAGTAGGCTCCCTCTCTCCACCCTACCTTCCCTCCACCCATCCATTTACTCCACTCTCACCACTGTCCCTGATGGGTTCATCCACCCTGGATTCCCTGTAGTTCCAGTCCTCATCTTGTCCAGTGTACCTCCTCCAGTCCGGCTGGATTTGAAAGATAGAGTTGGGATCATGATATTTGGGGGAAGGAAGCCTTCAGGAACTAGAGGAAAGTTTTATGCTTCATTGCTACCTCACTGCCCCTTGAGTGACCCATCTCCTCCCCGTGATTCCCTCTCCAAGGTGGTGTCCAATTGTCCACAAGTGGGACTTGGTTCCCCACCCTGTTCCCCACTCATTCTTATTGATCTGATGCTTGTTCTTTGATGTTTGATATCTGCTCCCTTCAACTGCTCATGATCACACAGGTTGGTTTGTTTCTTTTATGTGGACTTTGCTGCTTCTGCACTAGGTGGCCACTTGTTCACCTTCAAACCTTTAAGATCCCAGCTAATTTATCATTTGGTGGCTGGGTGCCATAGTTTTCCTCCACTGTCTGCCTCTGCACCCTTTTATCCTCAGCGATCATGTCGGGAGGATGGGCACACAATGATATGATTTTTCTTCAGGACAATTAGGGAGTGGTTATATCTCAATTATATTAATTCATTATCAAACCACAGCATCTTACACAAAATATGAATATTCTAACACTGAGGCATCAGTAGATTATGTTATCAAGCTTTCTGCCAGGTTTACGGTGTGGAACATAATGCCATGGGGAAGTTTGGGGAAACCAAGAAAACAGTTGTCACAGTTACTTTAGCAAAGGGACAGGGTAGCTGTAAGTTTATATATCAACCTCCACTAGTCACTTTTGATGACTTCTTAGAGTATGGGGATATTAATCCCCTATGTGGGGCTCTGCAATTCAACACTGATTCAAAGAGATTTTTCAGGCAGAGGCATACTCAAAAAAATAGTTGTTGGACAGGATAGTGGGAGAGATTCATTTTATTCCTCTCAACAAGAATCACTGCATTTCCACACTCAGCTATTCCAAAGAATTGTTACTTCTTTAACTCCTGATACTCCCCAGATCCTGATTTATTTTAATCACTAAGTCTTCCTATTCCCACTATTGTATGTTTATGTCTGCTTAGTACTTTCTTATTAACTCATTTGTTGTTTGATATTCTACTGTGTTTACTTGTTCAAATTCTATGTCATTAACTTTGGTCAATCTTTGAATCACTGAGTTTTTCTTAATAATTCTAAAAATGACTTAGTTGTACTGCATTTTATTCTCTCCCCCTTTACTTCCTTGCTTGGATCTTTCTTCCTTCCATCCTTCTATTCTTCCTTTCATTCGTTGGACTCACACTAGTTAGACTTAATTAGAAGTAATAATTAGAAACATATACATATCCCTCTTTGTGGAAAAATTTTGGATGGCCTGAAAAGCCTGAATTTATATTTTTATCATCCCTCCTCCCCAATAAATGTAGGACATTTCGTAGAGGATTAATTTAAGAAAATGTTATTTTTGTGCCCACTATTTCCCTAGTTTTCTACAAATTATTGTTTTTATTTACAAGGAGATATCAAGATTGTTACTACATTTCTATGAACACAGGGTCCCTAATGGCCTCTGGTATTTGCTTAGATCAGCAGGATCCATTCACTGTCTTGGTTAGATACTCACCGCTGGTTTCAAATTTTCAAATTCGCAATCTGGAAAGATCACAAGCACAATTCTGAGGGATATCCTTAGAGAAGTCAAGAAGAAATAAGTGTTATCTGGAGATGATAGCACTAGTTGATTTTGTCTTATGATCAAAAATATTTGTCACATGAAAAATATTTGTTTTTCCAGAAGTTACATGAAGAATAATTCAATTATTAGAGACAAAGAAACCAGGCAAGATGAGAGAAAGAAGGAAGTGGTTTGAAAATATAATTAAAGGAAACAAAGGAGAATATAAGGAAAGATTAAAATATTTTTATTTTGTAGAAAAGAGGAAAATAAAGTAAGTGAAATGCAGAGAACACAGTTTCTTTCCTGGGCAGGAAGAGATGTGTCAAGCTTTTAAATTTTGTTTTAAGGAATTAGGAAAGCTGAGCATTTTATCCACCATTTGTCCCTCAGAGAAGGTTCCAGAAATTTAAGAAATACCCATTGAAATGGCTGCAACAATGGGCTCAAATATACTAACAATTTTTAAAATGGCACAGGACTTAGCAGGATTGTGATTACAATAAAGATACCATAAGTATCAAGAATACACTTGGACCTATTCCCAGGGAGAAAGACAGGCATTTGTATTCCCAGAAAGGGGTACAGAAACTGAAACCCACAGAGGTAATTCTACACTGTCCTATAGAGCTAGCATGAGTCAAAATCAACTCCTTGACAATGAGTTTGAAGGGTGTTGCTTGCTTGTTGTTTTTTAACAAAAATGCTTTTCTAATTGTAATCACAATAAGGACATATTTAATTAGGTAGATCAATGTTTGACAGATAGATGATGGATAGATGGATAGATAGATGATTGGTAGATAGATAGATATATGATAGATAGATAGAGAGATGACTGCCCTCCCAAGTCTTACAGTCGGTTTTCTTATATCTGAGTTTGATTCAAAGCCCCTGTAGTCATAGGGGATGACATCTATATGATATTTGTCCAAAACTTGCAAAGCACATAACTTCTAGTAACATTAGGAAATATAATATACATGGACAGTTATCCCAGAAATTACTTCCTAAATGATTTCAGGATAGTTTCCCTGCCCCTGGTGTTTAAATCTTGATGTTAAAGTCTGTGAATGGACAGAATCCCCAAATACATATCATTTAAATGTTCTCTTATTAATAAGGTAATGGAACAAGAAAAACAAAATGTGCTTTAGCTTTAGTACAGCAGTTCTCAACCTGTGGATTATGGTTCCTTTGGGGTCAAATGAACCTTTCACAGGGGTTATCTGATTCATAACAGTAGCAAAATTACAGTTATGAAGTAGAATCAGAAATAATTTTATGGTTATACACAATAACATGGGGAACTATATTGAAGGGTAACAGATTTGGAAGGTTGCTTTAGTATATAAACCCAGAACCAGAAAGTTGCTGATTGTAGTGCCATTTTAACATACTCATTGTTTTTCTACAATTAGAAATCCCTATAGACATTATGCTTTCATTTTAGTTCCATTCTGCTAACAGCACTATCCTCCTGTAGTCAGTGATAAGGATAGTTTTGAAGTTAACATCATGTCCATTTCTTACTTTGCTTTCTGTGATAGTCTGGGTAGAATAGAGAAACAAATTCATAGACATGTATATGAGTGTAAGGGTAAGGTTTATATACAAGAGGAATGGAACATGGAGAAAGCATCCCAACCCAGTCCAGTTCAAAGTCATAAGTCCAGTATTAGTCCATATACCCAATACCAATCTATAACGTCTCCTTCTGACTCACGAAGTCACAGGTCATTGGTTGCAGAATTCCGGCACTGGCAGGGGTCTACACATGGCTCCTCACTTCCAGGGCTCAGGGTCCATCAACAGCATCCAGTGGTGGTAGAAGCAACTCAGCACTGGCAGGGATCTCCAGGTGACTTCTCCACGTGAATTCTCCAGCTTCAGAGGTCTGGTTCCATCAGGGTGAGGTCATGTGGCTTCTCCTCTGGCTCCTTCGGATGCTGCCATCTTGTCTAGTCTATAGTTCATCATCTCAGAGACTGACTCCCAACAACTTGGGAGATCTACCAGGGAAATACCGTGAGATTTTCCAGAAGTCTTAGGAGAAAGCCATGCCCACAAACAGGCCTCATTGGCTACTCAATGGCTATCTCCAGATTAACAGGCTAGACTCTAGCCCTACATCTCAATCATGAGATTGACATAAGCACATGACTGCCACAGTTTCCAAATATGAGAAATAATTTTAGAATTCAACAATCTAATATTAGGGGAAGGCAGATCAAGAGAAAGGATGATAATGATAGTTAATGGACTGTATTTCCCTGTGGCTATCATTAGCCTTGTTTGGGTTGATAACCTCAAGGTTTGCAGGGAAAACCCTCCAATCCCTTTGAGGGAGAAAGAGGAGGCTGGCTGCAACCCTAGCTCAGGCTGCCATGAGTCCTAATTGATTCATGAAAGTATGTTTTTGTTTCTCCTCCTCCTCCTGCTCTTCCTTCCTCCTCCTCCTCCTCCTCCTCCTCTCCTACCATCTCCTATACATCAGCAGAATAAAGTTATTTTTTAGCATTCAGTGTCCTGAACGGCCTTACTATAGGGTATTCTTTTGCTCTTATTTTTAAAAAGTAATGCAGGGTTTCTCTAGGCAGTGGAAATCAATCGAGGTTTTCATGGAAATTGCTGTCTTGAGTACTCTATGAAGAAATTTTTATACCTTTTTTGATACTTTTGATTTTTGATACTTTTATTTCATGAAAAGTTCTCCATCTTTAAACTTGCATCTATTTAATTCCTTAAAATGTTTAACGGTGTCTTTTAACTGAATTGGCAAAGTTAGAGAGAGAATCTTGCTAAACTCCTGATAGAGTGGTGAAATGCAATTTTCAGTAGCATAATTTTAGCATTGTCAATGTGTTTATTGAAACCATCATGGCCTAGTAGGTAAGACGATTGTCTGATAACCACAAGGATAGCACTTCAAAACCATAAATCTTACCACAGGAGAAAAATGAAGCTTTGTGCTTCCAGAAAGATTTACAGTCTTGGAAAGTCACAGGGACAAATCTCTTCTGCCCTATACCTTCGTCATGAGTTGGAATGGATTTGATGGTGGTGAATTTGGATGGCACTACTAAGATTGATTCATACAAAAAAAGTCCTGCTTTTGTACTAAAATTGAAAAAGTTTTTCTTCCAAAGCATAGTTGAGACTCCAATAGCTTTACATTCTACAAATGACAAGTGTTCATTAAATCACTTTTTCGAGATTTATTTCCAGACATGTATCTTGTACTATGTCCGAGAAATCTGGTTACAAGATGGAGGAGCAATGACCAAATGTGATGGTGCCATTTCTTAGAATCAATCATAACAGTAGCAAAATTGCAGTTATGAATTAGCAACAAAAATAATTTTATTGATGGGAGTCACCATAGCATGGGGAACTCTATTAAAGGTTCACAGCATTAGGAAGGTTGTTTTAGTATGCAAAGATTAACAAGTGGCTATCTAGCTGAGAAACAGCAAAGCTCACATGGAAGGAATACACCTGCCTGTCCCAACACGATCGCTGTGGACAAAGTTAGTGCATAAGCAAAAGTGATGAAGAAAGCTGAGGGTGCCTGGTTGTCAGGGGATGTAGAGTCCAGGACCTAAAAGACTTGAACATAAGCAGTTATCTAGGTGAGAAGCAACAAAGTCCACATGGAAGAAGCACAGCAGCCTGTTTGATCACAAAGTGTTAAAGGGATCAGGTATCAGGCTGAATGAAGACCCAAAGCACATCTGTGGGCAACTGGACAGGAAGAAAATTGTCAAGGTTTTAAAAGTTGGTTCTAGGAATTAGGAAGGCTAAACATTTTATCCATCACTTGTCTCTCAGAGAAAGTTCCAGAAATTATCCTGAAATATTTGTAAGGTAGCACTGGGATTGTGATGGTGGGGGAGGGGAGGAAGAGGAAGTATTATATTTCCTAATTTACAAAAATTATTTGCTACACAAGTTTTGGGCAAATATCATAAAAATTTCATATCTTACACATTACCTACCTCTCTGCTGTCCGTCCTCCAGGTTCATGGGGGAGGGGGTAGCAGGGAAGGAGGAGAAAAATGAATAGCAGTTACCATGGGCTCAATTGGAAAGTAAATGTTTTGAGAATGATAAGGGAAACAAATGTGCAAAGTGCTGGACACAATGGATGTATGGGTGGATTGTAATAAGAGATGATGAAATGATTTAAAATAAGAGGTTTTGCAATTATTTTGGATACAAATTATATGTTGAGCTGTTAATGTTATTCTGAATGAGGTAATCATGTCATGAAGGAGCTTGAAAGTATTTACAAATTCTTGTTCAACTCACCTAGTAAATATCATCACTAATTTTCCCCAAATCTGCACCTTCCTTGTTATTATGTTCTTTTGAGTCGATTTGGACAAGTATAGACCTTACATGATAGAGTAGAACAGTCCCAAAGGGTTTTTTAGACTTCGATCTTTATAAGAGCAGAGTTTTCTCCCAGAGAACAGCAGGAGTGTTTGAACCACTGACCTTTTAGTTAGCACTTGAGCTTTTACCCATTGTGCCACAAAGGCTTCGTATATCCAATCCCATGAAGATACCATTATTTTCTTGTGAGTTCTCCAGACTAAAACTTTGCTTGTCCTTTCTACTTTTGTGTTTCATTGCCATAATACAGCATCTACTAGGTTCTGTAGGCTCATATATTGTAATCATTTTCATGTCTTCTATTTCTGTTCATTTTCATCTGTAAGAGTCTCTACACAATTCATCCCTAGAAGAAGGCACTCACTCTCCACACCAAATCCATCTACTTGGTGAGCTTATCGTTCCCTATAGCAATTTCTGCTTCATACTCTCCAACTCAGAAACCATCCCTTGTTTCCCATTGATAAGCCTCATTTCAAAATGATGTACCCTTGGGACCACAGAGCTGGAGGATCTGATTAGTTTGGTTGTTTTATTTAGTCTCCAGGGAGCTATAAAAGGCAATTAAATAAGGCAAAGGTTGAACTGATCAACACAATCCGTTTAATATGGATTGCTTTATACTTTGCACAATTTTGTTTGCTCCTCATGTCTCCTGATGGCATTTGATTTTATAGCCAGGAGAATAGCATTAATATGTATAGCCTCTTGACCCTAACTTAGCTTCTCTGACTTGTATCTTGATCTAATTCTATATGAAAGTGGACTTATTTTTATCTAAAATCTTACACTCATTTTGTTTTAAAAATTCTTGTATAAAATCTTCCCCAATTATAGCCATTTTGAAGCTTTAGATAAATTAAGCAGAAATAATCCCTATGTAAGTTAAGAACAATGTATTAGAGAAATATTGGTAGTTCAAAGAAAGAAATGGAAATCAGGTCCCCATGGCTCAATGAAAATAAGTTCCTTTGCTGCCTACAGCACTTTCTCTTTAATGCTCCCTGTCACAGAGCCTGCATTGTTCCTCTGTTGGTAGACTTCTTCTTGGTACAAAATGGTTTACTTCTAACTCTATGGCATCTGATGATCTCACTTTGAAATTCAAGTTGCCAAAGCTGATTAACGTAAATAGAATCACCATCCACCCGTCTATAGGGTTTATAGAGTACTGTGGTTGGGTGTTCTCTCAAGATCTCATTGAACGAATATGAATGATTCCACAAAAGAATCAGAGTGCCTTTAACCAAAGAGTGGAAAGGCAGTTCTGTAAGGAAAAAAAATAATGGTATTCTTAGTGGCTGAACGAAAGAAGCAACTTTCTTTCCCAGTGTTTTGGGCCAAAGATTGCTTCCAGATTATGACTTTGCCTTTAAACCTCAGAAATCCAGTGGCATTGCTGAAAGAGAAACAAAGAATGTGCACAGACTCTGCATCTGAAAAGCAGGAAGAATGCACCATTTTCTTCTCATTCCCATTTCTGTCACACCAATACTGTGTTGGACAGGGTTCTCTAGAGGAACAAAGCCAGGACATTAATAATTATACATATATGGAATATATCTAACAAAGTAAATAAACAGTTAATTAATCTATAAAGCAGTATGGATGGCTTGGTGCAACTCACTTGCATGAGAAAGCTAATCCACAGGTCTTGCGGGTCACCAGGTAGTCCTTTGAAGAGCAATTCAGGCTATCCGGCCACAGGCAGCATGCAACCAGACAAGTCACCAACAGTCCGCCAGATGACAGAGTCCAAGAGTCCCCAGCTCAACAGATGTATATTCCAGTAAGGTGGTGAAGAAGGACTTGAAGGAACCTCAACTTTAAGTGACACAGTCCGTGGATTAAATGTTCCACGGGTAGTGTAGCTTGCAAACCGAGGCACAGGACAAGCAAGGCAGCCAGCTGATATGAAGATCCAAAAGTGTGTGTGTGTGTGTGTGAGTGTGTGTGTGTGTGTGTGTGTGTGAGAGAGAGAGAGAGACAGAGACAAAGACAGAGACAGAGAGGAGGTTGCTTGCTGAGCCATTTATATCTCTGCCCTTTTATTAATCTCACGTGTATATTGGCCATGTTTTCACAACAAATGTAATCTCAAAGAATCCTTAATATGTGCAAGAGAATATCTTGGTATTCAGTGAGCACTGATTTTCTGTACTGACAAAGGGGTAGTACACAGTAATGTGTGTGCATTCAAAAAATAGTCTGTTGCTATCCAGCTCAGATCAGAAGCCACCTTCCCACAGATTCACTTGATCTACCTATCAAGAGT
Source organism: Nesogale talazaci (assembly GCA_004026705.1). NCBI lineage: Eukaryota > Metazoa > Chordata > Mammalia > Afrosoricida > Tenrecidae > Nesogale > Nesogale talazaci. The sequence continues at coordinate 303,313 of PVJH01000308.1, read as the reverse complement.
TGATCTTTAAACTCATTTGCACATCTGAAGCATTCCATTCCATTTTGTGTATACTGTCCCATACTATAGCAGTTTGTGGCTATTCCTCACTATATATAATTTAATATAAACTGAATCCACACTATTTAAATTATAAGCTCTATAGAGCAATCCAGAGTTTTAATTTAAGATGTCTTTCATAGAACTCAAAGCATAGTTAGGTATCTGAATATAGAGCCAGAATACTACCATTTTCTTTAAAACTGCTCATCATAAAGTACATGATGGTTGTTCCATAGAAATATGCTAATTCGTTTTTTTCCAGACAGCCCATTCTCATAGAATTCCATGTCATTGTATATGCTGAATTTAGCAATATCGATTAAAATCAGTTAAAAGTAGTTTTGATGCAGTGAAAACCTTGTAGTTAAGTATTCAAGTACATGTATGTTTAAACTTTATATTTAACTCTATTTCAGAATGATTACTTGGAGGTATAACTTCCAATATTGTAATCGCCATTTCAATATGGATTATTTACATTATAATGCACTCTAGTGAGGCATTTAAACATTGAAAAGTTGTCCTGGATATGTATTCATGTAAAAGTAATTACATTATAAAGTTAATATTTCATACTCTTTGTGAAGACCTGAAAGGACCAGTCATCATTCTAAAATGTGGCTGAATAGAATTTGAATATGTACAATTTTAATGAGGAATTTCCTGTGATATTTTAGGGCTCTAAAATTGAACATTTCTATTAAGTAGCTGGAATTTTAATGCTCAGCAATAGCTACCCTGGTAAAACAAGCAAGATTTGCTGTGTAATCTTAAGTGTATCCTAAATCATCTTTCATATATGAAGAAGATATATATGCTTTTAGTTTTTAACCACTTCTCTTTATAATCATTTGCAATCATCTCTCTATTTTTACACTCAACATGGTACTATGTGCATACTCAATTTGTAGTCCAGGAACACAATTCCATTGAATTATTTTGGCCATGAAGTACCTGAATAATTTTATGATTCATTTATTTTCTATGTTTATATAAATAGAAAAAAGGAACTTGTGCTCATTCATGATCCTACTCTGTGGCTACATTTAGGAGACATGGACATGAGAATTTTCCTCTAGACCATGGCCTTCCAGAAGATGTATGTTTGCAGGCATTCATAGCTCTCGAATCTGATATTTATCATAGCTACCCATTTGGATACCAAAGTATTCCTAGTTACCCAGTTTCCTCAAACTCACATCCTTGATGAGTATTCCTACCTTCATCCTTAATCATAGGAGAAAATATGAAACATTGTATTGCTCTAAAAATCTCTAGGTGAGATCTCTTTCTAAACTATAAAGTAGTGATGAATCCTGGCATTTTATTAATGAGAAAGCAAGATTTGATGGAAACCATTGAGTCTGGTTATGAAGATTGGGTCCATTTAAATTGATATTGTGAGGTCAGTGTGGTGTTCTGTCATTGATTTCTCATCTGTAAGTTGAGATTACCCTCTACCTCTCCCTATGCAAGTTCTTGTCATCTATGGAATACATGCTCTTTCAGGAACTAAATAATTAATAACACAAATTCCTTTGACAGGAGTCACAAAACTTTCCATTTTCTTTTTAATAGAAAGGAAGAGGTTGAACACTTAAACATTTTTAGGAGACAGTTCCATGGCATTGCATTCAGTGTGCTGCGTGGCTGTCAGCAGTGTCCAGGTCCAAACGTTTACTTCATTCCAAACAGAAATTCATTATACTTTATGCAATCCATGCCTGAGTCCCTGGTACCCATACATTTTCTGTCTCCATTCATTTGACTATTCTAAATATTTTACACAAGATGTGCCATTTAACATTTGACCTTTTACAGTTGATTAATTTTGTTCAGCATAATGATTTCAAGGTTAATTCATATTTTAACATGTATCAGGATTTTTCTTCTCTTTCTGAATGATTATAGTCCACAGTATACATGCAGCACATTGCATTTATACATTGACCCATTGGTGGATATTTTGGTTGTTTTTGCCTTTTGGTAAATAATGCTGCCGTGAACATTGCGATATAAGATCATCTGAAATGAAGAGTTCTTCTTCACAAGAAAACTAAGATATATATTTACATTGTGTAGGCCAGAAAGTCTCTGTCACAACATCTTACTTCTGCCATCTTTACCAAAAGCTACTGTAGAAAATATGTTAACAAAGGGCCGGGACTGTGTTTATTTAAAAGTTTATTAAAAAAAATAACATCGGGGTTGATTTTAACCAGAATCCAAAAATCCCCAACCCTCATGTCCAGTCATTAATTAACAATATATATATGCAATCTTTCCTGAACCTCCATTCCTACACGTGAGGATGCTTTCATGATTTGATAACAGTTCCTGTACATACACACACCTACTATGTTATCTTATTATTTCCATCCATTTGTTTGCACACTTCCCTGTTCCCTCTTACCCTCCATTCACTGACTACTCAAACACATACACCACCACTACCATCAACAACACAAATTTTGTAAACTCCTTAGGAATGGTTATGATATTCTGGGACCTAATCATAAAATTGTAATTGAATGCAAACGACCTAATTTTCCATAACAACAACTCTTTATCTCCCCCATGCCACCACACAATCATATATTTCACCATTTATACACACATCATGTAAAATAAAAAAGGAAGATATGTTTTCAAAATTCCATTTCAGAAAAGTTCTGCATTTTAAAGAGAGAGGGAAATGAAAAGGAGGTGAATGATAGTGACACCAGCAGGGAAAACTGTATATGATCAGTGTTGGACTGGTGTGCAGATAATTACTTAAGCACAATTGAAAGGAGTAGATCCATTTGAGTAACAGTGCTAACCAATAGATTTGATAATAGAAAGTGAATATGTTTTCATCAAGCGTGTTTCCCAAACCTTCTCAGGTTAGCTTCAATTTAGGCATATTCTACAACCTAAGTTGTGTCACCAAGCATACATAGCTTTATATCCTCCAGAAATTTGAATTGCATGACATAGACTTTGGGACACTGAGTAATTTCAGCTTTTAATGTATAAGCTCTCTGCCAGGAGAAGGGTCAGGTTAGTCAACTATAGGGCCATGTAGGAAGCCACTTATGCTTGAATATACAGAAAGAAGTCATGAATACCCTAACCTTTAGAAACCTAATTTCAATGATAATTCAAGTGATGATTTTCTTCTCTTCATTTTCCTTTATTATGATATAGTCATGCATAATCATTTCAACTTGTTTGTGAGGCCATTAAAGACCTGGAACATTTATTTTCCTCTGCAGCCTCAAAGGCTTCCAGGCTGCCTAGAAAATGATTAGCACACATTTGCCCTCATCTCTCTTACTCTTCACCAGGAACCAGTCCATCACAAAATCTTCATCAAGCATGTGCAACATATGGAGCATAGTCTGATGTCAGCATCGGTTGCCGTTGAGCTTATTCGGATTCAGGGACACTCGATGCAACAGTGTATAACTGCCCCATGAGGCTGTCTTGCTTTGTATTCCTTCCTGTGACACCACTGGGTAAATTTGAACTGCTAACTTTTCACTTAAGAAAGCACTCAACCATTCAGTAGGCAGGACAAATTAGACACATGCTAAATAGTCTAATAATCCTCAATGTGTAAAGACATTGCTTTCTTGCTTATCGATCATTTTCTTCCGTATTTATTTTGTCTATTTATTGATTTCTCCTTCGTGTTTACTTTGAACATGCTCATTGGCTCTCCATTTAAAAAAGTCTACAAAATGAATGAAAGATCCATTGTGATTACATTCTTGAAGCTTATGATCTGATAAGGAAAGCAAATTTGAAGGCAATGATCATATATGTGACCTCTGTAATGAGTGATATACAATTTACAGTGATTGTTATGAATGAAAATATTAAGGAACTATTGGGAGCAGGATGAAGCTGTCTACCTGGTCAAGAGTTAAAGTCTGGGTTCTACCCTGTCCATAGGGTTGCTAAGGGCAGGAATTTTTAACTCGATGGCAGTGAATGTATATAGTAAATCTTAACGGAAACATATACTCTATCTAGGGAATAAGAAGAGTTCACAATCATTAATGGTCTTCCAGCAAATCTTAAATTGACTTGGAATTAGTGAAGAATGGAAGGATATGAAAGCGTAAAGTCTTACTATTTAGGCTACAGCTTGGTATATGCAAAGATGTGGAAGTCGGTCTCTTTTATTTTTTTATTTACTTTTTTTTTTGCAGGGCCATCATTGTGGTCTCTTAATTTACAAATAGATTTGCTTTCTTTATATTTGTATTTTAAGCTTAAATTTCTAGAATTCTTTTAAATTTTATTGTTGTCATAAATCTACACAGCAAAGGGCTGAGCCCCGGTGGCATAGTGGTTGTGCACGAGACTGCGGCCCACTGGGACGGAGGTTCAATTCCAGCAGTGAGGCTGGGCCTCCTACTCCCACCGCTGGAGAGCAGTGATGCCCCCCCCAAAAAAATCTACACGCAGAACACACACTACCCTAACACTTTCAATGCATACAATTCAGTGGCATTGATTACTTCACTCAGATGTACAATCACTCTCATTTTTCTCTCTTTTTCTTTCCTTTCTGGTTGTTCTTCACACATTAGATAACCTCACTGGCACTTATGTATCCTCTCTAATCATTCGAGCTACAGTTTCCAATTTGATCTCATCTAGATTGATTTTTATATAGCACTTAAGGCAAACATTCATTGCAAGTAAGACTAGACCATTTAGTTGGGCTTAGAAATGACATCCAAAACCCATATTTTGGGTTTAAGGGTTAAACAGATTCTTTCACAGAAATAATTCCAGAGGTCTATCCAGCCTCAATAGCTCTAGAAAATCCCTTCTGCATTTTCCCACATTTGATCAGGATTCTTCTAGGCAACATTTGATCAAGACAGTCCATAGCCAGACAGTATGCAATTCATCTGGTCTCATGGAAAAATTGGCAATTGTTCATGGAAGCAATAATTCAAATAGTCCATTTTTTCCTCATCTTTGACTTATTCTTTCTCTGTTGCCCAGACACATAAAGACCGCCATCTGTACCTCGGATGGCCACATACCGATCTTTAAGATCCTATGCACTGCACAATTAACTAGGAGATAGAATAGAAATACTAATTAGGTTCTCAGATCATATATACAGGCATATATTATTAGATATTTATTAGTTATATGTTTTACAGTATTAAATTTATCAGTTATATGTTTTACAATATTAAATTTTTCATATTGAATATTGAAAATATGACAGACTGCCAAAAAAACCCAAAAATCTGTTTTGGAAGATGTACAGCCTGAATGTTTCTTAGAAGCTAGTGCACACAGACTTCTTGTGTATTTTATATATGTTGTCAGACGAGACCAGTCCCCGGAAAGAGACACCAAGCTTGGTAGTGTAGAGAGCCAGTGTAAAAGAGGAAGATCTTTGTCAAGATCAATTGACCCAGTGACTGCACCAATGGGCTTAAATTCAGAATGATTGTGAGGAGGGCACAGGAAGGTGCAGGGAGGGACAGTGTTTCCCTCTGTTTTCACTTGGGCTCATGAAGAGCTGGAGCCACTACTAGGAGAGCATCTTGACAGCATTTATTTCCAGCTATTCTTCCAATTACCTGTTTGTCTTTTTATTTGTTTTATTCTTTTGCCAAGTCTATTAATGAACAAATGTTTTCCAAATATTTTCTAAGGACTCCATCTATTTTCATATCTTGCTCTTTATCATTACATGAGAACATTACTCATAAAGGGAGCTTATTTTCATTTCTGGAGCCATAAGCCAAATTTTAGAGCAGTGTTCCCCAAAGTAGGTGATACTGTCCACTTGGGGGTGCTGAAATGATCTAGGGCAGCTGTAAAACAGAAAGCTACACCATATCCTGGATTGTGGGCTATAATACAAAAAGTTTTCATGGGTAGGGAGGTGCTGAGTAATTTTTTTCCTCTGAGACAAGGCAGTTGACCAAATAAATTTGAGAACCTATGTCTTAGAGCAAAACCACTGTCTTTAACCTTATTGTTATTTTCTTGTTTTAAATTCCAACTTGAAAAGTCTAAAATAATAAAGTTGTAATTATTAAGTCATAATGAGTCTTACAAAACTAGTCTTGCATATTCATTTTTCATAGTGAAATGCACTGCATATTTTATTCACCAATGAATTATGTGGTGAATTACTCAAATTTTGTTGAGAAGCCATGAAGTTATAATTATGTATATTTACAATGATCTCTTTACTTCACTTTTTCTCTTATTTATTTTTGAAACTGTTCTGCACCTCATTAGTACACTGATAGAAACCGACTGTAAAATAGAATGTGAATGCTTTATTGAGATGTGTAACAAATGATACTTTAATTGTAATTGTAGTTGCTAATTGTTACTAAATTAAAACGTTAATTTCTTAGTCTGGAGTTAAAAGAGATGTAAAATACTCAGTAAAATATATTCTTAAAATTCAAAATATGAAATCATTCAAAACACCAAAATCACTCAAATCTTTTCAGTGATAATAACATTTAAGTTTTTCCTGAACCTCTTAATCAAATACAGGACAAGATTGAGTAGCACAAATGGTAATAAAGAATTACTTTTAAAAATTGATGTCACTGCATTGTCTATGCATTAATTTTTAATGTGTCACTATAATTGGCCTGTGTTCTTTGGATGGTTCTACACTGACAATATCCTTCTCTGGTCATTCTTGATGGTATCATTTTTTCATATTCTCCTAAGCACAATCACATAACTAGTTGAAAAACTTTGGTGTGTCTTTGATTGATATTGCAATGAGTATGGAAATATATTATAAATCTTTGCTATCACTTCTTCATCGTCATACTTGCAGACTTGAATATCTGCTTAGGTGTCTCTGAGTATCTAATGACAGTCACCATTCCCTGTTGGAAAATCATAATCAGGAAATCACTTCGTGAACTGATGCTTAAGCAGAATTTATAAAATGAAGAGGGATTAACCAGATAACATCTTTTGCCTCCATCACCATTTAGAGTTAGATTTCCAAGATAATTTAAAGTGCTAGGAAGGGGTAGCCCTCCAAAAAATGTATCCAATTTAGTTTATCTAAGATAGGACCTTCAGCCACCTCCCATGTGCGTGCATGTGTGCATGTGTGTGTGTGCATGCGTGTGTTTAAAGCTCCTCCATTGATTCTATTTTTCTTGGAGAGTTGAGAGTTCTACATGTGCACTTTCAACATCTGTCATTAAATGTTCTTGTTGTGAAACTTAATGGCGGACTTAACTTTTCAGAAGGTAATAGGAATGTGTCCCCATGCCATTATTTCTAGAACACATTTCCTTATTATAAAACAATGTAAAGTTTTATAAAGTCACGCCTTTGGTAGGCAGCATTAATGAACTGTGGAGCAGGCACCGATAAAGGACCTTTTCTCCGTGTTCACACTAGAGATGAGCTTCCCTCGGTGGCATGCGTGAGAGAGCTCATTTGGGCTTTCCAGAGACAATTAATACATTTTTAGCAATGATGCAACATTGTTAAGGATCCCAATTATTAAAATGAAAACATGTAAGCAAGCAGCAAATGAGTTAGGAACAATGGTGTGGCTAACACAAGACCAGCCAATATTTGGCTCTATTGTCTAGAGGTCCGCGATGAGTCAGAACTGACTCGTTGTGTGGCACCTCACAACATGACTTTTCTGGATGGCTCTCTTGGATCACAATGCAGGCATGCCGAAATGCATACAGAGTGATTTGCTACCAAGCACACAGGCAGTGAGGCTATGTGGATTGCTTGAATTTAGCTATTGTTTCCCACTGTCACTGAGTCTGTTCCAGAGACCATGGGGTTTCTCAGAGTTTGAATCCTTACGGACGCAGACAGCTCCTAATGAGTTGCAAGTGGGGGGTGATACACTGCTCTTGCATTTAGGCCAACCTGTAACTGCCTGTGCCACCCAAGCTGGTGGTTAGACTGTCACCAGGACACTATGGAACTGACATCACTTTCCCTTTGCTATAGGCTATTAAGCTAATAAACACACCATGCCAGCATGTTCTTAGATTTTAATACTTTCTTTTGTATCTAGGTAGGGGCAGCATTCAGTCAAGTAAAATTTGTCATGGTCTCTGATATTTACCCAGGTCAATCCTTGCAGAATATCTTTTCCTAACGGACGAATGCAGTTATTTTTATACACTTTACACATATTGTAATAAAGGGGGAAAAAACTTTTTAAATTTTTTCAAGTTTTTTACTTTCCCCCAGACCAAGACCATATCCTTTCATTTCATAGGGATTTTCTTTGTTAATGAAGCACTTTTTACATAATATACACTTTTCTTTCTGTCTTTTATGGGATGCAAGATTCTAATTAGAAGTCCCATTGAGTTAGATTCAGCTAATTAAAATCCCCATTGTTGTCCAGAAATAGCTGTAAACTTGCTTGTTACCAAATGGAAGGTAGTTCAAGATACCACATCATTTGCTACAGATTAGCATGTACAAATTAAATTTTGGAAAAATATAAAGAAATGTTTATTTATCAAAACAACTTCAAATATGAAGGCTGATGTAGATCCATTTCATGACTTTAGAAATGAATAAAATAGGGTCTAAAGGTAATCATTTGCCCCAGGTCCCATAGATAATTGGTAGCAAAACCAAGATTACCACTATAAATTAATAGGGTTTTAATAGGTCACTTTGTTTTCAGACTTAGCGATGCTTTTTAATGGTCCATTGCCAAAAGAAACATAGCTACAAAATCATTTTCTCAATTACACCCTTATTTCAAGAACACAAGTACATAATTACATAGAGATGATGATATATATATGCATGATTTTTTGGCTGGTTGTCTATACTTACACACATTCATACAAAGTGTTCTGGTGCTATATTGAATTATGATTTTGAATTCTAACTACAAGGACTGCTGTTCAAAGTCACCAGCCTCTCATCAAGAGAAAGATGAGTCTCTCTTCTTCTGTTAAGATATGCATTCTTGGACAACTACAGAGGCAGAATCCCTCTCACATGAGGTCAATATGAGTCAAAATCAACTCTATGGCAGTGAGTTCTGAGACATACATAGGCATACACAACACGTTATTCCACTAAATTTCTAAGCCCCTGTGTAGAGTGTGTATGTGTGTGTGCATGCATACACACATCACATATATATGTGTGTGTGTGTGTATATATATATATATATATACTTTTTATTTATCAACTATCTCAGGTTTGCCTATTAACTATGTCTGGCAATAAGGCTGGAGGCCAGAGTAATCTGGCTCTTATGCATAACATGTTTTGTCACCATGGCTTGAGCCTGATGGTAAATAGTTCAGCAATTATGAAATTCTGCAGCATGTAATCGTGCAGTTATAGAAGGCTGCATTCATCTTCCATTTTGTGATCTGATGTAGCCATCTTCCATTGTCACAGAATGCTAATTTTCCCACAATGATCTGTTTTAACAAAATGGGATTTTCATTATTGAAAAGACAATGTAACACCCAAAATGGTATAAATAAGATTTACAATCTACAGAAACATATTTAATCAAATTGCCCAAATCGTTTCGCGAGCTGTTAAGCAGTGCATAAATGCATGATTCCCCTTTATTTGAAAAAATAAAAATGCCATATCCACAATCATTGGTAACAAGCACTTTCTAGGTAAGTTTTCATTAAAAAATTCAAATGACTCTCTTCCAGAGATTGCACTTAGAAAAATACAGCTACAACAGCAAAAAAAGAAACAAAACAAAAAAAATTCCAAGCTATGTAGCAACTTGCTGGACCTTGAAGTTAAATGAATATAAAAATGCAATGAGATGTTATTAAGTACCATTTCGTGCAATAGGGCATAGACAGAAATAGGCACTTGGTTTGTTTCCAGCGCAGATCTATCAACAAGAACATTTAGGTTTGAAGGGCGGGAACACAGTGTTCGGCCATTATCTCGTTTCTTATAACAGAAGCCAGATACACCTTGTTCCTTTTTTTAAAAGCTATTTTTCTGATTTTTTAAAAAATCATTTTATTGGGGTCTTATACAGCTCTTATCAGAATATACACATGTATCCATGATGCAAAGCACATTTTTTTGCCATCATCATTTCCAAAGAATTTTCTTTCTACTTAAGCCCTTAGTATCAGATCTTCATTGTTTTTCTCCTCCTTCTCCCACACTCCCTCCCTCAGGAACCTTGATAATTTATCATTTTATTTCTTGTCTTGCACTGACCAAGGTCTCCCTTCACCCACATTTTTGTTGTCCTTTCCCCAAGGATGGGGTTATATGTAGATCATTGTGATCAATTTCCCCTTTCTCCCTCCACCTTCCCCTTACCCTCCTGTTATTGCTGTTCTCATTATTGGTCCCAGGGACTTTATCTGTCACAGATTACCTGAGTTTCCAGATGTCATCTGTACCTGTGTATATACTCTGGTCTAGCGAGATTTGTAAGGTAGAATTTGGATGGGATCCTGATAGTGTGTGTGTGTGTGTGTGTGTGTGTGTTGGGGGGGGGGGAGTGGGGGGGGTAGGAAGCAGTAAAGAACTAGAGGAAAGCTGTATGTCTCATTGGCGCTATACTGCACCCTGATGGCATAGTTTTGACTTTCTTGTAACCCTTCTGTAAAGGGGATGTCCAAATGTCTACAGATGTGCTTTGGGTCTCCACTCTGCACTCCCCCTCATTCACATCAATATGATATTTTTTGTTCTGGGTCTTGAATGCCTGGTATCTGATCCCATTGACAATTCATGATCACACTAGATGGTGCATTTCTTCCATGTGGACTTTGTTGCTTCTCAACTAGATAGCTACTTGTTTAACTTCAAGACTTTAAGACCCTGGATATTGTATCTTTTGATAGGCAGGTGCCATCATCTTTCTTCACATTTGCTTATGCACCCATCTTGTCTTCAGAGATTGCGTCAGAAAAATGAGCATCGCGGAATGCCAGATTATTAGAACAAAGTGCTCTTGCATACAGGGAACACTTGAGTAGAAGTGCAATGTTCATCTGCTACCTTGATATTTAACATATAAATATATGTACATATATCCAATTTCCTACCGTTTTATATAAGTATATTTACATATGTACATGTCTGTATTCAGACTTCTATCAATGTTCTTTGGCTCCTAGTCTTTCTTCTCTTTCCTTCTACTTTCCTCATGTTCAACCTTCATTTGGGTTTCAGTAATTCATCTCGATTACCTTGGTTACATCAAACCTTAGCAGGCATCCTACACCCTCCTCACCCTTGATTTTAGATCACTTGTTGTTCCTTTGGCCCTGGACTTGTTATCACCCACTTCCTTTCTCCTGCCATCCCCTCTCCCTTGTCCCCCTGAAACCATCAGTCCCATATTTTGCTCCAAATCCATTGCTGGTCCCATCTATATTATCTAGACAGGCATGTACAGGCAATGATAAGAGGCTGCAGTTTTTAAAGGAGCCAATCAAGGAGTCTTTTTCTGTCTCTCCCAGAGACACTGCAGCATTTTGTAAAGCGTTGTGCCCCCAAAGCTCTTTAATTGAAAAAAATCTAAAATAATAAGTGAAAAGTGACTATTTCTATTTCACACGTAGTACACACACATACACACACAAAGCCAAACTCCAGGCACAAAGTGCAAATTAAGGTATGAGGCAACACTTGCTGGCAGACTTGACAGTGGTAGATAGGAAATAGAATGCTATTAGGTGTGAGGGCCTCAATCAGATTCATCCCAGATGTGGAATAGAAGCTCTGTGTCCAAAATCTAAAGCTGGATAGAAGCTCCTCTGCTCATGAAGGAAAACTGGAGGGAAAGTGTTGCTTCAGACTATAGCCTAGGCCTACAATTTGCACAGAGTTGTGTATCTGTGGAAGCCTAGGCATAATGACAGACTTTTGCAGTTCAGAACTGTGTTACACCATTCTTTTGCTTAATGCTCAGATCTGAGCTATTCCCAATAACCTTCCAGGGCAGGACATTTACATCTTCATGGGCTGATGGACACTAGATCTGTTATGATTCACCAAAAGGAGCCCTGTTGGAGAAGACAGTGTTGAGAAACAGTGCTTGTGAGGAGTAACAGGCAAATCCAGTATTTCAAAAGCCAAGGTCCCTTTTCTATGGATAGTGCTTATCTTATTTAAGTCACTTGTGGGATTTCTTTTATGGGGACTCTTACTCTCACTCTCAAATGGTTCGACCCTGAAGTGACCCATGCTGGTCCTTTGCATTTTCATTGTCTAAAGCAAATCATGAAGCCACTCCTAACTTTCAGGAGGCAGAGAATTATGAGCAGCAACATAGAAAACCATGGGGACAATTGGGAACAAAGCTGAGAACAAGTATTGCCCATCAGGCATGGAATCCAGAAAGCAAGTGTTCTAATATAAGAGGGAAATGAAAGTAAAATGGAGCAAAGGGCTGACGAAGATTGAATAAGAAATAAGCAATAGAAACCAGTGCATGTTGGACAGAGGAAAAGGACACTAGGCAATTGTCTCCAACTCCTTCTCCAGGATTAATGACTCAGAGATAGTAGGGATGCTGGCCAGCATCCTGGGTTCACAAACCCTCCTTTGAGCTGCTCCTTTCCCACATACAGATTCCTCCTCATACAATGTACATCCTCCTATCCCTTTTGTTCAGACAACTCTCCTTATGCTTCTAGACCTTGATCCATTGTGAACTCTTTTTTCTCTAACCACCCCCTCTATCCAGCTAGCATAAATTCTTTTTTTTCTTTTCATACCGATGCTTTTAGTCAAATTTGGCAAACCGCCGGGAAAGGTAACAGTAACATCTTCCACACACATCAGAAATGGGAGCTAGATAGCAATACCTTGTGAGATGTTTCTGATGTTCTGTGTCAAGCATATGCATACGCACATGGTTACATATGCATACATATTGCACAAAACACCACAGCTTTGTGGATTTGAATGACGACATAACTCTTTAGGCAGCATTCATACACTCACCTTTGTGCTTGAATAGCCCCCGTCTGTCTTTTGTACTTTCCCCAATCAAGATTCCGAAGCAAGGAGTCCCAGTCAGGTGGGTCCTTCAGGAAACACCTTAGGGAAGTGTTGGGGTTAGACTGGGACCTCAAAGAAGCCAGAGAAAGGTGTCTTATCAACCCAAGTAACAATTTGGGGCTCTCAAACTTAATCATCATGACGGAACTCCCAGGGGGCAGAGGAGAAGGCGTACCTCAGACAACTGGGAGCTTTGTGCACCCAGGCACACCACTCACTGGCTGACAGCTTCTTCAGGGGCCTCTCTTAGTTCCTGAGCAGTTCCTCATAGAGGTGGGCAACGCTGGCCTCCGCCACGAGAGGGAGCCCATTGGCAAAAATTGGTAAGTGCTGCTGTTTGAAAGCGCTTAGACAAAGTACCCCTGTTAGAGCTTGCATCCATCCTTCATGATAATACTTTGTAGTGCACACACTTAACAACGTGTTCCTCATTGGCTGGGACAATGGCTTTTTCATCATTCTGCTGTTGCTGTTTGCTGAGGCCGCTATGATTGCTTGAGACCCAAAGTGTACCCAGCAGAACTTGTGCTGAGGGTTGTCAAATCGGAGCATTCAGAAGGACAGCCAGACATGTCTTTGGAGGCACTTGGGGTTGGATTCCCCTTGCCAAGCAAAGGCTAGCAGAGAGGGGCTTCGTCATTTGCACCGGATTGTTGCCTATTTCCCCCTCCAGTACAAAGCTCTTAATGAATGCTTTTTCAATGGATGCAGAAATGAATTTATGGTGAAATGAAACGTGCGTATACTATACTTGGGACTCACTTAAGAAGTATTTCTAGTCATCTTTGGGCTTCAATTTTTTATTAGAAATTCTACTTCTTTCACACTTTCATGTTGTCCTTTTTTCTCCCTAGTTCTTTCCCCTTACTTTGTTTCTGCCCATTTCTTGTTCTGCAGAAAATATTTTTACCTGCCTGAGAGCATAGCATCCACTGATGTTAATCAAACTTTAGATGAAACACCTAAAAGGGTAGGGGAGAATCTGCTCTAATTAAATAATAAAGTAACCCACACAGGTTTAGATATGTGCCTTCAGGTATGGACTAGGAAAAAATTTAATGAATATGGTATTTTATGCCAAAAAATATTTCCCTCATGTACTGGTGTTTAATAAGGTGGATGTGAAGTAGCAAAGGGATCTTGTATCTGATAATATTTATTCATAAGGTATTAAGTCAGATATGAAGAATGTTTCCTGGATTTGAGCTGCTAGAATTGGGAGAGGCTTCAGTAAATTGCATTTGAAGGGAACATAGCTCTCCAAAATGGTTTCCTGCTGGGACGAGCCTGCTGCCCACAGGTAAACCAATATCGGGGGCAGAATTCTCAGCACATCTGTGGGAACATTGCATTTGAACTCAAACTGAACATTACAACTATCATCTGAGAAGAAACCTGGGGCATATTTAATTTACTTATCAAATATTTGCTGAATATATGTAAGCAAACCTGCCTTGAAATTAATTACTACTTCTGTGATTTTATTAGAAAATCTTCAGGATTCTCCCTTTCTGGTTTAGGGATGGGCTTCCCAGCAAAAACAGGTCAAGCTGACGAAAAAAGGACTCTTCACATCTTTACTTCTTAAGACCTCTAATAAGTTCACATGTGCCCCTTACTATTTCTAAGTGGAAAGGTTCTCTGCTGTCCTTTTAGTTCTAATTTCCTGTAAACTCCACTTCTACATGACTTCCTTTTCCATGATGCTCTGCCTGCCTTTTTGAAAGACCCACATATAATCTTGAAGCGGGAATGTATTTTCTCTTTTGGAAAATCATTTTGAAATGAAGGGATCATCCTAAAAGTCATTGTTAATTCTTTTGGAATCCTGAAACTTTGAGATTGGTTCCCATCAGAAAGCACCTAGGAAATGTGATAAAAAGGAATAGCATGTTAATTAATAAAGTAGATGAATTTAGATGGTGGGAGGGTCTTATGGAACATAGCTATTTGAATAGGAAAAGCCAGTTTGTGGAAAGTAAAGTTGTCAGTGAAATTATACAGGAGAAAAAAGAGAAGGGATCTGGGAGAAGCGTGCTAAGTATTTAGTTCATTGTTTCCATTTTATTTTTATATTGGTATCATTGCCCTCACATACCAAGTGTATCTTAAGTTATATTATGATCTTAAGCTTTCATTTTAATCAAGTCCAAAATAAATGAGTTTCCTGTAAAAGTGAACCTCCTTCCCAAGCTGATTTTAAGTAGTGCATTTTGATTTGCTTGAGAAGACTGAAGGAAATAAATATTTTGTCAGCCTAAGAAGAAAAATGACAAGTCGTTCTATTTTTTAGCCCTACTTTGCATATTTGAAATTTGTGTTTTTATAATACTTTTGAGGAGATAATGACATATAAGTGTCTGCCTTGCTTTGAGTATTGAAATCTGTTTGCCTTCCTTTTGCACGTGAAATGGTTATTTTATTTTATTTTTTCCATTCTGCATTAGCAGAAAAAAAGTTCTGTTAGATTTCTTGCAGCTGGATCAAGTCCCTCCTAGATTCAGAAACGACCTTTTTTTTCAGAAAAAAAGTAGTTACAATAGCAGTAAAGTTCGTTTATACATAACTAAGTATGTCAGTCTTATGACAAAGAAACTAAATTGAAAACATCGTACAACTTCTGTGAGTGACGAAGCGATTGTATGAGGAGCCCAGGTGGTGGAGTGGATTATGTGTTGAACTGAGTAACCACGAATAGTTGGAGCCCACCAGCAACTCTGAGGAAGAAAGATAAGACTTTCTACTTCCATGAAGATTTACAGTCTCAAAAAAGCCACAGGGGAAATTTCACCCTGTCCTATATCCTCACTATGAATCAACTTGGCGACAGAAATAATTGCATCAAACAATTCTACACGTTTTCCTCATTCATAATTATATGCAAGGATAAACAAAATAGATTGCTGCTAGGGTTCCCATCCAGGCATGTGCACATACGTTTGTCTTCCAAAGAAAATGAGCTCCAATGAATGGCTCGGAGCTTCCAAACAAAGTGAGCTGCAGTGAATGGCTGCAAACTTGTTCTCTCAGCAATATGTCTGGACTTCCAAAAGCCCTTTGAAGAATTCCATTTTCTTTCAATTCCACTTTTCCAAGAAATCGTCGAAGGCCTTGCACATGCTTCGCATATGTGCATTTAGAGTACCTTCAAAGACAAAAGGGTCTACTCAAAACCGGGCTTCCAAGGGATCTCCTGGGCCACTGCCATTTGAAGCAAAGAGGCCAGCTCAGAGGGTGGCAGGAGCTCTTTGATGGGACCCTGATGGCATCGTCTAGATCAGTTTTCTTAGAAGACACACGGAGAGCTTGAGGCTCCTTAGGAAGGTGCTTGAGGAAAATTGAAAACTCAATTAAGGAGAAAAGGGAAAGGAAAATTGGGCATAGAAATAGATGTTTTGCATCTGTGTATTTTCTCAGTCTTAGATGGGAACAAGGACAGTCCTATGAAAATTTATTTTGGGAAGCCTTACCTCATCCACCCATCTACCCTGGCTTTGCTCCTTAGACTTCCCTTCGTTTCTCCATCTTGAGGAACATTGAAAAGGCACGTGATTTGATTCCCTCAAGGTTATCGAAACTGCTGTGCTGGCATGTTGCCCATTGAAGAGCACAGAATTTTTCAGGGAAGAATGTAAAAGATGGGATAAAATATCTTTAGACGTGAATGCACCTAAATGGAGGATATGTCAAGATCACATTTTGATAGTTTTGTTCAATATAGTTTATGTTGTTTTGCAGCGATATTTTTTACTTGCTCTCCTCTATTTCAAGATTTGAAATTTAAAAATAAGGTTGCTTTGTTTGCATGTGTGTATTTGTAGTTAGAATGTGTACATTAGGGCTCCATCCTTTTGCCAGATATATTATGCTGAACAAGTAATCCAAGGAGATGGAATGTATAAAAAAGAATAAGGCATCAGTTCGAGAGCATCATTCTGATCAGTGGAAAAATTTGTGAGTCTGCCAACCCAGAGCCAAAACCCATGGAATGAGTAGTAAGAGAGGGAATCCAGTATCTCGCTGGGAAAATCTTCTGCAAAGCACCTCTTTAACATGCTAAAAAAAGCTTTAATCCACAGACAAAGTAAAGATCAGAAGAGGGGAGCAGGGAATCTAGAGTACTAGAAGTGGAAGTCGAAGAACAAATTTAAAGAGTGTGTTGACACATTGTGATGAATGTAACTATTATCACTAAACAATTCATGCACAAGAGTGTGAAATGGAAACCTAACTTACTGTGGAATCTTTCCTCGATACCACAATACAAATTTTAAAAATACACAATCCTTAAATAGGCAAGATGTCATTGACAGGACTACGGTGCACCTGACCTAAGCCATAGTATTTTCAATCTCCTCATATGCATTTGGAAGCTGGACATGAGTGAGAAAGATGAAAGAAGAATTGATGCATTTGAATGATAGTGTTGGCAAGAAGTATCACACAGGCAGTGCAGTTCCAGAAGAACAAACAAAAACGCTATGGATGAAATATCGTCTCTCTTCTTGACTGTCTTATTGTCTGGCATTTCACATTTGAACCACTTGTAACAAGTCAAGTACCCCATTATTTTATGCACTGATTGTGCATGCCTGACAGAAATGAATTCTAAAGTGTGAGGCCAAAGTAAAGCTGGTGGTGATGGTTAGTGTTTTGTGTCATGACTCCTGGCTGAGTTGTGAGTCTCCGTAGTGTAACATGCATGTAACAATGTCATTTGTACAAGGATGTAGATCCTATTGTGATCCATGGAGTCACCCTCCATTCTCTTCTAATGCTAGTTTTTGAATAACTACTTGGTCTTTGGTAAGGAACCCAACCACAGAAGTGAAGCCTTGTACAACCTGGATGCTCCTTAGAAGCAATGATGAGTGACATCTTATGTACTTCAGACAAGTTATCAAGAGGCCAGGAGGAACCAGTTCTTATAGAAAGGAGATCATGCTCGCAGAAGGAGGCTGTGGGATCAAGGGGAACCCTCAGTGAGAGGGACCGGCCATGAGCCTGTAACAAAGATCTCAAACACAATGCATGGGAACGTGGCACAGGACCGTGTGGTGGTTCATTCTGTTGGACATAGGGACACTGTAACAGTGCAACTCCACACCACCTAAAAACAGCAACAATCGCAGGAAGATCAATATTGCGATGAATAACAATGGAGGTCCACAAGTCTGACCACAATCTACAAGCAGTAAGGCTACAGTTATGGGTCTCCTCTGCCAGCATCCAAGTCTCTCTGGTTCTCAACCTGCCCACCAGTTAATTAGTCTCACAGTTCCACAGTCTTGGGCCTGGTGGAAAAAAAGGTATACCATCATCTCAGTGTCACTGCCCTGATCCTCTGTGCCAGTTTTTGCTGTAGCTAGTCTTAGCCACCTGTGACAATTCAGACAGAGAGCTTGACAGCACTGTCCCAAAGGTCCTGGACCAGTCCCAGAGGAGTCTTATATACTGAAGAATGGCTTTGATGCCGTTAGATGCCAACAAGTCAGTTCTGACTCAATGTTCTATTGTACTCCATGTGCCATAGAACTAAACACTGCCCTATTCTGGTCCATCCACACACATGCTCTTATGTTTGAACCCACTGTTGACATCACTGTTTCAATCTGCTTTGTACCTCTATGCTACCAAACATGCCCTTCTTCAGGGACTGGTCTGTCCTGACAATAGTCCACAGCGTATGACACAAAGTCTCAACATCCTGGCCTCTAAGGAACCCTCTGACTGAACTTCTTCCAGAATCAATTTGTTTATCCTTTTTTTTAAATTTCTTTATTCTTTTGGAATCCCATGGTATTTTCAATATTGTTCACTAGAGTAATAATTCAAATGCAGCAATACTTCTTCAGTCTTCCTTATCCAGTTTCTTTGACTTGGAGGTATGGTTTATCTTTAGTAAAATATGGAAAACAAAGGCTAGTGTTTTATGTCCCACTCTCTACTAAAAATATGATTTAAACCTACCTTAATCCTGGACAGAGAACGCCCTCTGTAATGAGAACATAGCCACAAGGCTTAGAGTCCAGAAGTATAATACATCACACAAGAAAATATGACTAGAAGAGTCCTATTATTTGACTTTATCTCAAATGTATACTGTATAGATAGGTACTTATTATAAAGCACCATGAAGTCCTGGTGGAATGGGAGGTTCATCGTTGGGCTATTGCTCACCAAAAAAGTTTGTGGTTCAAATCCCCCTGACTTTCCATGGAAGAAAGAAGACTCACTAGGCTTTCTGAAAGATGTACAGACATGGAAACCCTAAGGAGATGCTCTACTCTGATCTAAACAGGTGTTTTGAGTTAGAAATAGTTCAATGACTGTTTCTTTTTTTTTGGGGGGGGGGGCTTTCATTTGAATGTAGAACCTAAAGAGCTCTGAGGCCCACAAAGTTAAGGATTTCGTGGCTAACAAAAAGCCTCAGGAAGCCACTATCAGTCTCATGGGGAAAGATTTGGCAGGGGCTCCCATATCGATCGCCATCTAGAAGTGCCAGTGGGGCAGTTTTTCTGTGCCTTACGGAGTTGCCAAAAGTCAGGGTCCACTCTGTGTCCACAAGAAACAATGAACAAATAAACGATAATGAAGATACAAATTAATGCTCACATTTTCTTGCACTTTTGTTGTAAGGCCACCACTAAAATGACACTAAAATGAATGATTTGAAGTGGGACATTGTAGATTTTTTGAATCTAGGCTTGTTTTTTGTTTTGTTTCTTTATTAAACAGGAATTGCTTTCACTGACATCCCAGAGTTTCATTGCAACCACTGTCCATTTTGGGAAGGGGCACAGTTGGCTTAAGCATACTACTTAAAAGCAATGTCTTGTTTGTATTCTTTGTTTTGTAAATATATTTAAATGAGACAGTTAATTTAAAAAGATAACTTGAATGCATTGTATCCCCATGACATTTTAGTTAAGGCCTCATTTGTTTTAAATTGGAAAAGTATTCTTTTATTTTTGAAATCATTTGGGGGCGGGGGCCTCATACAACTCAGCACAACCCATCTATACATTCATTGTCTGCAAAGCACATTTGTACCTGTAATGCCATCATCATTCTCAAAACATTTTCTTTCTCCTTAAGGCCCTGATATTGGCTCCTCCTTTTTCCACCTCCTCCCCACTCCTCCCTCCCTCCCTGACCCTCATTAATTTACAAACTCTTATAATTTTGTCTTTCAAATGCTATCTGATGGTCTCCCTTTGCCCACTTCTCCTTTGTCTGCATTCCAGGGAATAGGTGATATGTAGATTCTCCACCCTCCGTCCATTCACCTGGTGTCGCCACTCTCCCCACTGGTCCTAAAAGGATCATCTGTCCTGGATGCCCCATGTTTCCGGTTTCTATATGTACCACTGTACATCCTCCAGTCCAACCGGATTTGTCAGGTAGAATTCAGATCATGATAGTGGGAGGGAGGAAGCATTTTAGAACAAGAGTAAAGATGCATAGTTCATACTTGCTACACTGTGTGCTGACTGGCTCCTCTCTTTGCCATGGCCCTTCTGGAAGAGGATGCCACTTCCCCTGCAGATGGACCTTGGATCCCCGATCGGTACTCCCCATCATTTACGATGATACAATTTTTAGTTCTTTGATGCCTGCTACCTGATCCTTTCGACACCTCATTGTGACACAGGCTGGTGTACTTCCTGCATGTGGGCTTTGTTACTTCTGAGCTAGATGGCCCCTTGTTTACTTTCAAGCCTTTAAGAACCGAGTAGCTACATCTTTTGATAGCCGGGCATCATCAGTTATCTTCATCACATTTGCTTATGGACACCATTGTCTTCAGCAATCTTGTCTGGAAGGTGGCCTTACCATGATATGATTTTTGTTCTTGATGCCGGATAACTGCTTCTAGAGACCTTTTAAAAGTTACAATAGTTTGTTTCTAGTGTTGTGGCTGTTTTTGTTGCTAGATACCGTCACGTCAGTGCTGACTTATAGCGGTCTTATGTACGACAAAAGGAAGCACTGCCTGCCCCATCTTGCACTATCCTCACAAGTATTCTCACGCTCAAGCCCATTTTGGGAGCCACTGGGTAACTCTGTCTTTGGAAGACCTTCCTCTTTGTAGCGGCTTTACCAAGCATGACATTGATCTCTAGGGACTGGTCTCTTTTAACAACATGTGTAAAGTAGGTGGAACAAAAATCTATCCATCCTTGCCCCAGGGGATGACTCTGGTTTTCTTCTTCCAAGATCTTTAGGCAGTCCCTGGTACTTTCGATATTCTTCACAATCACCACATTTTAAATGCATAGACTCTATTTTGCTCTTCTTTATTCACTACCCGATGTTCACATGCAATTCTAACTTAGAGTAGCATAACCACTTGAGGGGAAGATATTATATCTAGAGGTTTCCAACAGAGCAGCTAAGAAAAAAAATTAACAGTGGAAGTGATAAGAACAAAAACGGACAAGCAAAAAGGGTTAAGCAATTCTCAAGAATAACAAGAGAGGCTGAGAGCCGGTTGCATAGTGGTTGAGTGCGGGACTGCGACCCATGGGCTTGCGGTTCAAATCCAGCAGCAGCTCCCCAGGAGCAAGACTGGGTAGCTCCCACGACCACCAGAGAGCAGTGATGCCCCCCCCAAAAGAATACCAAGATGATCAAAAATTAATACAATTTTAAATAACTTTGAGAGTGTGGATTATTTGTAATATAAAGTAAGAAAATTTTGAAAAGGTGGGATGCTAACTCAAGAAAGCACTGCATAAATAGGTCACTGTGTCATTAGATTTCCTTTTAAATACAACACATATGATATTCAGAAACTCATAAGAAGAACAGAGTATGCTTTCTCCTCAGTGCACCATTATATTAGAGAAGTAAGTTTTCTTGTTTTCCATGAGATAATAAGGTTCTTGTTACTCTGTTCTATAGAAACTCCAAACATATCCATTGTAAAATATCCTTACTCAACTATAGCAATGCTGTACACAAGAACATCCACGTTTCTTAGCCTTCTCATGTCCCAGTTGAAATGTCTACAAAATGAATACAATGGTAATTACCCTCTCCTAGTATTGTTGTGAGTATGAAGTACAGAGTAAAATATTTGATCGAAAACGGTGGTTCTGACTGCTGTCCCTGTTGGGACTAGATCAAAGAGCTCCATTGCATATGTACCACATTGTTAAAGTTGAGAAAGGTATCTTCACTTCTCACATCCCCTCTTTCCAACAAATTTAAGACTTAATATAGAAGCTCTGGTGTCTTAGAATATTTCATCTCCATTAGGAATAAATGGTAACAGGTAAGAAAAATAAAATAAATGCTCACTTGTGGTATAGTAAGACAGGTTCTTTAAAATGTATGCTGGCTTTCACTTTTTTGACATTGAAATCATTGAATGTAGAATGTTGAATCCATTTCTAAGGTTGATTTCTCCAAATGGTCCTAAATAATAAAGGTAACATTACAGCTTCTTAATACTAAGCTATTTTTGCTACTTTGTGTATTTTTACAGGGTGCTAATTGTGCCAAATCAAGACATTGAAATTGCATAATTTTTAGGTTAATATTAGCATAATCCTACATATTTTTTTTCTAAAAGCAGTGCAGAAATAGTATACCCTGGATATTTTTGCAGCATGACGAGATTGTCAAATATTACACCCTTTATACCATCCTTTAGCCTGCTGGGGCTTTGGAGTATGACAAAGGTATTTCTAAGTGAAGGGCAAAGAAATTTGCCAGAGGAATGCCAGAGACCCTAGTAGGTAGCCTGGTTCTACGAAGGCTTAGGTACTGGACTGGTCAAGACAAGGTTAGCAGTTCAAACCCACCCGCCAATCCAAGGGAGCAAGATGAAGCTGTCTGTTCCTGTAAAGATTTACAATCTTGGAACCCCAGGGTAGATTCTCTAAGAGTCAAAATGTACTAGCCACTTTTTCTTTCTTATAATTTACTGATTAAATATTGTCCTGTCAAGCATAGTTGAGGTCATGGATTCATCCCTAGTTATTTGGGTATTTACATATTCTAAATTATTGTCACTTAACTCAAATCTCTGAGAGGTGCCGACATATTTTATTGTGTGTATGTTCCTTTATTTTAAAAAGTTCTCATAGATCTATGGGGACCCAACTTATTGATGAGGTCTTTATCTTTGATTCCTCCTCCTTTACAGATCTGCTTCTCTGAATGACAAGAGATACCTCCTTTTAGACCCAGTTCAACGATTCATGTCCAATGAGAAACCAGCAATTCATAAAGCACTTTACACAATCACCATCCCAAAACAAATGGTGTATGAATTGCTGTTTGGAACTGCCACACAAATAACAAACTTTAGGACAAACTAAAGGACAGCATTTTGGGTTCACTGACTAAAAAATTCATATCTATACTTTAAAATTAGGGACACACACATACACACACATGTAAAAGTATTTTAGTAATTTACAGCCCTCTAAGACTTTGTTAATTATTATTATTGATATCAAAAATATTTTATTTTAAACGCACAATCTGCTCAGTTGGTATATGATACATTTAATCAACATCTTATAAATCTGAATAACTCCCCACTGAAAAGAATCAATAATTCTTAATTAACTGTTCATATTCATATTCAAATTATACTCCAATGAGAGTATGGAAAATTTATTATTCTTTATAGAATGGTTTTTGAGCGTCTGAAGTTAATTATATTAAAAAGTCATCTTATGTTTTCTATTAATTAAAGCAGAAGTGATCTGAAAATATATTAGTCTGGTGATTCAATAGTTTTTGTGTGCTTTTTTTTCATTTGGATAATAATTTCTGATGTACATTGAAATGGGTTTTTAAATTTGGATAGCGATGTCAATGTTGTAAAATTTGTTTGCTAGACGTTTCTGTCAATGCATATACTGATTTTACCTTATAATATAATTTCATCTTCCTAAAATGCCATACAATGTACTTGATATAATTTTAGCTTTAATCAAGTCCCTTGAGATTCAAATAGGTCAAGTTATGTATGTAATCCTCCATGTCTCGTAATGGAAAATATAAAGAGCCTGTGAACATTACTCATGAACTTTTCTACTCGTTCCTCCATTCAAACATTGTTTAAAATGTATGAAACACTCAAGTTATCTGGTAATATATGCTTTGAACAGTAATTATTACTAAGAATTCAAAGGTCCAGAAGATACGTTCCTATTTTTAAGGTACTCAGAGTCCACTGGGAAGACACTTTCTAAATAGATAAAGAAAATATGATGTAGTGTGCTAATAGAAGTCATCGCAGGTTGGGGGAGCTGGAAGGGATTTGTCAGGAAGTGTCTAATTTTGAAGGAGATGGCCCTTACAGGGAGTTGAAGGTGAAGTTGAAAAGAGGATGGTATTCTAGGGCCCAAAAAAGAGCCCCAGGGCTGAAAAAAAAAAGAAATTTGGATTGCTCTGAAATGTTTGAGATAGTCATTTTTTTTAGGCATCACTGCCCTCTGGTGGTGGGAGTAGGAGGCCCAGCCTTTGCTCCTGTTAGCTGGAATTGAACCTCCAACCCAATGGGCTGCAGTCCCGTGTACAACCACTACGCCACCAGGGCTCAGCCCCGATAGTTAATGTTTTTAACTGTAGCATTCATTGTGGGATAGGTGGCTGTGTATAAAGGGACCAAAAATGGAAGAAAGGATGAGAGGAAAAATGAAATAGTGAATACATTGGAATGTGATGAAAAACTCAAAATTGGGAAAGATGAGTTGGAATATGTCAAGTGAAAGCTACAAAGGCTTTTGGCCCAAAGCCACAGCAGTGGGGCTAGAAGGAAGGGCCCAAAGGAAAAACTTAGAACAATAGTGTGAGAAGGCAAAGAGAGAGTTAGGAATGGCCTCAAGACTTTTATTTCAGAAATAATTTATTAAATTTAGAAGTAAAGGTTAACTGCTGATTTGATTAAGATTCACATGGAATAGATGGTGGGAATCCAGCTGGGAACATGGACATAAGCTTCAACTCAGGTCAGAAATGAAACTTTTGTACACATCAATCAACAGATTAGGTGTTGACATCTGTGGGTCAAATCCAGCATCTTAGAAAATAGGAACATATCTTCTGACCCTTTGAATCCATAGTACCAATTACTGTTCAAAGCACATAGTACCAGATATCTTGAGTGTTTCATACATTTAAGAAAATGTTTCAGCTGAGCCCCGATGGCATAGTGGTGGTGCGCAGGACTGCAACCCACTGGGATGGAGGTTCAATTCCAGCTCATAAGAGCAAAGGCTGGGCCTCCTACTCCCATCACTAGAGGGCAGTGATGCCTAAAAAATGTTTCAATAGAGTTAAGAAGGAAAATTCATGAGTAATGTCCACAGGTTCTATACATTTTCCATTATGAGACATGAAGACTTACATACATAACTTGACCTATTTGAATCTCAAGGGCCTTGATTAAAGCTAAAATTATATCAGCTACCTTGTATGTGTGTTTAAATATTTTATTTATTTTTTATTTTTTTATTTTTTGGCCATCACTGCTCTCCGGGGGTGGGAGTAGGAGGCCCAGCCCCACTGCTGGAATTGAACCTCCGTCCCAGTGGGCCGCAGTCCTGAGCACAACCACTATGCCACTGGGGCTCAGCCACATTTAAATATTTTAAAAGAGTTATTAGAATGTGTGCTGTACCCCGATGGCGTAAGTGGTTGAGTGTGGGACTGCGGCCCGTGGGCTTCGCGGTTGAAATCCAGCGGCAGCTCTCAAGAGCAGTGCTGGGTAGCTCCCACGACCACCAGAGGGCAGTGATGCCCCCGCCCCCCAAAAAAAGAATTATTAGAATGTGACGAGAACCATTTCCTTATTTTTAGCCCATGGTTGCTTTGGAGGACCCTGGGTGGTGTAATGAGCTACTAAGTGACTGATGAGCAGTTTGACAGAGCCTGCCAATTCACTGGAGTAAAAGGAGTGTTTCTACTTCCTTAAAACAATGATGAGGCTGACTGCACCTGAAAAGAGTTACCACCTCAGAAATCATTCTCCTTTTTGTGCAGTGCTGCTAGGAGTTGGCATGACTGTGGAACTGGAATTGAACCTCCATTCCAGTGGGCCGCAGTCCTGAACGCAACCACTACGCCACAGGGGCTCAGCCCCCACTGCTTTTCTTATACTGTATCGAGGTTGAGTACTTAGGGACCGTGGCCCAAAGACACTGGAAAATTTATTCTCGAACCTTTTATAGGGAAACAACCTTGCCCATCCAGTGAGACCTTCCAGAGTAGTGGTTCTCAACCTTCTGAATGCTGTGATCTTTTAATACAGTTCCTCATGTTGTGGACACCCCACAACCACAAATATATATTCATCTCAAACTTCATAACTATAGTCTTGCTACTGTTATGAATCAGGTGACCTCTGTGAAAGGGTTGTTCAACACTCAAATTGTGTACTGCTGTTCGAGAGTAATCAAAGTTCTCCCTGACAAATGTCCATATGCTGTCTAGGAAGGAAGCCTGTAAAAACTAGATTCCTTTTTGAGAGATATACCCTTGTCT
Source organism: Nesogale talazaci (assembly GCA_004026705.1). Classification (NCBI taxonomy): domain Eukaryota; kingdom Metazoa; phylum Chordata; class Mammalia; order Afrosoricida; family Tenrecidae; genus Nesogale; species Nesogale talazaci. The sequence continues at coordinate 276,739 of PVJH01000308.1, read as the reverse complement.
CCCGTAAACAGTGTGAAAGAGCCTTCTATGACTACAAAATCGTCACATTAAGAGTTGATGCTGGTGATAGAGCTCATATAAGTCTCTATTTTCTGCTCTTTCATATAGTGATGGATGAACATGGTATTATGAAAATAAGGGAGATAAAATTGGTAGGATTTCAGCAAGGAAGAAAGGGAATAAAAGCTTGAAAAGTAGTTCCTAAACTTAAATACAGTAACTACTGTGGGGGACTTAAAAACAAACTACCATTAAACTGATTTGCAACCTGACAACCAGGCTCATGACTTAGGGAGGGTTAGGGATCGAGCAAATAAACATGGCATTACAAAATAAAATGTCAATCCAGAGTGGTGAACACAGTAGCAATGGACATGCTGAAAACAGTAATATTTAAAGAGAGAACTATCATGCTATACTGCAATGTTTGTTTATTTTTACCTTGTTCTACAAATATTTCAAATATCTGTATTAACAATACAGATTATAGCAGATCATTGCTATTCACAATAACAGTGTGTGCAGGGGGCCTAAGTGGGACTGAGACTGACTTGCCTGTTTTTCTTTATCCATCATATATCCATCATTTTGTTCTATGTTAATATCTTACTTAAGATTATTTTAAAATCTAATATTTAGTTGTATATTCTATTGCAGACCATGCACAATTAGTCTCAGAGAGTCAGAGGGAATATTTAAAGCTTTTCTAATAAGGAGAAAAAGTCTTAGTGATGCTTGAGTAGAGAGTGTTTTGTGAAATGAAGCACTACTTACAAAGGAAAATAAATAAACAAGTAGGGATACATTATCCAAAACCAGAAAACTCACTGTCATCAGAGACCCTATAGGACAAAGTAGAAGTGCTCCCTGTGAGATCCTGTGACTGTCACTGCTACCAGGAGGGAAAGTCCGGTCTTTCTCATTTGGATGTGCTGGTGATGGCCAACTGCTGACTTTAGCCATCACAGCCCAAAGTTTAACCAATAGCCAGGGGACTTTATTATACAGGTAGAAATTCAGGTCTGTCTGCTAAATACCCCACTGTAATTCACCAGATTCTCAGTGGCTAATTCTTCAGAAGTGATCTAACTCTTCCTTCTTTTTATCTGTCTTAGACAGCAAGCCCCATGGAAACCTGTCTACCGTGGGTGATTTATCTTGCTTTAGAAATACTGGCATTATTTAAAAAAAAAAACAAAGCTATTTGATACTATGGCATAAAATCCAAGTGGTATATACGTTAGAGAGTTTAGAAACCTCTTATACTGCTGGCGGGACTCTAAATAGGTGCAACCAATGGAATGCAGTAGAGTGGTACTTCGGGCAACTGGGAATAGAAATTCCAAATAATCCAGCACTAGCCCTCCTGGGTACATAACCTAAAGAAATAAGAGGCATAGCATGCACAGACATGCACACTCATGTTCATGGCAACACTGTTCACAATAGCAAATGAATCAAACCACCCATGCACTCATGAATGGAAGAAGAGATCAAAAGCTTTGTCTTACAAACACAAAGGAATACAGTGCTTCACTAAAAAACAATGATGAAAACCCAAAACATAGCTTGGCATGCAGATACCTGCAGAACAATATGTTGAGTAGAGCTCGTCAATCACAAAAGGATAGAGACTGTAGGAGACCACTACTAGAAGGTTAAAAAATCAAGACAAAGACTTGTCTACCAAAGAAACCGAGTGCGGTGGAAGGTAGATAAAACAATGCCTTAGTAGGGTGACGGGTTCACTAGGGTGAAAGCGAGGTTAGAGTGTCACAAGAGGGAGAAGAGCAATCACGGGAGAAAAGGTAGTGTGGACCACTGAGGTGTGTGACAAATAGTTTAAATGTTTGAATGCAAAGATAATAATCTGGAAGTAACACCCCATCCCCACTTAAGTCACAGTAAATAAATCACATGCACACAGACTGCTCACCTCTCATTTTTTCTAGCTGTAATGGCTTTGAGTTGCTGTAATGTTAGAAGCTCTGCCATTGCTATTTCAAAATTCAGTGTTTTCCCCCAAGGGAGACAGGGCTTAATTGACGTTCCAGACTAAACTCTATGAGAAAGGCTTAGTTATCTACTTATCCATAGCAACCAATTTAAACCCTATGGATCAAAGATCATTATCAGAGATTCTGAATCACTTATTTTGAACATGTTATTAGAGGGTCTAATTGCTAGAAAAGGAAACCATTGATGAGCAGACTGGATATAATGGCTGCAACAATGAAATCAAAAATAACTAAAACCATGAAGATGGTACATAACTGGACAACCCTGTGCTCTGGGTTACCTGGGGTCACCCTGAATTGGAGCCAACTCAACAGTACAACACATAGACCAGGAGACATCTATACATTGTCCACAGCAGAATGTTAGGAGCCCCAGACTGGAAATGATCCAAACATTCCTTTCCAGTAAGATGACTAGTTTTTAATATGTTCATACCATTGACACAATACATAGAAATGAGTATCTACATAGGTTAATCATTTAAAGTAGTTTTATTGGCATGTGATTTACAAATCTTAAAATTCACTTGTTCAATCCTATGAAAAAAAGTTGTGCCCTCAGCACCCCCATCCAATCAGGAACATTTTCTTCTTTCATGTGCTCATTTCCACCCTCCATTCCCCAAAACATGGCCTGTCACGTCCCTAGGTAATTATTAATCCAGTTACTGCCTTTGGGGATTTGCCTATTTTAAATTGCATATGCAGAATTTTCTTACAAAACCCACAAAATGAAACCAACAACAAGGACAGCATAAAGAAAGAGAAAAACCTCATTTGAAAAGAAAGCGAGCCGTATCAAAAGCTGGAGTAACTTTAAAATGCATAAAATGGGAAATCAAATGATAGAGCACTACATTTCAACCGAATTTTTCCATAATCAACTTCCCAATGCTTTCTGTCTGATAGTAAGGCTATTCCCATCGCTGGATTATGATCAGAGGAGATTCCCAGGAAGCTTAATCCATGTGGGGCCCACTGTCATACATAGCTTCCTGCAAACTGGGTGCTCAGAAAGTAAGCTCTGGTACTGTTCCCTTGAATCACACAGGCTGATTTGCTTATTTGTATGGAATTTATTAACATCTCACCTAAAATGACTGCTTGTTTCACAACCAGTCTTGAGGACTCCAGATGCCATTCTTTCTGAGAGTCAGACACCCTTTGATTTCCTCACCGCACATTGCTCTAGCACACATATCTATCAGAAGAAGGCAGCTTCTGGTACATACATTATGTTTTCAATAGATGCAGTTGTACAGTGATAATTATTAATTATTATAGTAAAGTTATAGAGAACATGATAGAGAGAAATAATAAGGGTCAGACACATTTCATGGTAGCATGCTCACCTCTGCCAGTTGGGTTGTTCATGTGGAGAGATGTTATAGAGACCATGAGAGAGTGAGAGGGAGTGAGAGAACTTTAATTTCCCCCATTTAAGTAGCCTTATAGGGGACACATGAGCCCACAAAGGTCTCAGATAACTGGGAGCTTAAGGGAGACTAGCTAACTTTACTTCCACATCAAATGCTGGTAAAGATTATATAATTGTGGAAAAATCCTGTTTTCATCCCACACATATCTTCGGTGATCTATATATGAGGGTGAGTATAAAGTAGGGCCCTGTGACCTCAAATAGCATCATCAACATATTCTAGAGTCAATGAAACCAAACATAAAGCAGTACATATTTTATGATTATATTACTATCAGTGTAAAAATACTTATAGAATCATAAAATATATTTTATGATTATATTTCATAAGTACAAAAATATAGAAAACCAAACTGCACTGCTAGTAAGGTGTATTCATGTGGTTAGACTATGAAGAAATGGAATGAATTATTATCCCAACGTCTATATGGACATTCCCCTGCAGTGATGATAGAGAGGTATTTCTGACTTCAATATCTGCCTGCTGATGTCTCCCAACCTCTACTCCCTTACCCCCTTACTTAGGTGATTCCTAAATAAGGAGTTGTGTATTTTTCTCTATTAGAGCTACAATTCTCAATATACCTGGTTTCAAATAAACTAATACATCTAAAGTATTCTCAGAGTCTAGCATAACTAGCTACAGATTATATACTGCAGTGACAATTCAGCTTCCATAACCTGGCTAGTATCATTGTCTATTTAATTGTCATAAATGCTGAAAATAATGATAAAACGAATTCTTCCAGACTTGATTCTAACCAGAGAGACACTGACATAGCTCAGCGTCTTACTGGGTGAGTTGATTTTAATTTCAAAGCTTAAACTATATAGAGGCAGAAAATATTCATATGAACATTGTCTGATGTTGCTCAAAGAAGTATACATGATTTGTTCATTTAACCTATGGAAGTAGATGACCAAAGCAAAATCCACTGCCATGAAGCAATCACCTAAACAGTTTACAAGACTTTGTCAATTTTTGTGGAGCAAATGGCCAGCTCACTCTTCTCAATTGTGACTTGTTGGTTTTGAACTGCCCACCTCTGGTTACAACAATGCCACTAGGACTTTCAAAGTCATTTTAACAATGATTACTTCCTTGAGAAGGCCACAGGAGTAGATGTTGGAATCAAGATCCCCTCCTAGACATTCTAGTCACTATCCTCTACCGACCTGAAGAAGCATGGTCATGGATTCAGGTCGGAGTTTCTGCCCCATTTGGCAGTAAACTGAAGTGGAATCAAAGAAGGGCCTTGGTAGAACAGTGATTAAAATGTTTTCTTGCTAACTCACAGGCCAATACATCCAGCAGCTCTATAAGATAAACATGTGACAGTCTAGTTCTGGAAAGATTTGCAGCCTCTGAAACCACATAGGAAAATTTCTGCCCTGTAAGGTTTTTTGAGTTGGAATTTACATGGTGGCAATGGTTTGGTTTGGACTGGGATTTCATGATGTTTTTGTGCAGATTTTGGCTCACTCTACAAGTCTGATATGAGGATACAGAGATTGAAGGCTGTCTTAACATGACCAACAAAAGGACTGTGGTCATGGCAAGGTCCCCATAGGCAGTGCAAGGGGTTAACAAGCTGAAATGCTAACTGACAAGTTAGAAAATTCTGCTCATCAGGTTCCAAGACAGCAGCCAGTGGATACCGGTACTCCGTGGAACACATTTCCACTCAGACAAACCGAAGTCACATGTGTTGGAATCTATTGGCAACAGAACAACCGCTTTGGGAAACAACTGTGCAAGGAGTTAGAACCTTGAAGCAATCCCCTTAGAAGGAGCCAAGTGTCATAGACAGCACTTCAGGAAATCATGGCATGCTTGCTTTTTACTGCAAAGAGGAAGGCATATATGATTTAGAGCAAGAAACACATTTAACTTTTAATTAATTATTTAATTTAATTTAGTTTTAATTTATTTGTTTGGGGGCTAGAATATTTTGCCAAGAACCCTTCAACTCATCTAATCAAAGAGGAACTGTGTAGGGAAAAATATTCATAAGGCCCAATGCTGAATTTGCAGGTCTAATGATAACGTCACAATGGTATGTCATAAGGCGACTAGGGGGTTATTTATTTAAATCTTTTTCACAGAATTGAGAGCCACCTTAATAGCCTAAAAGTGTTAAAGTATGTCCCAAAGTACCTAAATTACTCACTAAATGTAATTTATGCTCTAGAATAATCTGACTAACTTGATTTAGAACAGCAGGAAATAAGATATGCTGCACATAAGTGAAGCAGCAGTGTAATTTTAAATACCGCTTGCATAGTGAATGAGAATTTTAATATTTGCAAAAAAATTTAATCACTTGATTTATTATCCCTAGGTTTGCAATGACAGTTGTGTTCCTTTATGTCGTAGGGTCTACATTGACTTTTACTGCTGGGGGAAAAGGGTTACTTTTAAAATATCTCACTATATATGATGGAGAGGATACAACTTTTATTTCTTAACCCAAATGCTATCATGAATGTCTCTTCATGTGTTTAATCACTGATCTGTTTTTCTTGACTTGTAGACAGTTCAATTAATGAGTTTGGAAAAATATATGGGGCACAGTGATTTAGTACAGATTAAATGGATACATGTAACATTTATGACCAGCAAATGTATATATTCATTCAGAATTTTCCTTGGTGAGGAGGAGTTTAATTTTATATGTAGCCATATTAAAAATGTAATCTTATATAGTAAATTCAAGAATGGATTTAGCCTCTGCTGTTAAAAATGCATATTAAAAGCTGAAAAGTATATTTTAAACTTTTATGCAATGCTTGAAATGGAGTTTAAAGTGTTATTACTCACATGAAATGCCATCCCATGTCAGCACATGTTTTTATTCTTCAATATTTTGTTTGCCTAGAGCTACTTATTTTAAAAATAATTTTTAGACTAAAATTAAATCCATCTTTCAGGTTCCAAAGTTTTACATGTTGCATTGAGACAGTTCCCAAGTGAACTATAACTCTTTCATAGTTCATCATGATGTTTGCACTGTTTGGAGTTTTAGGCCCGTGGGAAGAAGACAGGGAAAGAACCATTGGAGTGGCAGAGATCCGGGGTCTGGGTGTAAGTTACATAAGCTTCCAGCAGAAGCAATTGGCTGACTGTCGACAGGGCGTGTCCTGTGACTGGGAAGCCCGCCTGTCTGACTTCGTGGCTCGCAGTGGTTGCTGTTGGGTGACACCGAGTCCCTTTGGACTCATAGGGACCCCATACCACGGCCATGGGATCGACTTGGTTGTTTACTGGATGGAAGGGAGCCGTGATGTCAGAATGGTTAGACACTGGGCTGTGAAAAGGATGAGGCTTCTACTTCTGTAAACAGGTACTGTCTCGGAAATGCACCAGGCACTTCTATCTGGCCCAAGAGGGATGCAGTCAGCCAGCATCTACCATAGGAAAGTGGATTTGGTTTGGTTTGGTTTGGGAATCCTGAGGGAAGCACAGTACCAGGCAGGGCACGCCCCCATGGCTTCTTGTGGTCCTGGCACCAAATCAAATGCCACTCACTGCCACGGAGTTGATTTGAGCACACAGTGACCTTAGGGGACAGATGCAAATTGTCTCGGTGGGTTGCCAAGTCTATAGAACTTAACATAAGCAGACACCCTCATCTTTCTCCTGAAGAGTCACTAGTGGAACTGAGTCACTGATGTTTCGGTTAGCAACCCAATTCATAACCCATTAAGCAACTAGGATGCTGGAGGCCTTGTACAGGAAGGTTGAGTGAGAATGCGATCACGTATCCTGCTCTCATCTTCCCACTGTTATCTGTGGTTTGGAGAATGAAGAATGCTATCATCAAATGGATTGGGCTTTTTGACTTCTTTCTTTCCTTATTTTGCTTTGTAACTCCCATGTGTGGGAAGGGGAATTAAGAACGGTCATTTATGAGGAGTTGGCGTACAAGGAGTAGTCATAGAATCTGGCCAAAAGTAGTAGTTTGAGTCAGAGGTTAGGAAACAGAACAAAATAAGATGGTTGAAACACATGTGGATGGTAAATTGTCACCAAATGATCACCTCTCTATGCTTTGCTTCCTGTAATTGATTCCCTTTGTGTCTGCCTGGGAAGAACTGTGTGGTCTCCAGGGTTTTCAACTATAATCCTACCTTGATGTTTTTCACTTTATGGGTGTTCATCCACCAGCAACTCTTAAACTCTGGTTATATAAGTGCTGGAAGATACGTGAACTAGGTAATTTTTAAGGGAATAAGTTCTTTAGAAATATTTTATGTAATGTATAATACATTAGAGATCACTGGAAACATTCTGCTAAATTATTATTAAATATACAAAACACTGAAGTGTACTATTGATTATTGAAGGGAAGCTTTTGAAGCTAGAATTTGTGTTTCTTTCCTAGATGAATTGATGAAAATATCACCTTTTCTCTCTCTCTTTTTTTTTGTGGCTGTTGTTGGACATCCCTTTTTGCCCTCACCAAAATACTATATTAGAGTGTTTTTAAGATAATAAAGAAAGAAAGGAAGATTAAAAAAATAGATGCAATGATGAAAAAAGCATAGTTGGTATGTAGATACACAATTCAATCCTTAGCATGCAATGATAAAATATGATTAACCCCCCTACATCTGTCAATTCCAACTGCTTAGCTATTAAGAGAAGACTTAACCACCATTATAGTCATCCCAGGAAATTGTCTTGTAAGTCAGTAGAACAGAAACTTTCAAAGCACAGGAATATGTGTTAGATATATGGGTTAGATTTTTCTCTTTGTCACTTACTGCCTATTACCTTTTAGCAATTCAATAGGCATCTCATTTTCCTCCCATGGAAAATGGGGAAAATAGCATTTATGTTGCAAGAGTGTTATTGGATTCAATTAAATTATGCTAGTACATGCAAGACACAGTTAAAGGCCTGATTTATATGGCTTTGATAATTCTGTGCACTCAACAAAAGTCAGCTATTTGTATATGATAAACATTAATAGTGTTTCCATCATGTGTCTCTCAGTTTGCTTTACTGTGGTGACTTAGTTTTTCCTGTGATGCTAGAAGCAAGCAGGCACTAGGTTTACCTAGGAGAAGCAATTTCAGCTGAAGTTCCAGCCTAAACACAGACTGAAAGAAGGAACAGACTGTTCACTTTGGCGTGCTTAGCCATCAGAAACACATTTGTCTAGAAAGAATCTTATATATGACTGAGGAAGAGCTGCCTCTTCAAAGAACAGCCAACAAAGTGCCACAAATGGAGTAAAGCTCTTGATACCTTCATGTGCTGATGGGATACTTCTCAAGAAGAGAAGTACTAGAAAGCAGTCATTCGTAATTGAAAAATGGAAGGTCAAGGAATGAATTATGATAATATAGAAGTCCTCAAAAATAAAGATTCAGATGCAAGGCATTACTGAGCTGAAATGGACTTGTTGGTATTGACCATTTTGAATCATACAAGTGTATATTATACTGGACAGGGTAAAAAATTCAAAATGAATGTATGATATTATCTGTGATAGGACAGGCAGCTCAGTTAATATTATTCGGCCTTCAAGTATTATGAAAATGTAGGCACAAACCAGTAAAACTGTTGATGAAACAATTGAAAAATTATACTTATTTCATTTGGAAATTGATCAAATATAGAATCATGTTATGTTGCTAATTATTGGCAATCAGAAGGCAAAAGTAGAAAACAAGAGGAAGGAACAGTAGCTGGAAATTTTTGCCTTGTTGACAGAAACAAGACTGAAATTCACATATTATTTGCAAGACAAAAACTTTTACATTCCAAACAACTGTTTTCAACAACATTAACAGCAAATTTATACATGGATCTCACAAAAAGGAACACACAAGTATCAAATTGACTACATCTTAGAAAGAAACAACGGGCAAGATCAGCATCTGTAGCAAAAATGAGGCCGGGAACCAACTGTGGAACATACCATAAATAGCTTATATGGAATTTCAATTGAAGTTGAAGAAAACTAAAATAAAGTCCACAGAGCAAAATATAACCTTGGGTCTATCCAGCCTGAATTTTGAGAACATCACAAGAGCATATGTGATGCATTGAACACTAAATACAGAAGACTTGATGATTTCTGCAATAAGATCAAAATATCACGCATGTGATCCTGCTTCACCTTTGCCTGCATGAAGTCATAATTAAAGCTGTCACAAAGTGTGGTGAAGAAATCAAATGGTGTTCTATCAGGAAGAATAGTGCCTGGGGTCTTCAAGGCTTGTCTTAAAACAAATAGCCTTTTAAGTGTGACATCAATTAGGTGTACACAGAAGAACCACACCAGTGATTATGATCCAGGGATTACTATCAATGCAATCTATTATCAGAAGAGGGCAATTTATTGAAGTTTAAAATCTTAGTACCCAGTTTCCAGAAGGCTGTGGGTAACAGTGAAAGTTCCAAATCCATTTTCAGAGTCCCTAAATGGATTAAGCCCACATGGGATTCCCTTAGCCCATTGGCCAAAGACCAATCATGGGTCTGGCACAGGACTGGGCAGTGTTTTGCTCTGTTGTACACAGGGTTTCTATGAGCCAGAACCAATTTGAAGGAACCCGATGACAATAATTGACTACAGAAGTGAATCGTCTTATCTTCAGAGAGAGTGCATTGGAGGAATATAGATGTTGTTTGGGTGAACATTTAATCTCTGGTCTTTCCTGTCCCCTTTTGACACCTTTTTGACTTGATTCTACTCTTTGTGATTCTCTGCTTTCTTTTTGATTGCTGTTTTTCTGTGTTTCATTTTGTTGTTGGTGGAGGAATTCTGAGCCAATAATAATGTACACAAGAAATAAATCAGCATTCTAAAATTGGTTATACTGATGAGTGCACAAGAACAATGTTTTTAGTATTCATAAACCAACAGAATGCATGTTGCAAGGATAGAAAGGGGGAACCAATTTCAGAGATCTACATATAATCTTCTCTCGGGGGCATGGAAAACAGGGAATTGAGTGAAGGGAAACATTGGATAGTGTATAATATGAAAAAGTAATAACATTTTGTAAATTATTAAGGGTTCATGGGGGAGGGAGAGGTGGGGAAGGGAAATATGGGGAGCTGGTACTGGGGGCCTAAGTGGAAGAAGGATGTTTTGAGAGTGATGATGGCAACAATGTGCAAATGTGGCCTGCATACAATTGATGTATGCATGGATAGTGATGGGAGTTGTATGAGCCCCCAATAAAATGCTTCATTTTAAAAAAGGGAGGGGGAAAGAGGAACTTATACCAAGGGCTCAAGTGGGAAATATTTGTAAATGAATGTGGCAACATGTGTGCAAATGTGCTTGATACAAATGATGAATTGAATGTTATAAGAGCTGTAAGAGTCCCCAATAAACAATTGAAAAAAAAGAACATCATAAATGAAAATACCAAAATGCCAGTAAAAATTAAAGAAAAAAAAGTTCCAAGCAGAGGCCGGATAAGATTCTGAAACATAGTGTTCAACACAGTGCTGTCCAAGTGAATTGAAGAGCTGTGCAAAGTTATAATAGCTCACCAGAAAATTGTAAAGGGTGACTTGTGGAAAATCCAGTCAAGTATTATAATGATATGTGCAAACATCTGGAGTTAGAAAGACAAAAGAAAAGGGAAAAGAGAAAGAAAGAATCCACTCAGCACATCTCAAGCTGAAAGAAGAACAAACACAAGCCTTAATTTGTGATATTGTATGATTCTATTAACAAAATATTGATCAATTCAGCAAACATCAAAGGATAATGAAAGGAATCAACGGGTATTGAACCAAAGAAACTGGTCAACATTCAACTATGTTAAGTGGTAGTATATGATCAAGAACAAATGGTACCGCAGGAGGAAATGGAATCATTAAGCATCAGAGAAAATCAAAGAATTAGAGAAAATTAAGTCTCTGGGGAGCGAAGGAATACTAATTGAAGTGTTTCAATAAGCTGATGAAGCGCTGGAAGCACTTGACTATCTATAGTCCGAAATTTGAAAGACAGATATCTGTTAATCAATGGTAGAAATCCATTTTTGTGTTTATTTCAAAGAAAGGTGATGCAACAGAATGCAGAAATTATTGCACAATGAATAAGAAAGACCAAAGAATTGATCTAATTGAATCACTGTATTGACACATAATATTGAAAGTATCATGGGCTACTTAAGAGCAAATAAATTCTGCGAGGAAGAAATATAGTCAGCATGCTACTTAGAAGCAAGAAGGTGATACTTGATCTCTCATACTTTGGATTTGTTATTAGGATAGACTAGTCCCCGGAAAGGACAACATGCTTGATAAAGTAAAAGGCCACTGAAAGAGAGGAAACTCTTAGCTAGGAGAATGGACACAATAATCGTGACAGTGGGCTCATTAATAACAATTTTTGAGGCTCATGCAGGATAGGGCAGTGTTTCAGTCTGTTGGACACAGGGTTGCTATGTATCTAAACATACTCAATGATGCCTAATAATAACACTATCTTTGTGTGAACAGATCTACAGGTATTTCTCCCATAGAACCTTTGGGTGAATTAAGTCAGCAGTCCAGTTAGTACCTGTGTACTTAACCTGTGTCCATGTAAAATCCTAGTTTTATTAATTCTGCCTGTTTCTTCTATGCACCTTTCAAAATACTGCTTTTTAACATTATTTTCACAGGAGATGTGAACAAATTGCCTTTTAATAACACCATTTAATTTTCCAATTAAAATATTAGGGATACAATTTAACAAAGGGAAATAAAGTGGACATAGCTATTACCAGGTTTAGCTTTGTGTAATAGTAGGTTAGTTAATTCTTATGAGGCTACCTTATAATTTACATATGTCAATCTAGGCCTTGAAATATGTAATTAATAGGTTCTTTCTGATCAAAAGTAAAATGATACTAGTGGGCATTAAGTAATGATTCCATGTTAATCTGGAATATATTACAATTGACTTTATAGCTGCTAAATAATGAGGCTATAGTATTTACTAATTTTGGAGTATAAAAATATTATATGAGATCAGAAGGAAGAAAATACTAGTATTCAAAAATAGTTGTACTAATCTTTTTCAATCAATAGATTCACATGCAAAGAATACATCATATCTTTTTATTTTAAATCATCACTCTTATTCAAAATTCAATATTATTCCCCTCAATTAAAATCTACAAATGAGAATCCTACCATTGTTAATGGAAACAAAAAATGCCATCTCCATGTAATTATAAAATTTGTTTTGTACACTCTTGTTTCAATTCATATTTTTCACCTCTAGGAGATTTGACAGATCTGTTGAAAAGTGGCGGCATTTCCACTATGATATGAAGATATTTAATCAATGGCTAACAGAAGCTGAACAGTTTCTTAAAAAGACACAGATGCCTGAGAACTGGGAGCATGCCAAATACAAGTGGTATCTTAAGGTATGTTTTGCAGATATCTTGTTTCCTAAATTATTTTGATCTTCCAGATTTTTAATCCCACTTCTTAAATGAAGGATGGTGGATGCTTAGAATTCTTAACTTTAATTGCCATCACCACATATGTCATTGCAATGATCAAGTTGAGAGCAGCGTGTTGGTCTTTCTGTGTGTAAGTTGGCTTTGACATAAATGGTTTATTGACAAAGGGAGTATTGAATCTGTAATGTGCAGAAGCAACTAATAGCAGGGGGCACTGTGGATTTGGACAAGTGTGAGTACTTGCCTGATGTTGGAGCCTGATTTCCAGAAGGAGAGCTTGTGATGTAGCTGCTAGAAATATCCATCATGACAAAATTACAGTTGTTTCCTTAAAGACAATTTGTGGTGATATAGCTATATTTCTATATATTCTATTGACAAAATGCCTTATGGGATAGTTCAGAGGCCAAAGCAATGTAGAGATAATTGGTTGTAGTTATTGACTTTTTTATGGGTTATGTTAATGGAGATGCAACATATGGATTATAAACAGTGTGTCATTTAATTTCAACTTGCTGTGTCTTTTGAAAATGCAGATAAGGCTAAATTGGATTTTATAGTATATAATTTAGGGGATAAAATATATAGTTTATGCAAAGAAACCATTTTGATTATTAAAGCAAAGCATAGGATGTTTTTGCTACTTTTTTAGCTCAAACTGTACATGTAGCAAATTTCAGTCAAGTGGATTTGAATTGCAGCCAATTTTTAAATTACAGAAAATACTGATTAGAGACTGATGAAGACAAAGAAAAAGGTAGTTGATTCAATAGCTTATATGTTTAAAAAATGCTGGATTCCTAAAGCAGCATCATATTCAAGTCTACAATTTACCACCCCTGAATATTTTTTGCATTACTAATATATTTTAATATTAAGAATTAAACATTTAAACACCTGGTATGTAATAAGCTAAATAAACACAGAAAATTAATACTTTTCAATTATATATATATATATATATATATATATATATATATATATAACTTGCACTTGTATTCAAAATCAGCACTGGCATTTGAATATGGAGCAAATTCATGGATTTATATTTTGTCTTCATTTAGAAGATATAGTTTTAATAGCAAGAGATCATTAAAATTTATTTTAAAAGCTATACAAGGGTCCTATCTGAACCACAAAAATATTTTAGAGCCATATAAAGTGTTCTGTGAAGATGTATAGAACTTTTGGTGGCATTTCCAATAATATATGGCCAAGGGCAATTGTGTAGTATGTTTTTAATTTTAAAAGTAATATATACTCATTTGCAGAAAAGACCATGCTTTATAAGAATGCATCAATACTTCTCTGTACAAATGATGCATATTTGAGTATAGATACCAGGTTAAGGCAGGAGAAACCCACTTTGAGTGGGCAGTTAGCATGCAGGATACTGAATAGGCAATGCCCTGGTAATAAAAATCATTTGTTGATGATGTACCTTGATGTCATTTCCTTCAGTTTTCTTGTGCTTGAGATTTGTCCAGTTTAGAAATTGTTTAGTTATTGTTATTTAACACATGGTTTTCCTCATTTCCCCGTTTAGGAATTCCAATCATACTTTTACTGGGATACTCAAAGTTGTCCCATCCCTCACAGATGATCCTTTGATTTACTTTGTCTTTCTTTCATCTTTTGTGCATTGGAAATCATTTCTGTTTCCAATGCATCCATGAAATCATCCAGAAGATCTAATCTATTGATTAATTCCATCCAGTGTCTAGTTCTCATAGCAAGCATTGTGGTTTCCATCTTGCATAAGTAAAATTAGTCTTTTTATGATAATCCCCACATTTCTACCAACATGCTCAAGCTTTCTTTTGCCTTTTCAAAAATACACAATAAATTGGGCTGACCCCCGGTGGCGTAGTGGTTGTGCGCGGGACTGTGGTCCACTGGGACGGAGGTTCAATTCCAGCAGTGGCGCTGGGCCTCCTACTCCCACCACCGGAGAGCAGTGATGCCCCTCCCCCCAAAAAACCAAACAAACAAAAAAAAATACACAATAAATTATAATGACTGTTCTAATATCGTTGACTAATAAGGGTATCAGTTTTGTCATTTCTAGGCTGGTTTCATTTGAATTATTTTTCTCATAATTATGGATATTATTTCCAAATATATTACAGTATTTTTGCATGTTAGTATCTTAGTTATGTTGTGCTGTTCTAACAGAAATGCTCTGGTGGCTTTAATAAAGAAAAGTGTATTCTCCCCAAGTTTACAAGACTAAAGTTCCAAACCAGTGCGTAGACATTAGAGAAGGTTTTCGCTCTCCATTGGCTCTGTAAGAAGGTCATTGTCGGTTTTGAACTTCTCCTACTGACTAATTTTTATGTATCTTGACATGTAACATTCCTTTTTTTTCTGCTTTTTAGCTTGTTTTTAAAATCCCACTTATATCTCTGAAGAGACTGACATAAGACACACCTCAGACCAATCCAATCTCATTAATATAACAAAGACCACACATTCCCAAATGGAATTGTAGCCACATGCATGGAGGTTAGCATTTATAGCATTGGAATACAATGCAATCCTGAATATTTGGAAATTGGATCTGAGAAATGGTATATTTTAAATGGCTGAATGTGAGATATTTTATACCCATAGTAATATTCTTTAAATTTGTTTTGAGACACAGCTAATTTGCTTGGAAACAATTTCATCCTTTGGGGTCATTATTTTGAATGTTGTTAGCTACTATCAGAGCAGCATAAATTTGCATCTCACTTTACATTGCTTCTGAGGAAACCCAAAGGAGTTCCCTCCTTGATACCCTATGAATTCCGAAGTTTTCTACTGTGGCCTAGCCATAGGTGGTTTGTAGTAACCTTTTCCTTTAATCCATTTTGGTAGTTCTTCCCTTAGCCTAGAATGGTTTTCACACATAAGCCAGCAAATTAGTGCTCTGATAAAGACTAGAAGGGAGCTCTCTGTAGGACTCCAGAGTTCTCTCTCTGCTGTTGTTTCTCTGTGGTAGCTCTTACTGATACTGCTGCCTTATGACCTCTAGCCACCTGAATACCTTAGGGTGCCAGCTCGATCACTTCACCTCAGACATCCCATATGTTCCCTCTGCCTTCTGTATAGCCTCAAACCCCTTGCAGAACTTAAGCTGAAACGGTCATAGGATTCACCCCCACTTGTTTCCATTTTCCTGGAATCAGTGCCCTTTGCTATATTTGCTGTCTTTATACAAAGATTCTTTTCAATTATTGTGTTGCTTTTAAAAAATATTTCAGGTAAGAAAGCATATTATGTCTGTTATTCTAAAGAAAATCAAAACCTTTCCATGCCATTTGATCTTCTTTCTCTCTTTTTTTGGCATTTGATGTCATAATACATTCATTGCTCTATAGTCTTGCAAATATATGATTATTTTGAATACCTGGGGAATTTCTGAAGAGCCACAATTCTTGACAATATTACTTGCTTGAAATTGATGAATATATTTGGAAACTTTTCTCCTAAATTAGAACATTGGGCTGGGGGAAGACTACATTGGAACTTTGATTTAATTTGTTCTCCCATTCCCCTATTTTCAAATCTATTTCTTAAACAGTGAAAGGTATTTTGAAGGGTCAAAAAGAACTTCTTCAGCGTAATGAGTTGTGAATACTATCACAATTCCTCTAAGCAGTTAATGTGTTCTTTTCCTGGTGATTATATCACAATTCCTCTAAGCAGTTATTGTGCTTTTCCCCCCTGGTGATTATAAGCCCACTATGCTTACTATGCAACTGTGTATACAAGTGTTTTTATACATTAGCACATAAGGAGAGAGAGACAGAGAGAGAGAGAGAGAGAGAGAGAGACAGAGACAGAGAGAGATTCTTAAGGTTACCTGTCCATTCTTGATAATATTATCAAAGTAGTCCAGTGAAACACTGTAGAAACATCCATGCATAAGATGACTTTTAAAGTATTCTTTTGTCAACAACTTTGGTCATTATCACTGTTGGATGACTACGGATGAGTTTGGCTGGGAACTTATTTTAAGAAACACAATATAGATGGTGATTACCAACAGCAGAGATGGTTATTGTCATAAACCATTATTAGTTGCTTTGAAGATGTTTCCAGGTGCTAGACAAATGCAGAAAGGACTATATTATATTCCAATATTTCATCTCTATCATTTTCATCAGATATGTAATTTCTAGATATAAAACAAAACAGAACCAAATCATGTTCATGTTGTCCCTATCCATTTATACCAAATTGCATTTAAGTATTTTCAGTTTTAGAAAGAGAAATTCATGCCCTCACTATGCTTTAATGTTATCACTTACAATAGACCAATGATATCTTGTGTGTCATAGAGGCATGATGACATTCTGAATTAACATGCTTCAGGAGATTCCAAAGCAATAGTATGGGACTATAGAGAGTTTCCTTAAGAGTATCACATTCCTTACCTGAGAAAATATCCATCATTAATAATGAGTTGGTTAATAAGTGTACTTATATATGCATATCTCTTACTAAATTATTTACTCATGTTTATGCTTTCATTCAAATGATTCCACAAGCAGTACTTATGTATATATTCAAAGTTCTATCACCCACCCAAAGATTGACTTTTCACATTGAATTCTAATAGAAGTTCGGAAGTGTTGTTAAGATGTTGAAGTCTAGATTCAGAAAGCCGGCATCAAATTCTAATTTCTTTCAGAGTGACAAAATTTGGTGTTGTCATAATATCCATGATTCTTCTCTCTCATATCTCTAAAATGGAGATGAAAATTAGATGGGTATAATTCACAAAATTATTACTTGTTCTAGGTTAAGTCTTATTTTAACCAATATATAATGTGTAAGTTGAAGGTCCTATATAAAATATATATGTATAAGCATAGCCATATACATGCATACACATATAAACTAAAATCTATTTACTGCTTGATTGCTCCACAAATTTTAGAAATGCAGGAGAAAACAAACAACCATGGAATTTCATGAAACCTTATTTTTATATGTTTATGACATTTGTTTCCAATAGAGCTCTTGGATTAAGAATTGAGGAAAATTCCAATTCAGCCAAACACATCCCCCTCAGATAGCTGACACTTCTTCCTACTCATTTTTTAACTAACACGAAGAAATGTTAATGGGAGTGCTCATTGGAAAATCTTAGCACCATGAAGCAAAGTGATGAAAAGAACGTTAACTCCTACAGTGATCGAAGTGATCAAGCACCTTGATGGAAAAGCAGGAAAGAAGCCATCAAAGGGTGCCCTTACAGTTATCCCTAACAGGTCTTTCTAAAGATTTTTAATGGGTTTTTAAACATGAATTGTGATTGAGATGGGACTGCAAATTGCTGAAGTTGAAACAGTGCATTGATCCTGCCAGCTAATCCAGAGCTACAAAGAAGAAGATGAGGCCTTCTGCCCTGCAAGAGTTACAGCCTCAGGAACCCACGATGACAGCTCTGCCCTCCTCAGTAGGGTCAATCAGAGTTTGAATTGATGGGATGGCACTGAGACTAGGTGCAGTTTTTAAAAGAGCTGCTAATGGCATTCAAGCTAGTTTGTTTCCAGAATGCTGTTGATTCATGAACCACATAGGAAACTAGCAACAGCTCCTAAAGAATGTTTCCACAAGCAAACTTAAAATCCTGAAATTTTAAGAAAGTCTGTGTGAAAACAACCTTTAGATGTAAACATAAGCATGACTGCTTATAACATATGTATTTTTTTAGATCTTAAGTCAATGAATGTTAAGCAAACATAGGGAATAAAAAAAAACAGCGTGCTATTTTGTTGTGCGTTAACTGCTATTTCAGGCAAAGAGGCAGTCTTGGTCATGTTAGTGTCCTAGTGTACAATATTCCTGTGTTTTACTGCCCCCAAATTTCATATTATGCAGTAGATATGCAATAGATTCATATATAAATTAACTCAACAACTTTGCATATTTGTGACATAATGATAAATCTTAGTTCTTTGTGATTGAGGACACCTAAACCTACTGTGCCCCAACTGTCAAATCGTAAAGAAACAAAAATGTTACTTAAGTGACAGATCTATTCATGCAGATCTCCAATATAAAAAATGTTCATGAAGAATGGGAATCTTCAGATGAACTACTTAGTTACGACATGCAAATCTTAGGGGCATAGCTCTGGTAGGAAGTGAACGGGAGAAATGGGTTGGGGTGGAGAGTTAAGGAGCCCTTGAGATAGGATGAGAAGACAGAGACATAAGGAAGTCCAAGACAGCCACAGAGGCGTTTAGCTGTTCCTCAGTTCTGCCTCTCTGTGGTAGTGATAAATGCAGCAAGTTCTGAAGCCGTTTGGAGAGGATGAGATTACTAGCAGTTTAGATTCACTCAGCATATTGGAATTGGGGAAGCGCTTGCTCAAAAATGTGAGACAAATGGGACCATGAATAGCTCTCTTGGGCTTACAGAAAGTCATTGGTTTGTACAAGAATATTGAGCATTGCAGTGATTGGGTTTTTGTATTCTTCTTTGGCTATACCTCACTATCCAATTTGTTGCCTACTCCCCTTACAGACTATATAAGAGGTAACTAGTTCTTTTTAAATATGAATTAAATCAAAAGCCCCCTAGAAAAAGGCATATGGTGTCAAAGTCCAAATTGGACCCAAACATATTTTCTATACAGTTTTTACAGTGTGGAGTTGACCAGCTGGCTGGTGAGTTGATGGCTTCTTTATGGCCATACTACTGGAACTCTTGTGCTGATAGAAACTTCCATGGAAAATCCACTAGAGTAAAAATTTTTGCCATCTGTTGCATTTCATTGGGACACCAGGGTGATTAATAATTTGTACCATCACACTAGCCCTTTATATGTCCCTGACAGTGATGACATTTCATAAGATTCTTTTTCACAGTCACAAAGATAGCCTGCTTTCTTTCACTGGGACTTAAACTAACATAAGAGAATCAGAATGAAGGTTTACCACTAAGAGAATATGTTTTAAATCACAAGCTTAGAGTCCAGCAATGGGTAGATTTTAAAGTGAGATTTTCTGTGAAATTCATTGACCATCCCCTTTAAAAATGTACATAGTTGAATATTTCAATCATAGGTAAATATCATCTGCTGTTTACTGCTACTTAGAATAACAATATATTTGTTAGAATAACAATATACTCAACAATATATTTGCATATATGCAGCTTTTCAGAAGTAGTAAATACCAGCTTTATTGGGAATTTGACAGAGTGCAAAAATCCAGAGAGGTATCCTAAATCATTGCCCACCAAATGTGTCTTTCATAAATTTGCATATTAAAGCAATTGGGTCATTTTAATGGCTTGTTCTTAAAGTTCTGTTGTCCAGCTTGGCAGATTTTAAAAAGTGAGAAATTGTTAAGTGTTGTGTGAAAAGAAAGACATAGAAAAGCAATGACTCAGTGCCATTGAGTCCATTCTGACATGTTGATCCTAGAAAACAAGGTGACACTACCCCTGAGTGTTCCCGTGCCTGTAACTCTTTCTCCTGAAGAGCAGATGGTAGTTTTCAGCTTTTCACCATGCACTGTGCGGCTCCTCTTGTAAGCAGGATGCCACCAGGGCTGCTAAGTGAGAACAAATGTATAACTTACTGCAAACATCATCACAGCAAGACAGTTCTTGAAAATGCATGAAAAGAATGCCATCCTCCAGGGATCTCCATTCTTCATGTAAGAAATGATCAAGAGACTAAAGATCTACAAAAAAGGTGGGGGAAGGCTGAGCCCCGGTGGCGTAGTGGTTGTGCGCGGGACTGTGGCCCACTGCGACGGAGGTTCAATTCCAGCAGTGGGGCTGGGCCTCCTACTCCCACCACCGGAGAGCAGTGATGTCCAAACAAACAAACAAACAAACAAAAAAGGTCGGGGAGAGTGCCATATGCTAATTCCAAATTCCAAGTTGTAAAAAAAGGAATCCGTTGAAATCAACAGAGAAGCAGGAGTCACTCTTTAATGAAGTACCAGGATGATGCTAATGCAAGCCATTTCCCATACTTTGAAACGAACGTGTTCTAACCACAGGGAACCCTTCTTTCTAGTCTTTCTAAGGCTTGCTTGTTTCTACCATGCAGACCTTAAACTTCCTTTTCTCTATTCTGGCTCTCATTCTAGCCTCTGTCTCTTTGCCTCGATCCCAATCGCCTCCCTTGTACCATTTTGTAGGTTTCTCTTTAATATATGTCGATAAGCTAATGTCATTTTTTGCTGCCGTGTGTCCTTGAGATGGATTCGAACTCATCACAACCCTTTAGGACAGAAGGGATCTAGCCTCATGGGCTGCCATCGGGTGCTGTTTTTCTGGGAGCAGACCATCAAGTCTTTCCCTTGGAATCCTCTATTCAAAGCATGGGCCTTTGGCTAGCAGTGAACACCTCAGCACTCTGTCACCAGAGCTGCTTGTCATCTTGGATGCACCTTTTATAACACCCACACACCTCATAAAGAGAAATATAGTGCTTGAAATGAATACTGAAAATGCCAGGGACTAGCAAAAGAACAAACAAATCAACATTGGGAGAGGGACAACCAGAATGCTCCTTAGTAGCAAGGATGGTGAAACTCCATCCATACTTTGGACAGATTCTCAAAAGAGCCCACCTCCTGGAAAAGGACATCATGCTTGATCATGTAGGGAAGTTGCAAAAAAGAGGGAAACTGTCAAGGAAAGGGATAGACCCAGTAGATGCAGCATTGGCTCAAACATAACAATATTGAGGATGACCCAGGTCTGGGCAGTGTTTTATACTGCTGACTTTAAAGGTACTATGAGTCAGAACTTGATGACACCAAACAATCACACCTTCAAGACACAAATCTCACACTTCTTTTCTCTCCAGTTTTCTGCCTCACTTTCTTCATTATGCTCTTCACTTAATGAAATTGTAATGTGTACTCGCTGGCTTATTAAATGTATTTCACACTAGAATGTAAACATTGAGGGAATCTTTCTTTTCTTGATTATCTATATCTCCTCAATGCATAGAGTGATTTCTTCATATAATGAATATTCTGCATTCATGTAAATGTGGGAATAAATCATGACCTTTATATATTCATGTATATGTGTTATTTTTTCTGTTGCACTGTTCCTTTAGGCAACTTGTTCCCAAGCTTGACCTTGACAGCTCATATCCAAGAATATCGTTCTTTCATTGAGCTACCCTCTTCCCCTTCTTTGTTCAAAGGACTCCAAATTTTCACATCTGTTGACTATAACAGGATGGTGGCTCTCTTCTCTTTTCTTGAAACTTGCACAGATTCATCAAATATATAAGATTGACCTACATTGTGCAAGAGAGGCATTATGATTCCTCCGGGCAAGACTGGATGCACTTGGAACTATTTTTCTTTTAATAAACTCAGAGCCTCATTATTTGATTATATTTAAGGCAGCATGTGAGCACTGCAGAGAAGGCTAGGATCCAACCTAGAAAAAAAAATGGTGGTATTTGTTTGATGAGCAGTTATTTGTGACCTCAGCCCTCTTTAACACTCTCCTGACACCTCTGGGGCACTCCATTGATAAAAAGTTGACTGTGGGAACCAGGAAAATAAAACCAATATTGTAAATAGCTGCATAAGGAAAGAACTGATTTTGAACAAGTCATACGGAGAAAGGGAAAAATGTTCTGACATAAGTTATACACTTTGAATGATGATAAAATTGGCACATAATAGTATGAGAACCCTGTTCACAGCTGAGTCAGTTCAGGATGAACAATTCATCACACGGAATACCAAGTACCCCATCACAATAAAGGTCAATCTCCCTAGTATATATAACTAAATTATAGGTACAAGCCAACAACTGGGATTATTTGTAAACATCATAGTAAACAAGTTTTAAAATCACTTTTTTTCTGAAGCTATCATTGACAGAACTTGACTGACAATGGATTTTAAGTCATTTTGATTAAAATTAATAAAGAGAAAAGATTCAGGGAAATATGTAATTTAAAATAGTTAAGTCCTATATGAATGCATATCTATATAATGGCATTTCTCTCTCTCTGAACTTCTGTGAATTTAATGTTGCTTTTTATTTATTAGTAACTAATTTTAGTATATAACCTTATGGTTCTCAAGTTTTAATTCATTCTTCATCCTAGCTGTCGCATTTCATTTTAATTAAGCTTATCTCCAACACAGTTCAGAGAAAGAGAAGCATTGACTTTGCTTGTACAAAAACAGAAAAGAAGCCATATCTGACCTACTCTGGCTACATAAGGGAAGAGGAAAATCCAACTGCATACAAACCCAAGGTCAACTGCCACAAGCTAATGTTCAGACCTGTACTGACTCCAACTATGTTCTTCTACAGCAGGATCTCTGAGTCAGCGCCCAAGTGTCCCTCGAACCCACAGTCCCTCAGCCACTTGGCCCCAGAGTGTTTAGGGCACTCCATGGGCTTGTACGCCCACCTGCTGCTCTTCCTCCCAGTGGCAGTATCTGTCCTTCAAGCAGGGATCTCTAATGGCTTTCAGCAGTGACTCTTTGTCCTTGAAGAACCTGGAGATTCTCACCATTTCCAAGAGAGCTCTTTTATTTTTTTAAAAAAGTTTATTTTATTGGGGGTTCTTACAGCTCTTATCACAATCCATACATATGTGCACTTTGTCAAACACATCTGTACATGCATTGCCATCATCTTTTTGAAAACATTTTCTTTCTACTTGATCCCTGGCATCAGATACTCGTCAATGCTAACAGCTCCCTATTTCCCTCTCCCCCTCCCCCTTGCTTCCTGTAACCCCAGGGAGCCATCAATTCTGTTATTCTTTCTGAAGGCTTATCTATCTTTCTTGTTACTTGATTTAATGGGTAAATATGATTGAGTTATGCTGAAAATAATTATTAGACACAGTAAAAAATAATAAAACTGGAAAGCGAAGTAGACTTTAAAAATATTTCAATGTGATTTAGGTGAATATTTACAGAGCAGATAATGAGTCTTACATTAAATAATTTATTTACATTTTCCCACTCATTTTTCAAGCCTCTCAATGTTCCAAACATCACCCCACTCCTTCTAGTGTTTCCTGACTTCTTGTTTAGGTTTTCTTTCTTCAATTAAGAAAAGGAATTATTTTAAAAGAAAAATATAATAAGGAAAACTTTTGGAAATTGGTAACTATGATGGTTGTACAATAAGTCAAATGTCATTAATGACACTAAATTGTATTCATAGAGATGCTTGGCATCACCAGTGTTTTATTATGAGTAATTTTAACTCAGGAAAGGAATAAGGAAAAGAAATAGGAAGGAAGGAAGGAATAAAAAAAAACACACCAGAATGTGCTGATCCTCTGCCTCTGAATGATGTAAACCCCTTCTTACTGCAATGCAGGGTTTTTTCCCCTAAATAATAAAAAAAGAGGTTGTAAAATCATTTAAATAGTGTGTAGATGGCTGAGCAATTACATAGGGCATATAGCTTCTTTGCTTACTCAGGTTCTTCTTGGGTATATGAGTAGTTTTAGTGGAACAATAAATCAAACACTTTCCAATGGGGTTTCTGCCAAAGCCTTTTTCTTGGTACCTCCTTATTCTTAAACATGTGTCCACAACTTCAAAAATCATATTCTTTCCTCGGACTTTGAGTCTTAATGTAAATGGTAAGATTAGAGTTCAGACAATCTAGTGAGGATGCCTGGACAAGACCAACAAGGTACTCCTGCTATAGGAAACCTCATAGTTCTGTCTTATTTGCATTTTGATTTTTTTAATCCTGTGAGTCCACTGTTTCCTTACCATAAATTCCCTTATTAGCAGAGGCAGTTTCTGTTGCTTACAAATGAAAAACTCTAATGAAAACCTTGTGTCCCTATAGCCTGACTCCTTTAAAAATAGCATCTTTATTGGTCCCTCATCCACAACTAGCTTGAAAGATTCCTTTTTTTTGTTTTAAAACAAGAATAACAACAACACAAAGCCTTTGTGTTCCCTTGGAGAGCCAGCAAACCATAACCATTTTACATGTAACGGACAGCTTGCAATGCTTTGAGGTTGCTGTGTGATTTCTAGCTGATGAGAGAGAAACAATTAGGAAAACTGTAGTTGTGTATTCTAGAATGCCACTGTAGTTTCCACACTCTAAGAGTTGTTGGATCATTCGAGGCAATGCATAATTTTGTCCTGTTGCACCCACTTTTGTATTCACATTCAGTCTTAATTTATTATACCCTATTAAAACTTTTTTTAGGTAATTTGTTCTTATTGCTATTCAGACATTAAAATGTCTGTAGGCTGTGAAAATGAATAAATTTAATGTTCGAGAGTACTTCTCCAAATCCTGGCATTACAACTAATAGCACAGGCTTATATGGTGTTATAAATCCGAGTTAACGTGGATTGATTATGAAAATCCCACTTTACTGCTCATTTCAAATAATAGGGTTGAAGAATTTTATTCTTATAATTTCTATTTGCTTTTATCTTTTATTTTAAATACTTTTATTTTAAATATATTTTATTTCATAGTATTCATTTTAAAATGCTATCTCTACTAAAAAAGAATTTTTGAAACATCCTTTAAAAACACTGCTGTTTCAAAATAATAAGTTGTGTAGCATCATTTCATGATGTCTTATGAGCTTTGGGTTAAGATATATAGCATGAATGGGCAAATTTTTTCAAACTATAAATCATCGATTTTACAATTCAATATCCTGGCTAGGAGTGCCCCTGAAAGGGCAGATAGGATAACCTGACCACTACACGATCACCCAAGATAATTGCACTTGAAAGAGACTGAAGAGTTTAATTATTTGGCATTCCAGCTGAGGTATCATTAAGAAAAGAAATTTTGAAATTAAATTGTAGTGCTGCTCTGAATATGGAAGTGATGTGACACTAACCTCTACCTATGATGCCAACCACTGCCACAACATATGATAATGAGTCCTGGTTGGTATTTAGGAAACCATCCCAGCTGGGCTGGCCAAGGGAAGAACCAGGCCATTTGAGTAGCTTTGAAAATAGAAATTGCTCTCAAGTTCAAGAGTTTTTTTTGAGGGGGGCTGTCATCACTGTTCTCTGGTGGTGTGAGTGGGAGGCCCAGCCCCACTCCTGGAATTGAACCTCTGTCCCAGTGGGACAGAATCCCGCACACAACCACTACGCCACCGGGGCTCAGCCCCAAGTTCAAGATTTAACATTTAGTTTAACATTTGTATATGTAAGTATGTTTCAACTAACCTTAAAAATAAATACCTCTCATAGCCTTCTTAAAAAAAAATGGAGCTGTTCTATATTAGACCCTGTGCTCCATTCTCAGAATTTCAACGTTGATCATTTCCTAGTCTACAAAGAGCCCCAATTTACTGCCAAAGGATCAGTGGCACATTGAGTAAAAGAGTATGTAAGCAATTGAATAGCATGCAAAGAGGCCTGCTAAGAGGTGTGCATGACAAAGGGAAAGACTCCGGAACTGGCTAGACCGATGTGGGAAAACTTCATTCACCGTGGCACAAGAGCAAGACATTTGAAAAGTGAAGAAAGATGCATGATATCATTATGACAGGATTGGAGAGATTCCTGGTGAGACCATGGCAAGGAAGGACAGTTGCTGAGGATATCAGCTTCCTTGCTTTTGGCTCTGTTTAGCTTTCCTGCTTTTTGTTTTGTTTTTAATCTAGGCTAATGGTTTTCAAAGGAAGAGTCATGAAATCAATGTGTGAGTAACCACACATTGTTTGCTAATAAAGCAAAAATTGAAAAGGTCAGAGTTCACCACTCATGTGAAAGTAAGATTTCATAGGCCTACTGTTTAAGGATGTGTATGTAGTTAGGAAAGTAATGACTTGAGAAGTCGGAAACAAATGACTTTTACAAAAACCAAGCGCAGAAAGCTGTAACTCATGTTTTATCTACTTCTGGTATTCATGTTTTATCTCATGATAGTCATTGATAAGTTTAGTCATGATGTCCTACATTTGCATGCTATTTTAAAGATAGTCAATAACATGTCTTTGTGTGGTTCTCAAAAAAAAAAAGAAAAAGGAAGGGAGAAAGATAAAATATCTAGTACATATAAAAGTATTCTTATAACTTTTTTCTAAAAGGACAGGAAGGTGAACTACTTTACCAAAATTACCAGGATAATAAATCAGCACCTTGGGACACAAAATCTTGCTGTTTAGTGAACATTAGTTAGAAGTTAGAAAAGGTGGACAAGCACACAAATCACAGCAATGCTCAATAAAGGGAAGACTATTTGCCACGCTCTTACAAGTTCTTGAGATGCCTTAATTATATTAAAGGGTAAAGAGGAAACTTTTTGATTCATAAAAGAATATTATTTGGTGATGTGTACAGTACCAAATAAACCCATTTTATGTTATTATCAATAGTGATAAGACATTGCTGTGGATATGATTTAAAAATAATTACCCATAGTGTGTCCAAATTGGGCTGTTATGAAAAGGTTATTTTTTATCAATAAGGATAATGTTTTTAATTAAAAATATAGTCCCATGCAATTGTGTGGATTTTAACATACAGCGGCCTTTACAGAACAGAGTAGGTATGCTGCATATGATGTGCTAACTATATTTTCAGTATCACATTGCCTTTATCATTCTCTCTAGAAAAAATTGGTGTGCATGAGCCAAATACCTTTATTTTAACATCCCAACACCTAACCCACCACTTCACGAGCGCTCCTTAAAGATGATGGTAGCCTTACCCAAAAACCAAACCACACTGCTGCAGATTCAATTCCAATGAAAGTGAGCTACAAAGCTGAAAACAATAGGTTTTCATAGAAGCGGAGTCTCTCAGAAGGGGTCAGTTGGCTTGAACCACCAAATGGTTAGCTGGCAAGTACATTCACTACTGTACTACCAACGCCCTCTTAGGGTTGTTAAGGAGGACTATATTAGGCATCCCTTGACAGAGCTCTTAACGATTTCTGAAGTGCTTTTCGTTATATTTTCATTGCTATTCTTCTGTTGAGGTCTTAGTTGGAGCATCCTATAATACTACACTACAAGCCCCAGTGGCCCTGCCAGGTGAACATTGATATGTTCACCCTCCCCCCACCCCCACCCCCGCCTCAACGCCACCCAGCCACTTCAAAGGAGAAAGATGACTCTGTTTTTTTTTCCCATAAAAATTTGCATAAGGTCTCTATATCACATCAGAATTTCCTTGACAGCAGTGTGTTATTACAAGAAAATATATAGTATTGGGAAACAGAAGGTATGGAGATTCCTGTCAGATTTGGAATAAAATAAGATTTGGGCTCCAAAAGGACCAAACATACTGCCATAGAGTTGATTCCAATTCTTACTGACTCAAAAGGAGAGTGTAGAATTGCCCCAATTGTTTTACAGTACTGGAATTTTGTGGTGAGTAACAAGCCTCTTATTTCTCCCATGGGACAAGCAGTGGCTTTGAACTACTGACTGGGCAGTTAGCAACACAACACATAAACACTGCACCATCAAGGTCTGGGCAGGGGGTGTGAGGCTTGGTTTCTGTGTGTGAAAGACATAGGTAGGGAATACTATTTTCTAAAAGAACCTTAAACAAGGAAAATGTCTTGGTTCTCTGGACAGAAGTCTTGTAAAATTCAAAATCTTGCACTTAAATAGACCCCTTGCTTTAAGAATGGAGCTGTGAGGGCTGAGCCTCTGTGGCGTAAGTGGTTGAGTGTGGGACTGTGCCAACAGCTGCTCTCCAGGAGCAAGGCTCGGTAGCTCCCACAATCACCAAAGGGCAGTGATCCCCCCCCCCAAAAAAAAGAAAGGAGCTGTGGTGGTGCAGCGAGCTAAGCATTGGGCTGATAGCCACAAAGTCAGTGGTTGAAAACCTACCAGGTGCTCCCAAAGAGAAAGACACAGCAATCTTCTCTCTTGAGCAGTTTGCCCTCACAGCAATCTGTAGTCTTGGAAATGTGATGAAAGAGTTATATAGTTTCTTATCGGGTCTCTATCAGAATCACTTGCTT
Source organism: Nesogale talazaci (assembly GCA_004026705.1). Taxonomy (NCBI): domain Eukaryota; kingdom Metazoa; phylum Chordata; class Mammalia; order Afrosoricida; family Tenrecidae; genus Nesogale; species Nesogale talazaci. The sequence continues at coordinate 247,906 of PVJH01000308.1, read as the reverse complement.
ATAGAGTACTGTGCAAAGTAAGTTCACTAGGAAATAAGTGGATCCCTCTAGGCAGGACTGTTTTTCCTTAGCATGGTAAAGCTGTGGCTATCAGCATTCTTTGGCAAATTCAATTTATTCGGGTATTGTGCTACCATAGGATTTGGGCACACTACAAAACAAAGGTTTTAATGCTGGAAAGAGCAATCCAGTAACTGCATTTCTAATGTCCTGATGATAGAGAGGTTAAGTACTCAGCTGCTAACTGAAAGGTCACGGTTCAAACTATACCAGTCAATCCTTGAAAGAAAAATGTGGCTGGCTACATGAAGAGAAATAGTTAAGATGATTAAGTGGAAAAGGATAAAAAGTGATAAAGAGGGAGGTAAGGTTTTTATACTTCACTTGAACTAGTAGAATGCCAACATCTGTAGATTATGATTCGTTACTCACGGAGGCGATTTAACACACAGAATAACTAGTACAATAGAGATATAATCAAAACCATTGTGCGTACATCAAAATGAAACTCTAAATATTGTTCAAAAACACCACAAAAAGGAGCAAAAATAAAGGTGCATACTCCCCCCCCTACCAAACAAACAAAAAAAGAAAAGAAAATTTACCAGGAGGGCAGAGAGAAGGTGGAATAGAAAGGGGGAACCAATTGCAGGGATCTACATATAACCTCCTCCCTGGGGGTATGGACAACAGGGTGAAGGAACACATCAGAAAGTGTACGATATGACAAAATAATGGTAATTTGTAAATTATTAAGGTTTCATGAGGAAGGGGGTGTGGCAAGGGAGGGGAAATATGAGGAGCTGATACTAAGGGCCTAAGTGGAAGGAGGATGATGGCAACAAATGTACAAATGTAGTCTGCATACAATGCATGGATGTATTGATCATGATAAGAGTGGCATGAGCCCCCAATAAAATTATTTTTAAAAGAAAATTAAAAATATATAAGCAAAAAATTGCTGCCTCTAGCAATTTAAATGAGCTAACAACTAAATTCACGTGGAAGAAATGCACAAGCCTGCATGATGAAAGGATTGTAAATGTTAAAATCCAAAAGAAGGACTTGTATCAGAGTTTAAGTTGTAAGCACTGGGTTTACAGAAGGCTCTGGACGGCAATGGAAACCCAAAATCAATTTGCAGAGTGCCCACTTGGATTAAGCCTCTTGTGAATCCCTTGTCACCAAGGTTGAGGGATGTGAAGAGGCTTGGAATCAGACAGAAAGCATTTATAAAATCAATTATGGAAAATGCAGTGAGGTTAAATTGCAATAGCTCTTTATTGGATCTCTCAGTTGACCCGTTGTAAAGTTGTTTCTGTTTTTATTATGTGCTACTGTCTTTTGATTGGGATGTTTCTATGTTTTGCCTAGTCATTGTTGGGTTTTGTTTTGTTTGTTTTCTGTTTGTGTTTTGCATGGTTTTCTGCCTGTGAAACCCAGGACAGGTGAATCCATACAGACAGTAACTGGATTGATGCCCTCTCCTAGGGGCCTGGCAAAGAGGGATGAGGGGTGGGGAATGGGGAGCTAGTAACCATGAGTATGAGAACTCTCCAGGGCAGTTCTTCCCTGTCTTGGATCCACTCAAGGGCAAAAGGTTTTACATTTTTCATTTGTTGCTAGCATTGTGGGAAAAGAGTCAAAAAGAATGTCAGGGAAGCTTTACCCTGCACAAGCAAGTTTATTGGAGAGAATGTGAAAAGAGCATCGTCGGCCATGAGAATGCCATGAGCAAAGGCAATGTGGTCATGTGATATCAAGAATATAGACCATAGTGGGAAAATGTCTCCATAAGGAAGGTGATAGTGCAGATCAGAAAGGAAGGTGGGTCATTGCTATCAGAAGAGTAGTATATGAAACATCATTTTTGAATAGAAGTAAAAGGAGGGTATGTGTCTTTATTTTTGCTTCTTTTTGTGCTGTACTGGAACACTATTGAGAGTTTCATTTTGATGTATGCACTATGGTTTTGATTGTATCATTCGATTTTACTAGTTGTTCTGTGTGTTAAATCGCATACATAAGTAACAAATCATAATCTACAGATGTTGGCATTCTGCTTGAAGATAGTTAGGCAGAGAAGTCACCTGGCAGCATTTGGAATTTTGACGATAAGCTTGTTTAAGATACTTAGTGTTTCTTGTATAGCTTATATCTTTATGTAGTAATTTTTCTGAGATCTATGCAAAGAAAGTTGTAGCTTAGCAAACTGATTGGTGGAAACTTCAATACTATATCCCATAGTCACCCTTATGGGTCAAAATTGAATTCAATTTCATGCTTCAATTTTCAGCCAAACAATAGACAGATGTATAAGGTGAAGGAATAATGACATTCATGAATAAGCACCCCTTAGAATAGTCAACCATTTGAAGTCAAGAGGTGATATTTGCCCAAGAACACATTAAGAAGGCAGAAAGAGTTAGAAACAAAGAAAGAATAGGGGGCACAAGACACATACATGGTGATATGTGGTGGAGATTGCAGTAAATAGCATCTAACAAAATGTGTATTAAATGTTGAATGGAAAACAGATTTTCTCCGTAACCCTCCCATCTACCACCAAAAATTAAAAAGAAATAAGTAGAAATAAGAAGCATAGTCGGAAATCAGTATTCCCTTAGTGTTGACTCCATAAAACCCAAACTCATTACCTGTGAGTCAATGAGGACTCATAATGACCCTTGTGGATTTCCAAGTAGAAAGCCTAGTCTTTATAGAAAGGGGCTGGTGGTGCTTTCAAACTACCAACTATGTGGATCACAGCCAAACTTTATAACCACTACACCTCAAGGACTCATGTAGCTTTAACTAGTTCATCTTAATTGGTAGTTACCCTACTGCTCAGAGTAGCACTGCCTCTATACCACGCTTTTTCTTCTGTGGACCAGCTAGTGGGTTCCAGTGGCCAACATGGCCACTAGTAGTCAACTGTGATGTGATTAGGACTCCTAAAATTATTAGGAGAGGGTTTCATTGGACAGATTTTGTGCTCCCATTATGATTGCTTTCTTCCTGGATATTCCAAATGTCAACATTTTTAATGGCCTAATTCTACTTCTGCATCCCCATGAGAGGGGCTTTGTGGCTTTTCTGCTTAGAGAATGAAACAGGTGTAGTTGTAGTGATGGTGAACTTATTGTACTTATAAAGATGGCAACAGTCTAACTTTAACAGATGAGTAATTCTAGCTAAGAATATAGCAAGGAAACTAATGAAAGAAAGTCTTCTTATCTTTCCCATTCCATAATTCAGACAGAAATGAATTCTTGCTACAGGATGACCTGATGCTAATGTGATTATCATCAGCCTGGGCACCTCGCCAATTGCAAATGGCCGGCCAACTCGCTCGATGTAATGTCAACACATACTAGTAGAGGACCTACTTTATAACAAGTGTCATTTAAGGAACTGGAAACCCAACAGTGGTACACAGTAAAGTGTGGGATCTCATAAAATTATCCAAAAACAAATGAAGAAAGGGCTGTATCATGAAGCCTTGGGTGTGGTACTGTGGGTTATGCATTTGGGCTGCTAACCTAAGGTCTACAGTTCAAACCCCCAACTCCTCTAAGGGAAAAAGGCGAGACTTTCAGAACTGACTTGATGCAAGTGAGGGGTTTTTGTTTGTTTGCTTTTGTTTTTGAGTGAATATCCCAGTTGGGCCCTGGTGGCCACAAACTGTTTGGAAGCAGCAACTGTTTTTTTCAACTGTTTTTTCACCTTTTCATTGGAAAAGGTGAAATTAAATATGAGATTCAAGTTTTATGTTTATGTCGTCATTATTGCACTCAAAAGTCTGGCATGCTTAATTTACTATGGTGGATAGCCCGACTTGAATGAGTCGCTTGTAACTAGGCAAATTTGTAGTCTATTTTAGGGGACTACACATTGCTAGGTGAGGAGAGGAGGAAGCAGCCATCACTCTTCCCCAACATCCACTCCTTTACCGTATTCTTCTTTTCTCTCCCTCATTCCAAGTGACAGCTGCAGAACTCACAGTTGGTGTTCAAACTTGGAAAATAGAGTTGAAAATGCAGTCTTCAGTCTCCTCAAAAAGTTTCCATTGCAAACAAATGTTTTGTTGTTGTTGTTGTTGTTGCTGGTGGTGTTGTTTTAAGAGAAGGGGTGCAAGATCTAGAGTAACTATAATTTGTGAGAATGAGTGGGTGGTGGGCTTGTTTTTGAATCAGAAAATGCAGGTGCTCTTGATATGCAGCTGCTCACACTTCTCACCCTTCCCCAAAGTTTGCATGGAAACACAATGTGCGGAATCAGCATTGTTCTGTAGCTTGCAACTGTGAGCAGTTTCAGGCTGCAAGTCCTCAGGCCTGCTAGTGACTTGGAACCCTGCAGGACTCTTCAAAAACACTCTTTCCAAAGAGGGATTGGCCACAGGAAGAATATTTCAAACTGTCAATGCTTAAGCCCATGTGGAGGGTCTCCTGTAGTTTATCCATATTGAAATGTGAAGTCCAACCCCTATTTGAGCTAGTAATTATTGATATTTGTCTTGGCCGTGCCTGAGGAGAAAGGTTATCAAAGGGAATCAATGTCCAAATTATAGCATGCATTTGGCGGTGGGAGTTATTGAAAGGAAGCCAATATTTACTATTCTTTTATATGGAGTATGAGAAAGCAGAGCAATGAGCCTAATTCTTACTGTCCTGACTTGCCTTTCTCATTAAATTCACAATGAGCATATGCCAATACCCAGACACCTGTCATATTTCCTCAGTTCACTTTCTTCTACTCTAGTACATCGCTTTGCCACTGATGAGGAAAAAAAGAAAAGAAAAGCCTACATTGATTGCAAAATGCTTTGATTTTTTTAGTCACTCAGAGTCTCACTATGGTATTCAATAGTTTTTATTAAATCAATTTATCGGGGGCTTGTGCAACTCATCACAATCCACACATACATCCTTTGTGTCAAGCACTTTTGTACATTTGTTTTCCTCATCGTTTTCAAAATACTTGTTTTCCACTTCAACCCCTGGTATTTGCTCATTTCCCTCTCCCTCTCTACTCCCTCCTCCGCCATGAACCCTTGATAATCTATAAATTCCTTTTATCATATCTTATGCCATCTGATATCTCCCTTCACCCACTTCTCCGCTTCCCCAGGGAGGAGGTTATCTGTAGATCCTTATAATATGTCCCCACTTTCTGCCTCACCTTTCCTCCACCCTCCTGGTATTGCCACTCTCACCACTGGTCCTGAGGGATTCATATGTCCTGAATCCCCTGTGTTTTCAGTTCTTATCTATGGCAGTGTATATCCTGTGGTCTAGCTGGATTTTTTTAAAGCATGTTACTCAGAGTTCATACAACTCTTATCACAATCCATACATACATCAATTATATGGAAAGCACATTTGTTGCCATCATCATTCTAAGCCCTTGCCATCATCATTGTACTTAAGCCCTTGGTATTAGCTCCTCCTTTTTACACTCCCTCTCTGTATCCTCCTCCCACACGAACCCTGGATAATTTATAAATTATTATTATTTTGTCATATTTTACATTGTCTGCTCTCTCCCTTCACCCACTTCCATGTTGTCCATTCCCCAGGGAGACGGTTATATGTAGATCCTTCTAATTGGTTCCCACTTTCTACTTCATCCTCTCTTCACCCTCCCAGTATCGCCACTCTCACCACTGGTGCTAAAGGGATCATCTGTCCTAGATTCCCCATGTTTCTGGTAACTATCTGTTCCAGTGTGCATTCTCTGGTCTAACCGAATCTGTAAGGTAGAATTTATGTCATGATAATGGGAGGGAGGAAGTTTTACAAAGATCTAGAGCAAAATTGCATATTTCATCCTTGCTACACTGTACCCTGACTGGCTCATGTCCTCACTGTGACCCTTCTTAAAGGGGATGTTGCTTCCTCTGCAAATGGACTTCGGGTCCCCAATCTGTACTTGCCCTCATTTATAATGATATAATTTGTAGTCCTTTGATGCTTGATACCTGATCCCTTTGACACCTCATTGTCACACAGGCTAGTGTGCTTCCTCCAGGTGGGCTTTGTTGCTTCTGAGCAAGATGGGCCCTTGTTTACCTTCAATCCTTTAAGACCCCAGATACTATATCCTTTGATAGCTGGGCACCATCATCCAGTCAGATTTTTAAGGTAGAATTGGGATCATGATAGTGGTGGGGAAGGAAGAATTAAAGAACTAGAGGAAAATTGTATGTTTCTTTTTTTTCCTGAGCAATAGACATTTATTATTTGTTATTGGTAATTTTGGTATGGTGATTTTATAATTCACCTTAAGGGCAACTCCTTCCTCTTAAGAAAGTTACAGAATTATAAGAAATAGAAAAAATTAATAATACAACAAAGCTGTGACATCACAAACCTTGTTATCATATTTCTGGGTATTGCATATATGTATTTTTTTCATCACTAAGCCATGTCTATATCTTATACTCTAAGAGGTTTCAGAAAAACTGTGTTTCATTAATACTTACCCTTTAAACTTAGTCCCAATTGTCTTGATAACTTATATTTTAATTGTCTAAAATATGTAATTGCTTAAAAATGGTTTCTATCAATAGAAAAGAATAAGAAATAATAAAAGCAGGACAAAGAGAATGAAAAAAATAAGTCATGGTATATTTCATTAATAAAAATTGTCCATAGAGGAATGGGAGGAAAGTGTATACAAGAGTACATTGGAGATATGACTGCAGAAAATCAAAATAACAAACCTGACATGAATGGTTCAGACTTTATCAGGTGATGCCCCTCTGATGCATGTTAGACCTGATCTGGTTTTCAACAGTTTCTATACCTTTTTCCTTTTTGTTTGGTTCAAATTGGAGTTTATTTCAGATGCATTATGTCACTTGGGATCACCATTTGAATTTTCGCTATATATGTGTGTGTATATATATATATATATATATATATATATATATATTTGTTTTTTCAATATATAAATTCCAAGATTGATGATACATTAGTGATAGCAAATAGGATAAGGATTTTTGGTGGGTACAGTATTAGTGTTGGTGGGGAGCTGGGGGGGAGTGGGATAAAAGGGAACTGATATGAAGGAGTTTAAGGAGGAAAAGAATGGTTTATAACTCATTATGGTAGCAATTGTATAGTACAGCTTTATGTGATTGAACTATGAAATGATATTTCTTTAACACTAAAAAATAAGGGTCTGAAAACAGTCACTATTTTAAATATTATTTGTATGTTTCTTTAATGCTAAACAGCACCCTGACTGGCTTATTTCCTCCCTGAGACCCTTCAGTAAGAGGATGTCCCATTAACTATAGATGGGATTTGGGTCTCCACTTCACACTTACCCTTGTTCACGCTGATGTGATTTTTTGTTCTTTGATGCCATATACCTGATCCGATTGTCACCTCATTGTCACACTGGCTGGTGTCCTTCTTCCATGTGGGCTTTATTGATTTTAAGCTACATGGCCACTTGTTTATTTTCAAGGCTTTACGACCCCAGGCTCTATATCTTTTTTAAAAATCATTTTATTGGGAGCTCATACAACTCTTATCATAATCAATACATACACACATTGTATGCAAACCACATTTGTACATTTGTTGCCATTGTAATTCTCAAAATACCCTCCTACAACTTAAGCCCTTGGTATCAGCTCTCATTTTCCCCTCCTTCCCCATTCCCACTCCCTCATGAACCCTTGACAATTTACAATTTATCATTATTTTGGCATATTGTACACTGGACTCTATATCTTTTGATAGCTGGGCACATCAGTTTTCTTTGCCACATTTGCTTATGCACCCACCTTGTCTTCAGTCATCTTGTCGGGACAGGCAGGTGTGCTTCTTCCATGTAGGATATTCAAGATTTTGCACCTTTACACCATCAAGGAGCTAAATAGATCATTTGCTATGTGACTTTTTTTCAATAAAACATTTGGTTTTTTTTTTCAAATGTAAATAAGTCAAGCGGGGACATTCAGGAAACTGAGACAAATATAAACAAGGATTCATCCATTCAGTGTCATGGTAAAATTTTCAAAATGTTTTAAAAAATGAATTTTATATATGCCAGAGTTAGCAAATGTCATATTTTATTTAAAGATTGGAAGAAAAAACTGATTCAAACAAGAAGATAGAAACAAATAATTCTACATGTAATGAATTAAAAGAAAAAACAACTCCAGAATAACATTTTTACATTAGACACCGAATGGTTACTATCTTATCACTTAGAGTTGTATTCTCTAATGCCATTCAGATCAGAGTGTTTCAGCTTAGCATCTAACAACACAGAGTTGTAAAATGCTAGGCCATAGTTAGTAGTAAATAAAAATTACTGCTGTCTAGTTGACCATGACCCACAGCAGCTCTGTATAGTGTTACCAAGACTTATGAGTTTGAATTGTTTACCTTGAGGTAAGCAGCCCAATGCACAACCTACTCTGCCTCCAGGGCTGCTTTTGATTGAATAGCATGTCCAAAATCATGACATTTTCTTTGCCACTCAGAAGGCCTTTGGAGAGGTAGGGATGCTTCTTAGATAATGCTGTATCATGCCTAAAAACATAGCATGATTTTGAAGCACATTATATAATCATCCTTTGGGCTGATTTCTGGGTTTGGGATTCTTTTTTTCCTTAAAACTACATATAACTCTTGTTTCTATTGTAACTCTTTCACTTTCTAGTCTTTCCTTCCTATAGATTTTTAATACACTTCAAATGTGCTCTTTTTATCATCTGTTTTCAATTCTAATTAAGTTATATATCTCATACTTTTATAATTCTTTAAGTGATAATTAAATCACATCAGACACCTCAATTCTTCACATGCAGGAAAAGGCATCATTAAATATCTTCACACTTGAAATTGAATAGCATTTGGGAGGGGGGCGGGGATGGAGAATTGGTCCCATCCAGCATTCATGTGAAAACATTTTTTATGATTTGAAACATCTATAACTCTTAGTCAAGAAGTATGTGTTTATCCCTCTATAAATAGATCAGATTGATTTTGCCTATCACTTTTTTTGAAGACCCATGTTTGAACTGGGCTAAAGCAACCAGCTATCAAAATAGCTGCTCTTTTGAGGAGAGATTTGGCAGTCAGCTTTACAGTCTTGGAAATGCTATGGGACAAATCTAGTCTATCCTGTAGGGCTACTATGTCTCAGCCTCCATAGCTGTTGGCTTGGTTTGTGCTTCATGCCTTTTATTAGCATAATGATAAATGAAAGTAGTTGATTTGGTGCCTCTGAAATTTCTATCACCAGGGATGTTTTCCCTCCATATTACTATAAAAACCCATTGGCTAAGCTAGATTTTTAAAGTGAAAAAAATGCTAAATGATCCACTTAAGTAAATTGTATGAGTAAGATTTAGGATGTCAACACACACATTACACAGGTGTCTAATCGAGGAAGTAGTATGAAAGCATGGATTTTAAAGTAGTATTACTTCCACTAAAATGCACTACTGGCTTATTTTGATCACTAAGAAAAAAACATATATAAAGTCATATTTTACAAGTAAATGGGATTTTAATTACAAGTCAAGAATAATAAAGGTCATAAACTAGAAACTAAACCAACTGCCTTTAAGTTGATTTTGATTCAAATCCACCCCACAGGGTTTCCAGGGCTGTAATTTTTAGGGGAGGAGACTGCTCTATCCTTCTCTAAATGGATTTGAACCACAAAGGTTTCCATTTGTAGATCAATGTTTAAGCACTGTACCATCAGTACTGCTCTAGAATAGTCTCTTGTCTGTATATTTTGTTAGCACATCAGAGCTCATGGATCAGCTGTGTGAGACTTGAATTTCATGGCAATTTACAAATGCCAGTAAGTTTCCTTAATAGTAGTTCCAAATCCAGCGTTATTCATAGGAAGGACATCTATTTATTTATGATTATTGTTATTAGATAGAATTAATTTTTGTTGATAGTAAAGGAAGCAAATTTTTGTCAGCTTAGGGAAAAGAAAAAAAAGATAGGTCTACTCGTTTGTGTGTGGGGGGGCTGTGGTTGCCTTCCATTCAATTCTGGCATGTGACAACATCATCTGTACCAAAGTAGAACTATATTTTATAGGGCTTTGTGACTGATGTATTAGGAAGTCAAATGCCTAGACTTTGAAACACCTCTTGGAGGGATATGGGCTGAAATCCATAAGAAATGGCAGCAATACGTCTAAAGTGAAAGAAACCTCCAGTCTCATTGACTTTAAATTTTCCAATAGCTCCCAAATGCTAGCCATTTCAGGGAGCCCAAGGAGGACAGAAACCAGAAAAGATGATGGAAGACCAGGTGGTTCAAGGGAATTGAGCAAGAGGAAGACATAAGCCTACCTACTCTGCCACCCTGGTTTCCATGTAAAGTCTGGTGGATAATCAGAATGGGTGCTCACAGACACCCCTAACTTTTCACTTTTGCCTTTCCTGTTGAAACATTAGATCAAGAGACTCTTTAAGCTAGGCTCTTCTAGTCTGCCTGTGAGCATACACTTTCTGGATGGATTCTTATCAGTTAGGTAAGAGTACTTTTTCACTTGAGACTTATGCTTGCCTTTATTTTAGATTCCATCTCATATCACTGATTGGAGTGAAATTGGAAGGCCTCTATAGGATGCTTATTTTTCCACAATCATGTGGATGTGATGATGCTGAATTCTCTTATTCTTCAACAATCTCCTTATGAAAATATCTGGCTGCAAACATATACTTGATATAGTCTTCTTATGTATGGATTAAACACCCTATAATATCATTTCACGGTATTTTAAAGAAAAGTTTTCCTTTCATGTGTTCATTCCTTTAGCCATTAACTCTAATAAAGCAGCACCCTTCTAATGTCTCTGAAGGTAAAAATGGAAAATACAGTTTAAACATTATCTCAAAAATTCTTTCTTTGGTTCTCATTTTCCATGAGAAAAAATAAGCAAAAAAGGATATCCAGAAGTATGAATGAGAAGGCTAGCTGGTTTTCATGGGAAACCACGAGATGGTGTACTTCAAAGGATTAAGTACCAAGTGCATTATTAGTTTATACAGAAAGAAATAAAAATGTTTAATATTTTAAACACAAATTTCCAAGCTATTGAGCTCCTGCTGCTCTTAGAAAATGAACTATATTTTAAATTCCAAAGACCTAAATTCACCAACAAAACCAAAACCGCCTGGGGGCATAATTAAATAGAAATTTTCAGAATAGTTCTATAAGGAAATTCTTTCTTTTTAAGAGAGGGTCGAATAAAAGCTGTTATCCTTCCTGTACATCAACTCAAAGTGATCACATTTGGACCCAGCTTGAAGACAAAATGATGGTGGGAGAGAGGATTCCAAGTCATTCATAACATTCTAAGTCCTCAGTCTTATCTGTCTTTCTATCCCTGAGAATACATAAATATGTGCATAGATGATTAAAACCCTTTTAGATTGTAGATGAAATAATGAAGACAGCTAAATCAGCACATGCGCATTCAATGTGGAATTCTTAATGATTGTGAAACCTGTTATGAACAAAATGTTGAGTAATAGGATGGGTTTATTTCATACTATATCCATCTGAGCATGTAAGTTGAATGCCTTGCATTTGCATAACTCTTAAAGGTTTAGATTCCTGGTGTGGTTAAATTGCTTGTAAAAGTCAGGCTTAGTGAGCTCAAGGTCTGACATTTGAACTGAGGTTTTCTTTCTGCAAGACCAAGACTGCTTTTTCACAGCACACCGAAGGAGAAGGACTATGGAGTGACATGTCTCTGCTATCTGGAACAATAATGTGGAAGCTTTAAAAGTATTATCCAAGTTGTCATAAACCTATTATTTCTTTACATTACAGCACCGAAAGACAGCATTCATGGCTAAATGCTATACTTAGCAATAGTTGGTATTGTTTAGAACTGGAAATGTGCCTGAAATGTACATTTAAGGCAAGAATTGTTTCTGTAATATTAGAAATCTCACAAGTAACCTAACAATTTCAGTGCGCACTTTCAAATGTAAATGGGAAGTTGTTAAAGGCAAAGGCACATAATCAGAGGAAGCCCTTTAACCATAGGTCAAGCCAGGGAACCAGACTGCAGGGGACGACTGGGGAGACTGAGACTGACTAATGACTCTTTTGTCAATGCTTTTAGAGGCCCAGCTGGGCACCACCCCAATCCATTTCCAACAAGTCTGACATTTGGAACCCAAGCTTACAGAACACTTTAACTTAATTTTTCCCTAAATGACAGCAAGGGGACAGGACAACACACGCCAGGGTCCTTACAGCAGCATCTTCTGCAGGCTTCTAGAATCTCATTGTCAAAATTTCTGTCATGCTGCACCATTAGATCCTTCTCATTCTTTTTGGCTAGCCTTGGCCTCTAACCAATGGCTTTCAATATTTTGATACTGCTTTCGGCCTAGAACCAAGTTTCCAATGAAATTTGTTCACATAAAGGAATCATTTTCCATATTTTTCAAGTAAATCTGGAAAATACAGGGAAACCCAGGAAGAATAAGTGCAAGTAGAAACAAATGAAAGAAAAGAGTGCCAGTATTTGCCTCTTACACTGTGAACTGTGTTGAATCCAGCAAGTGTATATGGATCACATCTGAGACGAATTACATGACCCTTGGATTAGTGAGACCAACCACTGGTGCAGTAGAAAAGACATATATACATTACAGCTGGTCTAACATTTTAAACAGTCACTGAACTTGTACTCTTCACAATGTGGAGGAAAAAAATCCACTTGCATGTGGCTCCATACAGTTCCAAGCTCTGATGTTCAAGAATGGGCTGTACTTTTTCTAGGTGGATTGGACTTTTATTTCGTAATTTCTCTTTATCATTCCTGCTCAAATGTCTCTCTACTCTTGTATTTTCCTCCGGTGATGTGACATCCTTACTTGCCATCCTATGTGCTGCTTTGACATTTTCCTTACGGTGTCCTCTCAGCCCCAGGCCCCACTTTCTCTACCTCCATAGCACAGTGCCATCTACTAGCTTCTTCACTCGTCAGGTCAGCCTCATGCTTTCATTCCTCTTCCTCTAGATAAGGAATCCATAAGCTGGTAATGCAGGCTAACTGCCAGCCACTACATTTCTATTGAATCTGTTCTCTCTCCCTTGGCATCATCATCACCTGAGCACAGGGCCCTGTAGCCCTTTGCCAAAACCTTGTACTATCGGCATTCGTGTTATCTTATCTTTTAGTCCAGATGTGCTGCTTTTCTTGCTTTTGTTGTTCAGCGTTAGTGGATTTACAACTCATCAGGACCTCCTGTGGCTGAGTAGAGCTGGTCCCTAGTATTAGCAAGTTTGCTGTCTTCTAAATGAGGATTGTTTGCTCTTCCTTGGTAGCAGTCAACTATGAGGTGAGCACCTAAGCCCTTACCTGTGGCAGCCCCACTTGGAACTACAGCACTGCCAGGGCTCCACAGTACTGCCAGAGTATACAATAATTTACTTTTGAAAATAATCAGCACTTTTAGCTGTGTTCATTTTACTGCCTCGCCTAAAATGTTTTCCCTTTGTCTTGCATTGTTGTGGTCATAAAGTTTCGTTCCCTGATGTCCAGAAGGGGTTGAATTGCCAACCATGAGGTTGGGAATTCAAACCCAACAGCCCTCAGGGCAGAGAGAGGGTGGTATGTATTCCTCTAAAGAATCACAGCTCGGGAAATCCTATAGAAGGCTGTATGTAGGATGGTAGTAGATTCATGTCCACATGTGTTCTGTTTCATTTTTTTTCCATTGAGTTGTCACTTCAAATATCACTTCGCTTTACTCTCACTTCAGCAAATTTATCTGTTATGCCATTTCTTATGCACTCTCCAGACATGTAAATAGGGGCAAGCTATTGATAGAAGTAACACTGTAGATAAATCTCAGAAACATCAAACTGAAAAAAAAAAGCCACAAAAGAGGAACAGTGATATGAATCTAAAAACTAAAACTCACTGCCATCCAGTCAGTTCTGACACACTCAGTTGCGGTAAGAGAAGTGAGAAAGTCGTAGCCTCAGGAAGAGGCTTGGGACTGACCAGACTGAGGCATAGAAATGTTCTTCATTATATCTAGATGGCAGTAATGTCTGAATTCATTTGTCAGAACTCATCTTTTTGAGCATCTAGATTTTTCTTTTTAGTGTATATGAACTATGCCTCAAATTGAAAGGAAGAAAATCATAGGGGGCTTTCAAAAAGTACACAGAAGAGTAGTATTAAAATACCATAGATAATTTTCCACAAACATTCTAAAAATCTCTAGTAGTAGGTTCAGTTTCCAAACTAATTCTGTGTCCCACATGATCATCACTCAAGCGCTAACTTGAAATTTCCAGAAAAAAAGGAAGTTGTCAGGAAGAAAAGACCTATATATCATTGCTGATGTACAGAAACACAACTAAGTTTTACTAGTTGAATTTGCACTCTGTATTTTAGATATATGTTCTAATTAGTTCTAGAAGTGATTTACTTCTGCCATTTTTTTATCGTCTTTCTGTGTAGCTGTCTTTTGGGGTTTAGTGTTGTGAACCATTTTGGTGTGGCTCTGTGCGTTTTGTGTATGTTCTTTTTGTTTTGGGTTTTTTTTGTTTTGTTTTGTTTTTTTTTAGGCATCACTGCCCTGGTGGTGGTAGTAAGAGGTCCATCCTTTGCCCCTGTGGAGCTGGAATTGAACCTCCATCCCAGTGGGCCACAGTCCCATGCACAACCACTACGCTACCGGGGCTCAGCCCTTGTGTATGTTTTTTTTATACTTTCCAAATGACTGTCATAAATATTACCTTTCAGAGATTGTAAATATAATATTCTAAGCAATATTTAAGAAATTTAAACTGACACTATATGCCCCTCATTTTGTTGTTAGTACTAATCAAGTATTATAACAATTCATTGACATATAATTCTCATATTATACTTTTCAGTGGTTCCATCAAATTTAAAGAGTTGTATAATTATCACCACAATTTGTTTTAGGACATTTCTTCTTTCTTCTTAAGTCATTGCTGTTAACTCCCCATTTCTCACCAGTCTCGTATGCCATGCCTCCAGAAAATTTTAATCCAGTAGTTGTCTCTATAAATAATACATAATCTGAAATTCATAAAGAGAAAAATATACAAAAGCCAAACCCAAACAAACTACCCCAAAACAAATACAGAATAAAACAGATTAAGTCTTTATATTTCAGTTGCCCTCTAAAATAAATTTATTCTTGCCTTTATATATGTGCTATTAAAAACATGAAGGACAAAATATTTGGAGTTATTAAATATTAGTGATCTATGCTAGCCCTTATATTTTTCCATGCATTTTCCTTTGTTAAGAATTCCTTTATTTTTTTGTTTTTTGTTTTTTGTTTTGTTTTGGGGCATCACTGCCCTCTGGTGGTCGTGGGAGCTACCCAGCGTTGCTCCTGGATTTGAACTACCAAGCCCACGGGCTGCAGTCCCACACTCAATCACTTACGCTGCCGGGGCTCAGCCCTTATTACCTTATTGCCTTATTACCACCGGGGCGCAAGAATTCCTTTATTAAGAATAGTATTTTTTTTTATGTATAGCTTTCAGTTACTCACTAGTGTTGATTCTCTTCCACCTACACACAGTCTATTTTGTAGGGTCATGAATTTTCTCAGCTTCTGTTAATCTTAGAATATTTTGATCTTGCCCTAATTCTCAAAGGATGGTTTTTTCCTGCATATACAATTATTGGTTGACTTTTTATTGATTGACTTTTTATCTTATAATATTTACTTATAGTTCCATTGCCTCCTGGCTTCCAGTGTTTCTGTGGCAAAATCAGAATTTGCTCTTACTGGGGATCTTCTGTATGCTTCTCTTCCCTTGCTTTCACAATTCTCTCTTTCTCTTTAATATTTGAGCATCTAACTGATGTATCTTGGCATAGATATTTTTGTATTTATTGTACTTGGGCTTCTTCTAGCTTTCTGAGTTTAAAAAGTCATGTCCTTTGTTGGAAAGGGGATGTTTTCCAACATTTTTTCAAGTATTTTTTTCTTTTCTTGAAGTATTTTTTCTCTACCTTTCTCTGTCATCTCCTTCTTGAAGTTTTCCTTTTATATTTTAAATTAAATTTATAGTTTGAGAAGATTTTTTTCATTTGTTGCCCTCACCATTCTCAAAACGTTTGCTTAGACATTTTGATGTCTAAATAGCAATACAAACAATTTGCCTGAGGCCTGAGCCCCTGTGGCATAGTGACTGAGTGTGGGACTGTGGCCCACAGGGCTGGCAGTTCAAATCCAACATCAGCTCTCCAGGAGCAAGGCTGGGCCTCCCACTGCCACGAGAGGGCAGTGATGCCCCCCCCCCAAAAAAAAGAACAAAGAACCTAAAAGAGTTTTAATAGGGTATAATAAATTAGGAGTGAATGTGAATACAAAAGGGGGTGCAGCAGGACAAAATTATGCACTGCGTCGAATGATCCAATAATACTTAGAATGGGGAAAAATAGTGGCATTCTGGAATATGCAACTACAGTTTTCCTAATGGTTTCTCTCTCATCAACTAGAAATCATGCATCAACCTCATAGCATTGCAATGTGCCCATTACATACTTTTGCAACCATTTTTGGTGATGGTTTGCTGGCTCCTCAAGGGAACACAAGGGTTTTGAGTTGTTGTTATTCCTGTTTTTTAAACAAAAGGAGTTAAGCTATATGTGTATCATGTACCAATTAAAATTTTTACTTAAAAAAAAAAAGGCAGTCAGTCTACAGGGACGGAAGGTTTTCATGGGAGTTCTTCCTTTTTCAGCAACAGAAACTGCCTCTGCTAATAAGGGAAATGATGGTAAGGAAATGGTGGGCTCACAGGATAAGAAAAACCAATCTCTTAATGAATGCCTAGACCTTGAATACATGTAAAGAAATCCTCTTACATTTTGCATCCTTATCTTCAAGTATGTTTTATAGTGACATTCCGAACAAAAACTCAAACAAAACAAACCCAATTCCATTGAGATGATTCAGACTCTATTTTAACCTATATCTGTTTTCCCAGCCTGTAAAACTTTATGTGGGCAGATAACATCTTCTTTCTCCCACAGAGAGGGTGGTAAGTTTGTGGCTAGCAGTTCAATGCCTACCCGACAGTGTGGAAAGACTACTCCTTTTAAAATTGGATCCCTTAATATGTGCTTTATGCTTCACAGATGTGATGTCACTGTTTACTATCAATGTGTTGATTGATGCTTATAGTAAGCTCTGATAAGACATCTTTTATTTTCCCCACAATTGTGTTCCCAAGAACTTCTATAGTCATATGCCAAAAACAAAATAACGTAAATAATGTGTTGATGAAATAAACAAAGAGAACTCTACTCCCTACTCTCATTCACTTTCCCCTAATCTCTTAATTTAAAAAAAAGAATGGAATGAGTCAGTCATCAAATGTTACAAGATATTTTATTATTTATTGGGGGGGATGGCATCACTGCTCTCCAGTAGGAGGCCCAGCCCCACTGCTGGAATTGAATCTCCGTCCCAGTGGACTGCAGTCCCGCGCACAACCACTATGCCAACGGGGCTCAGCCCCAAGATATTTTAAACCGATCAAGAAAACTTTTTAAGTTGTTCATAGATCGAGAGGTTTTAGAGCATTTTCATTTATTCAAGGAAGACTCTGAGGAAGTTTAGCATGGAGATGTGTTAGCTGAAATTTAAAAAAAATTGAGAGGTTGTTGTGCAGGAAAGAATTTAATCTTTCTTTGAATAGATCCAAGAACACAAATCCAAAGCCTCTGTAGTGAAGCTACAGGGAGTCAAGCTTTTGATTCACTGAAGACAGAGCCCTCTAAAAGCCAGAACATTCAAAACAAGGAATTGGGTGCCTCAGTAAATAATTCATTTTCAAGCACTTAAGATGTCTGAGTATAGGGAAGATGATGGAAAGTTGGGACTTTAAGAAAGGGATTTATGAATCCAGTGAGTGATTAGGGAAGGTGACCTTTAAAATCCTGTCAGATGCAAAGAGTCTGTGATTCTGGGAGTCTCAGTCTTCTAATAATAGAGAGCCCAGTCTAACGGAGATCTGAGAAACAAAAATGTTTGAAAGTATCAGGAAATTCTTAAAGCGCTCAAAGAGACTGACGGACCAGCAGATAACTCTGTAGAGTAAAGGTTTTTGCCGAGAGCAAGCATCGTATTGTAAGTGGATCTTTAATAAAGCCAACACAAGACAAACAGACAAGTTCCATGTGGCAATTTAGCTTTATATTGCTTATATCTTTACAAAAATACTTTTAAAATGTTTTAGAACATTCTAATCTTCTCTGCTGACCTTTGGCCACAAACACTTCAGGACATTTCACATAAAAGGTCTAAATTGATGTTTTGAATGACCTAAAATATCGCTGAAAGCATTTGTAACTCTTCTTTTTGTGCCGTGGATGCCCGCCCTTCTAGACCCTGCTAGCTAGAAGACAAATAGGAAAATCCATAAGCATGTCATCTAAATACCTAGATCTGGTGATGTTGTCTGTTATGTGTTGGGCTGCTAACTGCAAAGCAAGCAGGTCTAACTCATCAGCCTCTCAGTGGCCTCTCAGTGGGGGAACATTGGGGCTGTCTGTCCCCATAATGAGTTGCAACATTTTTTAGGGTTGCTTGTGTTCAAATGAACTCCATGGTTTTGGGTTTGGTGGACACCCTAGCTTTAGTTAGTACCTGCTCTTTCCCAAAGCCAAAAATATCCCAAATGATTCCTGGGGAGGAAAGGGCAGAGGTGAGAGGAACTTCTTTAGAGGGAGGTCTTTCTGAGGCGATGGCATCTAAGGAAGCGAAAGGATGCTGGGCGTTGATATTGAAGAAGCAATGGACAATGTGGGAGACCAGGCAATGCCGTGGTATGATGAATGTTACAGGGTTATAGATGGACTTTTTCTAACATACAGGAGCTCAAATTCAGGATTTTTAGTTCAAAATGCAATCGAGTAACTTTAGTTAGTTTGGGCTTCTTCGTGCCTCAGTCTGAGCATCTATAGTATAAGACAAGTGATTAGTGTTCTCTAATCACTTCATAAATATTATGCGAGTACATGTAGGGTGTACAGTAAATGCTTGGTGTACAGTTAAGGAGAAGTAAATTATATGCAATTTTTGGTCTGCATTCAGCCAAGTAGTAGATATGGGGGGCCTCATGTCCCAAAGAATTTCTGTTACAACCACTCAGTTCTGCTGTTGTGCTGTGAATGGAGCCATAAATAGATGAATGCCTATGTTTCCTGTAAAACTTTATTAAAACAATCTTTGAACAATAATGTTAGCTTTAGTTTGCCAACACCTAATAAGCACACTTCCTTACCATCCTTGAACATTATCAAACTTATTTATTTCTCTTAATCTGCTGTGTTGGTTTCTGATCATAAAATCTGTTAAAGAGAAAAAACATACATATTATAAGACATTTTATTTATATTCTATAAACAGGATGATTATATACTCAGGATGCTTAAGAAATTTCAATTCAGAGACAGAATTTTTTTATTTGTTTGTTTATTTTGGGGGGCATCACTGCCTCTGGTGGTCGTGGGCACTACCCAGTGCTGCTCCTAAGAGCCGCTGCTGGATTTGAACTGCCAAGCCCGCGGGCTGCAATCCCACACTCAAAAACTTATGCCACCGGGACTCAGCCCCCAGAGACAGAATTTATAAAAATACTAATATATAAGATTCCAGAGCTTTTCTTTATATAACAAACAATGGAGTGGTTGCCAAGTCAACTGCGACTCATGGTAAGCCCATGTATGGCAGAGTCAAAGCTCACTCCACGGGGTTTCATATCAGGTTTGGAGTAGATCACTGGACATGCCTTCTCTGTTTTAGCTACTCCTGAATGAGTTCCAATCATCAGCCAACTTTCTTTTTACTAATTGAGCACTTCACCTTTTGTGTCACCCAAGGACTCCCTTTAAATACAAACTACTTACAAATAAAAATGAAAAAAAAAACCCATTAGTATTAAAGGCAAGGTGTAAGTTAAGTGTAAAATCAGCATGAAAGTTATATATTCTATAGAATGAAAATTATAAAACTATACCAAAGAACATACTAAACAAAAGCTGAATAAATGAAGAGTGGTTCTTTTTAAAATCATAAAAGTACCTCACACATATTTATTTGAACTCAATGTCGTGGACATGATTTGAATACCATCAGAATCTAAGTTAATGAGAATGCTTTTGTGTCTTCATATTGGGAGAATATGAGTTAAATTTTTAGAGAAAATAGTCTATGTGTAGTATATTTCCAGGGGCTTTTTATAAAAAATAAAATGCGGCACACTGTGGAGGTACTTGTCTTCCAGATTTTAAGTCTTCTATGGATGATTCTGAGGAATTCTGGAGGCATAGTGAGTTATGTTTTGGCAGTTCAGAAGCAACAGTTACTTTTCAGGAGAGAGACCAGGTTTTCTTCCCTGAGAAAGAGTTAGAGTCTCTGAAATCCAGAGAGGAAGCTCACCTCTGTCCTGTAGCGTCACTATCAATCAGAATCATTTTGATGACAGTGAGTCTTAAGTTATGAATGTTATCAAAATAATGCTATAAGATAGGCAAGTGGTCTATAAAACTACGAGTCCAGAAAAGCATCCCCTTTAGATAGAAAATATATTTCATTTTTGTTGAATGACCTATTTTATTTAGTAAACTAGGTGGTAGAGCTGCCTGTTAATATGGGAGAAAAATAAAGCTCAGTATATTTGTTTCCCAAATATATTCATGAAATTCAAAGTACAGCAAAATAAACATTTGATGGAGAGGGTTTTGTAGCAAAGCCAGAAACCCAGAAGACATACCGCATAAAGTTATCAGGTTGAACTAACTAGAAATTGACAGCATCTGTATGGAAAAAAAAACAGAATGTACAAACGAAAATCATGAATTACCTTCCAGAAAGTGACCAGTGTGGGTACAAGGAGTCATGGCCGTTGTGGTGGCTTAGTGCTTTGTTTCTGACCCAAACCTACTAATGATATGCAAATCGATGGGGGAAACATTTTTCTATAAAGGACAAGAAATTACCTAAAGATATCACTGAATATAATCATCTATTATTAATAACTGCACACAACATTTAAGTTATACAGCTATTATGCTGTGGGGTTTAGTTTACTTTATCTGTCATTTATGGGACTCTGCCACCAAGTAACCTATTTGATCCATGGATCCCGATGCGTTCTGTTTGTTACATTGTATTTGTCAAAGAAATATCATCTCCTCGTGATTATTTTGATATTTTATTTACTATCAGCATTTATTTTGATATTGCAAAAGAACTGTTCAGGAAATTTTGATCTCAATAATATGCTTTTGCATCCAGTTTGTGTCCTTCGCCTCTCTTTTGCTCTGGAATTTTATGATGTGTCATTGAAAGCAGGCAAGAAAAAAAATTGGTTTTAATTCTTTCTAATTTATCTTGGGAGTTAAAATTTTGAAATTGCCTTTTTTATGCAAGCAGTTTTTATTTTCTCCTTAGGGATTTTAGACAAAATGGATTTTTAATTCATTGATAGCAGATTGTGATGACATTACCCCCTGAGCTTCATATTTCTGTTTTCTTAGCAGAAACTGAACTTGGATGCATTTACTGCCCTTTAGAGAACAATGAACTAGAATAATTTTTGCATACACATGTAACTCGTTTTGAAACTTGTGTAAATCTTGCTCAAATTTCCTTGAGGTGAGGTAAAGGGATAACTGTAAGAAAGAAAATGTATGAAGTGACCCTGAGTGGTATCCCTTTTTTCCCCCTCTCTTGCCTGGTTTTGGTTATTTACAAAAATCGACATTTGCTGTGTGCAAAGCAGACACCAAATGGGAAATGATTTCTTTTAGAAATACAGAACAAAGGTTAAAAATCAAGGGGATACTCTTCAATGCATCTACAATATTGATTTTTGACATAGTTGCATAAAAATGCTTCAGATTCTTTGGTTTGTTTTGTGAAATGTTTCTTTTGATTTTGGTCAGTTGGTGCTAAAGCCCAAACCAGTTTTTCCCCCAAAAGAAACTTTTTTCAAGAAGAAGAAATCATTTTGTTGAAAAATAAGAAATATTATGGGGAACACCAAGTCCATAACATTTTCTCAAGCAATGAAACTGAACACTTCCTGCTACGAAGTTGATTCTAACTCCTAGCGAGTCAATGCAGGGTTTTGGAGGCTTTGTAAATCTTGACTGAACCACCCAGCTGGACTGTTGATTCATGCATTAGTTGGTTTTGTGTTTGTTTAATTTTAATATAACGACAGCCATATACATCTCTACCCTGAAAATTGCCCCTATTCCTCATTTTTGCAAACACATTTTCAACTGCTATATTGATTTCAAGGGGACCTAGTAGTGTAATGGCTTTATTCATTGGCTGTCAAGTGCAGGATCAAACACACCAGCTACTCTGCGGGAAAGATGAGGCCTTCTTCTCTCTTGGAAACCCACCAAGGCAATTTTACCTGTTCTTTAGGATCAGAATTGACTTGATGGCAGGCAGGTTAGAAGACATCTAAAATCAGACTTTCTCTCCAGTATTCAGCTAATGACCTATACAAATAAGTCAAGTTTTAACAAAACAACCACCTAATGTTCAAAAAAAACCTCCCCTTGGGCCTCATAAACCATAGATGCATCACCCATTAGGAAGAGTGTCTAAGTGATGTCACAGTTAATGCTTTGGATTGAGTATCCAGCGAACCAAATGCATGGCCTCATGGCGTGGAGAGCTCTTTCTGAAAATGCAGCCATTAAAAGGTCTCTGAGTGGCACATAAGTTCTCCTCTGACCCAACCAGGATGCCATGAGTCCGAAATGACTTCGTATCAACTGGTTACCCATAATAAATTCACAACAGAATGATCAAATTAAATGAAGACACCTAGTGGGTAGGCTGAGGCCGTTTATCACCTATTTAGGAAAACAAAAATGAAGTGTTAGATTAGGCAGCCCATCTGTCTGACTAAGGGAATTGATTTGTAGTAAATGTTTAAAGTTAATTATTTATCTTTACTTATAACTTAAAAGATGAAGCAAAAGGCAGAATCAGTCAGGAAGTTCATTGTGCAACAGAACCGTATATAAACTATAATGGTGAATTAATTTGCCTGATGTAACTGCCTAGGCAAACACATTAAGAGAGAATGACAAGCATAGAGCAGAGTGGATACCTTTTAAACCGCAGGCATGTAAAAAAGATGGCTATTCATTATGAAGGCAAGGGCAATGGAAGGGAGATAAAAATATGCAGGACCCTAGGTTTCAAATTTTAAATTTATGTCATTTATATTGAGGAGGGGTTTCTTTCTTTTTTTTTAGCTCAATTCTTAGAACTTTCTCCTTTAAATGCTTGATTTGCATTTCATTTGCAAGTTTTAATTGGTAAGAAGAAAAAAAATATTTTTGTTGTGCCTCTTGACTACAACGAATTATTTATTCCTCACTCACAGGGACGCTGAGAGGCAACAAAGGGGGAACTTTGGAAGGAGACATTTTCTGTGCACCATATTCCATAAAAGCCTCATGTAACATTATTACAGCATACTCCTTTGTAAGACTTCTATAAATTCAATCATGCAAACACACAAAAACACACATGCACAGGTGAAATAAGGAGTCTTGAGGGGTTAAATGGCTAAGTGCAAAGGCTTACCTGAAAAGAAACGGGAGCCCCTCCAGAGGTTTTTCTGGGAGATAGGCTTAGTGTTCCGCTTTTGCAAGGTCACAGGCTGGAATACTCCATGGAGCACTTCTGCTCTTCACCTGGGATCTTTAGGAGTCAAAATCAAATGAGGGGTAAGTCACAACACACACGCCAATGCCTTTGCTACTTGGCGTCATCTCTGAGCAAAGGATTTCAAGACAGATTCTAAATATAGCATTCATTTTCTTCAAATACCACTCAACTTTCTCTATGATACTATGTGAATAGTTGCACGTAGTTGCCGCCCTGTTGGTGGGAGGTCCTTAGTGCACATTTGTTAAAACTCCAGGTGGAAAAGAGTTTATCCTCGACTCTGTCCATCTTGCCTTCCATTGGAATTAATCAGACAGCTCTAATGAAAATAGCAGCAATGTCAAAACCTTCGCCCAGATGGATCAAATCTGAATGCAAATAGTTGGATCTCAGGTAGTGATACCTCTTTCATGCTGTATGGTCGAGTTTGACATGCAGCCAGAGTAAGGTAGCTTGAAGGGAACTGAGATTTAGGGAATTTGAGAAACCTACTTGAGGCTACATTCATGGTGACCCCAAATTCCGTCTGGACTCACTTTGGTTTGCTGTTAAAAGAAAGAAATCCAAAGGATGCATGATAGGAGACAGGAATTTAGAAGCTATATTTAAGCACAGTTATGAGATAATTTCCCATGAACTTCAGTTTTCTCCTGGCTTGACACGTAACCATTTGGCTGTGAGAGCCAACTGAAGAAGCCCACGCAGACATGATCAGGTGATTCTGATCTGCCAGCTAGGCTTCTTGTCATAGGCAATGCTTCTCCCATTACAAAACAGCTATCCTCATGCGGACAGACACACAACTTTCCCTCAAGGGGTACTCATAGACTTTTCAAGGGGTATGTAAGCCCAGAACATATTAAAACATTTCCCCCTCAATCTTTATCATTCTTGTGAACTTTCCCGGACATGGAGCTGCCTAAAAGGAAACTCTTAGAGTCAAGCCTTCCAGCTGTTTATTCTTTCTCTGGCATTTCTTTAATGAAATAAGGTTTACCTTTCATCCGCCTCAAATCTATCATAGCCTTCTAAAGGCACCCATAGAAAGGGAGCATGCATTTCTTTAATGACTGGGCAATCTAGCTCTTCATAGGAAAAAGGTTGCTACCTTTTGCTTTCTATTAAACCTGAAGAGAGCTTCTGAGGATTTGTCAGCAGAGAGACCATTAAAAAGAAGTTCTAATGATGGACCGTCATTTCCTGTTGGCATGTGACAGTGAAAGAACTTACAGAATTACACCACATTACCATCATAACATTCATCCTGTTCCCTTCCCTTCTATTCACTTACTTGAATAAGGTTTGTCAGCACTTACATCTATAAAAATGAAACATAGAAATTGAATTGACACAGAAATTTTACCTGTGGTAGAAATAATTTATATTCTTCTCTAGATACATAAATTGTTAAGACCACATCTGTCTAATTAAATGATGCACTTTCAGTATTCTTTTTTGTATATATGTTATTTATCACATTTCATAATATATACTTTTTTGATACATTTTCAATTATGATACAAACTGAATCATGTTTCTCTTTTTTATTATTTGATGCTTTCAGCCTGGAGTGTTAGAACAAAAATAGTGTCTTATTTTATAGATAGATATAGATTCATTTAAATAGATATTAAAGGCACAAGATCTGAGAGTATTCACTTTTTTTTTATATTGGGTCACCATGAGTCAGAACTGACTAACCTCCACCCCACCCCATGCCTGTGACTGACTTATGCATTGGGCTGCTGGGAGACAGAGCAAATGTTCTGCACCCATAAACAAGTACACCTGAAGAAACTCTAGAGAACAATTCTACTCTGTGCCCCAGGGGGGCTTGATGAGGCGGAAACCACTTGAATGCAGTGAGGCATACACACACAAACATACACACATTATGCATATGAGAGTGTTTCAAAAATTTCATGAAAAAGTAACATTATCTTTTAGTGCTATTTTTTGCACACATTTTGAAATCTCTTTTAGTGTGTGTGAAAAATTCTGACAGATGATTAATGCAATCTTTCAAAAATAAGCACATTGTCTTTCCATTCTAAAATATATATTGATTTAGAAAGCACCTCACACTCTACATTTTGTAATATTTTAATTTGAAACAAAACAGTCTTTAGATAGATTTAAAACTATCTAAAGTAGGGAGTAGGAAGGGTGGGTTTTGTTTTTGAATCCTTCTTTTCAGATCAGATAAGCATGAAAGTGTGGAGGCTCCCCAGCTCATTCAGTAAAAGAAAGTATTTGGAAAATTATAGCAATAAAACCTACCACAGTGACTGCTTTGCGAAATGCTCCAGATGCTGCAGTCATTGATAAAGGATACTTAGGCCTTTCCAGTTTGTAAAACAAACCTCATACATGGATCTAAATAAAGTCTTTGGCTTTCAAAAATGTGAGATAAACTATTAAAGTGGAAATATTTAAATGGAAAAAATGTATGTATAAAATACTAGGGAATCCGTGTAGCTAGTAAGTTCATATTTTAAACAAATCCCCATTATATATATATATATATATATCCTGAAAATTGTCCATGATTTCTTAATTAAAACTGTCCATATTTCTTAAATTATCCTGAAAATTGTCTATGAATTTTTGAAGCTCCTATGTGTATATTTGTAAGCCCTCCCATATATATATAAGGGGTTTTAAGAAATTTGTGGGAAAAGTTAATTAAAAGATCATGGGATTTTCCCATTAATTTTGAAGATACTCGGCATATTCAAATGAATAAATCAGAAACAGTCCTAGGCTAAAACAGTAATTTATAAAGGGTATATAATTATGGTTTTAAAAATAAGCTCTTTGTTCATTGTTTGTCTCTATCAGAGTATAAGAGCATTCCCCTATCCAAACAAATGTCATGCTTTAGACAAATGTTTACTCAATTGACTAAACTCCATTAATTTTTTTCTTTTAAAGCATCTCATTTAGCTGGATGCTGAGTAAATGAGCAAATCCCAGTAGAAAATGGTAACCACCAAATCATAACTGCCTTACTTGTCCACATAAAATTACATTGCCACAGCGTGCATTCCAGCCCATTAGCCACCAGATAGGACAAGGTGAAAATCTCTGGGAATTTCTACGGCACTAAGTCTTTGAGGGAGTAGAGAGCCTCATCTTTCTCCTGTTTACTGGTTGATAGCTTCAGATTACTGACTTTATGGTTAGCAACCCAATGTGTAGTCCACTATGACATCACAAGGTTGAATGTATTGCATGTTCAGGCTAGTGAGAGCATGTTGGAAAAATTGACAGGGTTATTGAAAAAAATTAACATGATTCTGGAACATGCTGTGGTATGAGGATAAGAACTATACTTAGGAATTCCACAGCCTTGGATCCAAACAATGTATTTAATGTCAGAATAAATTGTTTGTAGCTTCTACGCTATGTTTCTTTTGTAAATGGATTTTTTAAAATATCGTTGTGGGGATTCAGAGACATAGGAATATTTAGATAAAGCCTTTTCGATTTGTTTTGTTTTTTTTGGGGGGGGGCATCACTGCCATCAGGTGGTGGGAGTAGGAGGCCCAGCCTTTGTGCCGTGGAGCTGGAATCGAACCTCCATCCCAATGGGCCTCAGTCCCACGCACAACTACTACACCACCGGGGCTCAGTCTAGATAAAGCCTTTTCAATGTTAATTCAGAGAGATAGAAATATTTAAATAAAGTCACTGTTGGTGTGTATTCTCTTATTTTCCTCAAATATGATTTATAAGATTAACATAATACCACATAAAAGGCTGAACAAATTATATATGGAAAGAATGTCCAGCTAGAACGTAAACAGAGGGAAATAGCCAGGTCCATTGCTCTCTCCTTTCTTCCTACTTCTAGGTCAGTGTAGAGGGGCGTCATAGAGTTTCCAATGCTGCCAGTCTTTATGGACACAGAGAGCCTCATATTTCTCTTGCAAAATACTAGAAAGCCCTGACTTGCATCTGTTTCGTAGCTAGATTATACTGAAATTAGTGGAAAATAGATACTTGTACATTTTTCCTATGTATTTACACATGTTGCTTTTGCTCTGTTCATCCAATGACTTGATACTGGGAATCTATAATGTACCAAATATAGCTGTTGAATGTATTGAAAATGATATTAAGATAATTAATATATAGTAAATTTATATGATCAAAATATAGGTCATTTGAGATAGATAGGTAGATAAGTAGGTAGATGATAGATAGAGAGATAGCCTGGGTACTTGAGTTACAATCTCTATCATGACTTATTTTTTCAGTATGCAGGTTGTTTGTGCATATGTATGTAGTCTATATGATCATACATTCTCTTTATGACCTTTTGTGTTGACAGATATTTATCAAAAACAAAGGGCATATTCTTCTATCAGGTTCACTTTTTTAAAATTTGATCATAGTGCACAGTAAGTAATGCTACCAAATGACAATGAAACTTGAGAAAGTGTTAGGCTACCATTACACATGAGGAGGCTATAAATGATCTCCAGAGTAAATACATGCACTCACATACACACTTACACATGTACAATGTACTGTGCATATAACATGATCTTCAAACAAAAACTTGTATTAAAATAAAGAGTAGATTCTATGGTGAGACACGGTCTTAAGACATTTTATTTGGTTTCATAGAAATGATGTGAAGTATGCTTGTGGAAATAGAATTATTAGCATTTTAGTGCTCTAAGAGTGGAAGAAAGCTGGAGGGGAAGAAGAACAAGAGAAAGAGCATAATGGAAAAGCTTTGCTGGAAGCCAAGCCACAGGTTTATATTTCAAAGCTGACAGGTTTCCCCTCTTTGGTTTTGCTGTCATTAAAGTTTTCAACTGCACCTTGCCGTTGGCTAGGCTATTTCCAAAGATTAAAATGCTAACCTGAAAATTAAATGCAACTTAATTCTCAATTTAAATTTCCATTATTTTTGAAAAGCAAAAGATTAAAAGAATCGCTTAATTGCAGTTCTGGGGCAAGAAGTAATTCTGGGAAAGGTGGAATGTATTTCAAACCAGAGGGTGGGGAATGTGTCATGTTGAAGGAGAGAGGATTCTAAGCCATCATTATTTTCAAATTTGTCTAGGCATATATTTTCACATGGAAAATATGCTATATTTTTAGTAATTTCCTTGTCATTTTACTGTCTCCCATTCTGTTATTACATAACTTCTGAATTCCTTGTTCCATTTTAGATCTGCCTCCTATTGTAGTTACTCTTCTAAAGTTATCAAGAAATAATAGCTGCACAATAGCCCACAGATGTCAAAGGAATTATTTTTTAGTTTTAGATATTATATCATTGGTCATTTAGAGTCAGTAGCAGTCCAGGATTGTTTGCAACAATAAAACTATACTTGGATAAAAACAAGTCTAATCTATAAGTGAGTCTTTAAATTTGATTTGTGAAATACTAACTTCAGGAGACAGGATTATCTCATTTTAAGGTAATTGCCTTAGCTGACTGAGTAGAAGGCAAAGCTGAATTCAATCAAAATATCCATGGTAGCACTGATACCATTTTTGTGTGTCCTGATTGTCCTAATGCCTACCTACACTAAAAATGGCATACTGGTAAGAAACTGCTTTCCTCCTAGTTAGCAAAATGTATACCCATGAAATGTAAGACACATTTCTCTGAATTGGTCTGCACACCACTGACCACAGCTTTCATTCTGAAATGATCCTGCTCTCTCTCAAAAAATAAAGTATAATGTATGTGAGGCCTATGGTGTTGGCCCAACCTTGAACCTTCTCTAATCTTAGAAGGTTTTCAAAGATCTTTAATGTAAAACAATAGATTCTGAAGTCAGCTTAGAACATGTTTTACCTGGGATCCAACTGCTACAACAAGAAAGCCCTGCCCTCAAGAGGAGATACCAAGTTCTTTGATTTGAGAAAGGAGTAGTCTTAGATAAAGTGTTTTGAAGAAGTTAACACAAAAAGAATAGATTCTGGAATGTTGTCCTTTAAACTAAGGTAGGTTCTTTGTAAGCATTTGATTTGTTTCATTTATAATAGATACAGATATTCTTGGATTTACTCATGTGAAGATTCAAGGGGATATAAATTTGGAAAATAACAGTTAAGATATGTAAAGGAATGCTCCAAGGGTTCTCATAACACTTATGACCATTTTTTTGGTCAGTATTTTCTAGATTCAATACTTTGGCTATCATGAGTTACAAGAAACACATGACGTTATATACATTTTGGTGATGGAGAGCCATCATCTTGAGATTTTTCCTCGGGAAGTCTAAGTGAATCTTGAGCAGATCTTGAACATTTTTTGAGGAAAACACCCAATTAGATCTGAATTTAACCTCACAGCCTACCTCCCTGTGAGACTGACTCATGTCCCTGTGAGACTGACTCATGTCAAACATTTCAATTGTCCTAACAGCCTGGCAATAGCCATGCACTCATCCAGTATACAAAGCATGTTTACATTGTCAATTTGAGCTCAGTAGGCTGGCTTTCATTATTATGCAGAGCACTAAATTGAATGCTACCCTGCTCCTATCAATAGCCTAACTGGAAGTGATATTTGAAGTTGATATTATGAGCAGGTAATCATCTCTATGGAAATGATGACCCTACATTTTTTTGATTCTGTAACTGCAAGACCTGTTAGCCATCCCTTTCACTCTCTGTCCTATTTTGGAAGTCAAAGTTCTTACTTTAGACCAAAAAGTCAAATTCCTTCCCCAGGATAAAATAACCCGGATTCTAATTTGAAATCCACTATTGTAAATCAAACAGAATGTGGATTAAAAATAATTAAATTTACTTTATTGAAATGATAGTTCTCAGTAAGCCTATAACTTTGTATTGTTCAGTATTATGAAGGTATATACCCTTGGAATAGTCACTTGGGTCAAGTAATTCCATTTTAGGTTTTCACATCAAGATACAAGTGTATTTATTTTAGATGATTGTGTGTCTATTTCTGTGATATGTAACACACCGGCACAGAAATGCCTAATCATCACTGACAGAACCTTGGAGTATTGCATCATGTACATCTAGATGGTTTTAGGGCTGAGCTAAGTGAACAAGGTTTTTTTATTATTATTCATAGGGCATCTGGGGCCCAAAGTCCTTCATCTGACCTTCTCTTTACTACCAAATGGATATAAACAATTTCCCCCAAAGGAAATTCTTAGATCTAGGAGGGAATTTTTGCTTTGTTTATATATATTTTTCTCTCATCACCACCTTCAAAATTATATAGTTGACTTTTTTAAAGGCCTTTTGAATATCATCAAAGTCTGGTTTGTACAACTGTTCAAATGAATAGATTTCAAAACATTTTCTGGATTATACCCAACACAACCTAGCAAGATACAAGATAAGGTCCTTGGATATTGCAATTTAGTGTTGAGAGAGAGAGAGAGAGAATATGCATTTAAATTATGTCTTTATTGGTAGAAATGTTTAGCAGGGTATATAGTCTTTTGATTAAAAATTAATAGATATTTTTCCAACTTTAATAATGGTAACATCAGTAATATATTTCACATCACCATTTTTAATGAACACCCAAAAATGATCTAATTCCATTAATTGTGAATGTTGTCTGGAGACCTTGTGGTTTAATGAATGTTCTGACTGTTACAGCAGGTATTCACATACCTACTAAATATCTTGACTCAGATTTCTTTTTCTTTAAATTTTAGTAATTGTGCTGGGAGTTCTTAAAAATATCATAACAAGCCATAGTTCAAAAATATTAATTAGTATTGTACAACTGCTACCACAATCCGTTTCAAAGCATTTTATTTCTTCTTGAACTCCTTGATATCAGCTCCCCTTTATCTTCTTCAATGTCTCACAATGTCCCAGTCATTTCCAACATACCTGAATCATTTCTTCTTCTTGTCTTTATTACATCACTTGATGAATTAGCCATAGTTCGAATGGGGGGGGGGCAAACAAATTTTCCATAATCTTAGATTTCAATCTATTCTTCTCCTTGCTCTCTCAGACCTGTACATAAACCATATCAATTAAACTTCTGAAATGTTTCTGAAGACATTTATAGTCTGAATCTCATTTGCATGTTAGTACTCTTTTCATCATTTCAGTACTTCACATCATTTCATCTCATTCATACCACTGTCGTCATTCCTCCAACAAATGTTTAGTCAGGTGCCACCATGATCATTGTTAGTAGTAATCATAATGAGGAAGCAGAGATATGAAAGTGAATATGAGAGACATGATCCCAGTAGGGAAGTCAATGATATAATCAATTATGGTAAATTTCATGAGGCAAGGGAAATCATGGGAACCACTGGAGACATGGCTTGAATATGAATTCATTTGGGGCCACAGAAAGCTTATCTGAAGAAAAGTGATTTAAACTGAGAATTTAGAAAGAGATAATAATTGTCCACATAAAACATTAAGAATTGCCAGGCAGAGCATGTGCCACATGGCATCGTCTAAGAATGAGAATGTCACATAAAATTAAGGGAACAAACAAATTTACTAGGACAGCATTATATGTTTTGAAGGAAGAGGTTCAATAAGGTCAACGTCAATTTGGAGTAGCATCAGACCCTAGAAGTTCCTGTGTGTCCTTCTGAAAGTATATTCTTTGCCTTTGGTGTTTGGGAAAATCATTAATTGATGTTTGGCAGGGAAGACTCATGGAGTTACGATATAGAGAGGCATCTTGTGCTGAAGTGTAGCAAATATCCCAGAGAGAAACAAGACCAGAGGGGGAAAAGACTATCATTATGATCTTGATAAAGAATTATTTGTGATCTTGATTAAGATGATGCTAGAGAACATAAAGAAAATTTTTAAAAGTGAAAGATTAAGATGATGCTAGAGATCGTAAAGAAAATTTTAAAAAATAAAAGAAAATTCAGGAAGTGTTAACATTGAGTGAATATGCAGTCTTAAGAAGCAGGCATATGTGATTTTACATTTATATGTATATATATATATTTGCTTTGGTTACCCAGGGAGATGGCTCAGTTGTTTATTGAAATGGGAAATAGGTACATGTTGGATGAAGTAAATGAAAGTCAACACATGCTAATGGAGATAAGGAGAATTAGAAAAGTGGTGCATTTGTTCTGGATGAGGTGGTGTTGAAATATCTGTGAAAATTCTAAGAGTCCAGTAGGCAATCACAAAAACATGGGTAAGTGTTAAGAAGAGCCAAACCAAAACCAAACTTCCTGTCATCACATCAATTCACGGTGATCCTACAGGAGAGGGTGGAATTGCCCCTATAGATGTCTGAGACTATAACTCTTTATAGGAGTACAAAATATTATTTTTCTTCCATAGAGCAGCTGTTGGTTTTGAACTGCTGATCTTGTGGCTAGTAGCCCAGCATGTACCTAACAAGCCAACTGTGTTTCTCTATTAGGAAGAAAGGTGGCTACAATGAGTTACCTATCTCTTGTCTAATAACATGTCATAGAGCTTCATATCAGTGCACTTGTGAGAAGCATTTATCTATTGCTGTCAATATCTGCCTCCCTTTTTATACTCAAACTATCACAATTCTTCCTCAAATTCACGTTCCCTGACTTTATTTTTATAATTCATGTTTTCTTTTATGTGCTCCAATGGGTTTGAATAATACAGTTATGTCATTGCTATGTAAATATCTCTTAAACTAGATTAAGAGAACTTCAAAGTCAGATTTTAAAAATGACTTATCTGCCGTGTGTCAATGCCTATCACCATTTCTGTGCCAGTGTTGACCTAACCTTCAAGATAAATTTATTCAATAATATACTGATTACCAACATATTTCAAGCAATGGTCACACACTGTATCAAAAGAACATAGGTCCTTGTTCTTATGATGCTCAGATTTTAGTATGCAGAATTGAGAAGCTGAATGAGGGAAGTCCTGCCAGAAAGTTAGAAATGCCATGCAACAAATGAACAGTTTGAAAGATGGGGATTGCTTTAATTTGTCACTGAGGATGGGGGTGGTTTTTAAGCATATCTGATTGATAAGAAGATACCAGTCAAGTAACATTCTGGGTTAAAGTATTTCTGACACAGAGAACAGCTGGTGCCAAGGTCCTAAAAAAAAAAGAAATGACTTTATTTTTTGAGAGAGGATCGACGATGAGTACCAGGGTGCCCATTAGATTGTTAGAGAGAGAATGAATTATTTATTCACCTTTTCTTTGATGCACGTCATCCAGTAACTCATTCAAGTTTATTCTTAGCCTAATTCTACAAGAGGTAATATCTGAGGTAAATGTCTTAATTAAAATGGGACTTCTTCCATGTAAATTTCCAAGCATCCCAGTGATGCATAAATGGAGACATTTCCTTAAAAAGCAGAGTCATCCAATGGGAGCCAAAGACATTTACGTGTGAATGGTAAGAGGTTATGGACACATCCATGTAACCTTTAAGAAATATTTAAAGACTAAGAAGTAGATTCAAATTCATAAAGATAGATTTCCTCAAGTTGAAAGGTTTAAACATACATCTTCATGACCCCATGTGAGTTTAAGATTATATTGGCCAATTTGATTTGCTTGTGTATTTGCTTTCAACATGCCATGTCTTAGGGTCAAATGCACCCCTAGAGAATCACAATTCTAAGTGTGCTAGTAGCTATATTTTATGTAACCTTCAACTCCTCATGAAGTGCTTCCAGAATAGAAAATAAATCTTTGCAAACTTTCAAAAGAGGCTCTCCCTATATCCCCCTTAAAAGTACCAGGCAGACATATTTCTAGGTCTTGAGCATATCATATGTTGCCAAGAAGTCTATCCAAACCTTCACAAGGTATTCATATAAGCTTGCACTCAATCCACATTGCTTCTGCTTCTGTGGATCCTTGAAATTAGAAGCTGAGCTCTTTCCAGTGGGAAGATAAATCTGTACAAAGGGAAACATAATTTTACTTTTAAAATAAAGCACAAGTGAACAGCAGTTTTCCTTTGTACCCTAATTTCCAAAGGTGCCACAAGTGTCAGGAGACTTATTCTCTAGAGGTCTAAATCAAACACAAAACAAAACTCCTAATATACTGCAACGGAGTTTATTCTGCTTGATACCGACCCGATAAAAACTCAGTAGAGTTGCCCCCACAGGGTTGCCAACACTGTAAATTGTTACAAAATTAGGCCTATCTCTCCCCTGTGATAGGCTGACGCATTTGAAAAATCTACTTCGGGGTTAGCGTCAGAGCAGTTAACCAGTATGCTACCAAGACTCCTTGTAATGGGCTTGATGGTAAATATTTTAGTCTACACATGGCTACACAATAGGACAAATTAGAACTTCCCATGTTGTGTCCAAGATAGTAACTTTTTATGGGAGCGGAAAGTCTCATCTTTCTTTTGTGACTTGGCTGGTGTGTTTGAATGTCTGACTTTGTGGTTAGTAGCTCAAGATGGTGTGTAACTGTGTTCTCATAAAATTTATTTATAAAGCTATTGTCAACGGGAGAGTTTGGGCCCAAGGGTCATAGTCTCGTGATCCCTTCTTTAGAACTAACAATTGGTCCACTGGAGTAATGCGCTATTTGTATCCTGAAATTTCTCCAAATAACCCCTTAAATATTCGTACTTGCTTTTCTCTCCATTTCTGGTTAGGCGAGAGAGGGCTAGACATGTAGCTAATGATTAGGTTCAATCATTGTGATTTCACTGTTCAGCGACACAGTTGGAAGCCTGTTGGCCAGTCTGGGTTCATCTCTGACAACTTCATTTTCACAGCATAAATGCATATGTTTGTAGTGATTTCTTTCTGGTAGAGCCATCGTGATAAAGGAGCAGCTTTGCTTTACAATTTTAAGGGTGCTTAATCAACACAATCATCACTTATGTAGTTTCTATAAAGCAAAATCTTTTATCTAAATGTAGTCTCTAACCGTTATTTCTATGGTCCACTTTGTCTGCAATTACTCATAATGAGATTTTGGAGCTTTATACTATATGTTTTTATTTCAGTTCACCTTGATATGTGAATACAAACCGTGCTGTAATATCATAGCACCATATGATTCTTTTAAAAAGAAAATGAGCAAAAAATAAAGCACAAAGTTGTGTGACAATGCATTGCAAGTATAAGATGGTAATGCTTCATATTTTTTAATTTTTAATTTTTTCTTTTACTAAATCAGTTCCATAAATTCTAAATATAAACCTTAGAAGAGTATCTAGAAGGTAAAATTACCTCAGAGAATAAATATTGTAATTTATTGGTTGAGTGTAGAAAATGGTTTTACAGAAAATATCAAAACCATGTGGGGAGATAATTGCTTGTTTTAGTACTTATTTAGTACCTCTCATTTTCCAGTAATGTCTTGATTCTTCTTCATGTGTGAATCTAGACCGTCTCCTGGCATAGTGCTGTATTGACAGGGAGTGTTTTTTTTGTCTGCTACTTACCTTCCAGATGTTACTTTCAAAAGTTCATTGGAAAATCCAATTATTTGGTTCTGTTTTTCCACAAACATGTTGAAACACTTTCATGTGAGTTCATGTGCACACATGTGTGTATACCACAGTCACTAACATTAAGTAGATTCTGACTCACACAAGCACAGAAAAAAAAATTAAAAAACCCTCACATACATCAAGTCGAGTCTAACTCACAAACACCCTATGTAAGCTATCCAAGTCTGTAAATATTTATAGGAGCAAATTGCCTTATCCTGCACAGAAGCTATTGGTTCTGAACTGCCAACCTTCAATATGATGACTACTAAACTTTAGTGCTATAGTGCAATAAAAGATAAAACTGCCAAATATCTCATCCTTAAAAAAAAAAACAATTTGGATCAGAATTAGAAAAAAGTTCTAAGGCATTTTTTGTCCTTAAAATAAAATCCTACACCCACATAAATATGTCTCCAAATTATTCAGTCTTTCAACACCGCCAAATTATAGTTTATTTGAGATACCACACGGTTTTTATTTTGATCCCCAGAGTTGCAGTTATTGTGCAAAAGCTTCATGTCTTATCTCATTTCTCAGGGTAAATTCATTAAAAGGAGCCAGTTCAATTCTGTTTCATAAACAGTGTGAGCGGCCACTACAGTTGAGTGCGGTTGTGAGAAAGTAGCCCTGGAAATCAAAAGTTGATCATATTGGCCTCTCCCCATAGTGAGCTCCCATGTGAAAAAACCATCCATTTACTATAAATTCTAAATCCAAAGTGACAGTACTGCAGCATAGAAGGTGTCATGAAAAAAAAGTATCTGGTTCAAGAAAGAACAGAAAAGACATTGAATGCAATGAAAAGGCAGATGAAGATTCTATGGCATATTCGGGAATTGGTAAATTCCAAAAAGAAAGTCAGGTTTAGGATAGTCCTCTATGTAAAAGTCATATTTCTGTATAGTACGAATCATAAATTTCATCAGCAAATACTTTAGAGATATTGCATGAAGACCTGTGATTCATTTCCACTGTCTTTCCCCCTCAGATCATTAAAGACAATGATCTGAGAAATGTCCTTTTTTTAAAAAAAGGTTTTATAAATTAGTGAAGGAATGTTGAGTGTAGAATGAGGAACACCTGCCAATAATTCTGGGCCGATCACCTGTTTTGTTATGCATCATCTTACCTCTGAAATCTTACAATTTCCTGTGATGAATAAGCAGTCTTATATTTGAAATAGTCTCCGAAATGGAGGCTTAAAAGACAGGTAAACTACAGAGCTTCCCTTTCCTCTTCTTTGGCAAATCTCAGCTATCTTCCTTTATGTGAGTCATGGGCATGTTTGATTGATTAAATCATTCTTCATTTTAAAAGAAAATAATGCTTTTATAGCATTTTGAGAAATTTTTTTTCATAATTATGGATCCTAGGGAGCACTGTTTGTTGGGCCACTAAAATGCGAGGTCAGCAGTTTGTTTTCTGTCTTATTCATATCCCACTTAAATCTTAGCACACAGATGGTTTGTCTTATTATTACAAATTCATCAAATCCATGTCTAATAAAAATGAATTCTGAAATACAACACTGACATATTAAATACAGGTGTATGATGTACATGATATGCACTTCAAGCAAAGATGTAAACACTTACTGATTCATCTCTGTAAAACTTATCATTAGAAAGTGTCTACTGAATGTCATATGAGTATTTTCAGTATCTTTCCTAGATCTATTTGGTGATTATCTTCCTATAACTTCCAACAAGTGAATAGAGTCAATGGATTTTACTGAAACTCACCATGAGTTCGATAAAGCTTGAATATATATGTGACTAAATGAGCATTTTCAATCCTGCCACTCGAATAAGGCAAAGACAATGGCTATAAAAAGAACATTAGAGATAGAATCATTAAAAATAGTAAGGATTGATGAGCAAAATTCAAGGTATTTTTCCTTTGCTGAGCTATTTGTGCTCAGGAGGGAAAAAGAGAAAGACCTGGCCATATTTTGAAATGAAGAGTGGAGGTGGGGAGAGGGAGGAAAGGACCACGATTTCTTATTTCTTCTCTTTAGAACTTTGCATCTCTGAGTATGCTTTTCAGGGTCTACTGAATTGACACATGATTGTTCTTACTGATGTGTATATTGAATGTGTCACAATGTTTGATAGTTCTACAAATATTGAATTAGATACAGTATATGTTAGCTATTGTTTAGTTTAAAATATAGACTTATTTGAGAAGGAAGTGGATCAAGATTTTCAGTGCCATTTGCTTTAAGATGTTCATTCATTCATTTTACTAAATAGACTTTAGTTTTACCAATGTGACTCATTGTATATTCAGATACATATCACTATCCAAACTTGTTCACAACTTATTCCATAGGGCTTTAGCTGTGAACTGGTTTGAAAAAGTATCTTAGTCAGGGTGCAGTCAAGAAAACCAGGGACAACTGTTTTCCCCTCAGGAGACACTGGCATGTCTGGAGTCATGTTTGATTGTCACATCTGGGAAGGAAGGCGCTACTGACATGTACATGGCAGAGGCTGGGGATGCTGCGAAACACACATACGACAAGCCACAGGATGGCCTCCTACAGCGCATACTTACCCAGCCCCAAATTTCAATAATGCTGAGCTTGAGAAATGCTGGTCTCACAAAAAGAATTTAATAGGAGGAACTAGTTACAGATTTGTTGAGGCAGCTAAAAAACCATGCAAAGGATAAAGAGGCAGCCTAGGAAGCAAATATAGGAAGCTGGTATCATCTCCAGGGTTTTGGAAACAAAAGAGAGGAGGAAGTCTATTAGCAAAGCTTAAAAGGAGCCCTGGAAGAAAAAAAGTTGTGATTACATGTAGGTCCGCATTTAGAAACACCAGCAGTTCCTCAGGAGAAAGACTGGGCTTCCCACTCCCTTAAACAGTTAGAGTCTCAGAAAACAACAGCAGGTCACTCTGAGTCAACACTGACTCAATGGTAGTAAGTTCATTTGGGGTTTTAAGAGCTAGAACTACTGTTCTAGTTGCTTCCAGGACAACAGTTGCTGCTTGAAAGTTGCCACCATGAAGGGAAGACACACAAAGTGGATGTTGGAAGTGTAGAAGAAATGCAGTCCCTGCTGTAGACCTGACAAATGCCATGATACATTGTGAGAAATACCTTGATTTTTGGTCTCCTTCAGTGTTCATCAGTGTTTTCTATGACCATCCTCAGTAGAAAGTGAATGAGCAAGGCATTTAGAAAATGTCAATTGCAGGGTATATGAAAGAACTGAATACAAGATCAAGTGGGAAACTTACCAGCACAAGAAATAAGGAACATGAAACTGTCTAATCTTATTATTTCAGTATCCATGATACTCCCACACCACACCCTAATTCTTCTTATTGGAGAAACATAAAAATAATTCAAAAATAACAGGTATGGTAGTTGCAGTATACATATGGATGGACACAGCCTTTTTCAATTCTCAAATGGAAACTAAGAGAGAAGGCACTTGGTAAGAGGAAGTTGTGTTGAAAGCATTAAGATAACAAATATAAGCAATTGTCTACATATGTTAAAATACAGTCATTTTGATAAGAATTTTTCATTCTTTAAAATATTAAGAACATAAAATTTGCATTTTAAATTTTCTATGATTATTTTGATGTCAAAGACAATGTCCATATTCTGAGGAAAGGGGATAAGAATAAATAAAAGGGACATGCGTTACAAAACTCTTACCTTGACTAAACTGAAAATGACACCCTTCTCTTCCCCTATCAGAAATTAAGTAAATGAATTAGTGAAATTCTTCCATGACAACTCGAGAGAAGGGGCAGATGGCATGGGATCATAGACAGCTGGACCCATGGAGAGGCAACATTTATAATTCTTGTGAAATTGTACAGTATCACCAAAACTTCCCATAGCATTTCATTTTCAACTTTTCAATAGTCTTAATTTATGAGGATCAACTTATAGATGGATGCATAGCAGCCTCCTATTAGAAAATTATATGTTTCAGCCATATTGTAATAAACCACTTGTGGATCTCAGAGGCCACGATGAGAGAGAAGTATTTTCTGGAGGCTGCGGCGCGCAAACTACAGGCTAGCTTCCCGGGCCAAGCCCGCTATCTCCTCAGGGCCTACAGCTCATCACACGGTAGGGAGAACCATTGCCGTGTTCGCGGTCTGTCTCTTCCACTCTGTTCAGCGATCGGAGTAACCAAAGAGAAATGCCATTGATACAATGCATTCAACTAGATGGAAGTGACTCAAGAACCGAATGTAGGATGCTAAAAACGCTTTTGAAGAGATATGTCCGTACTGCTTCCAGTTGCTGGTGTTGGATAATTCCCGAGTGCGCCTCAAGCCCAAGCCCAAACTGACACCCCAAATACAGAAACTTCTGAACCGAGAGGCAAAGAGTTATACTCTCAGTTTCAAAGAAGCAAAAATTGTGAAAAAGTACAAAGATGCCAAAAGTGTCTTGTTGGTTACTTGTAAGACATGCAACAGAACAGTCAAACATCAAGGTAAAAGTAGAAGCTTTTTCTCTTCCCTGAAGAGCAGTCTTGGCACTCCTAAAGCTAACCCCACTCTGAGGACACCACAGAGAAAGGCTCTGAATTCTGTGGACCGCAATCACGAGATGTCTAGTTCCAAGGGCAAGAGCCCTGCTTTGATATTCAGAACACCTACATCTGGACAGTCCACACCCACTTTCTCTTCCTCAAAAAGTATGAGCAAAACAAAGGAACACTTTTCTAAACTAAAAATGTTGCTCAGTCAGCAAGAATCTCAAAAGACTCCAAAGATGGACTTCAGAAATTTCTTGTCTTCTCTGTAAAGGATGGATTTTGAAAATAAGAAATGTCTAATGTAATTAAAACTAATCAGAAAACCAAAATAAATAAATAAATAAATAAATAAATAAATAAATAAATAAATAAATAAATAAATAAACCACTTGTGGCAATCATTGATCTGGGTAAATTTCAGCACTGGGGGTAGGGGTGGAGTCTAGTCTATCAATTTGGAGATTGTCAATGAGGGATCTTTGTGGAGATGGCTTTCTCCTGAGAATTCTGGGAAGCCTCGCGTTATTTCCCAATTGTAGGTGAGACACTTAACTCAGTCCCTCGGAGACAGCAAGTTCAGTACTTGGTAGACATTGTAGCTGACAAGACAACATAGAAGCATGATATAGACCCTGAGTACTGGAGACTGGAGGAACCAGAGGAGAAGCCACATGGGCTTACCCTGATGGAACCAAACTTCTGGGGTCTAGAGAAGCCACGTGAAGACTCCTGCCAGATCTGAGTTGCTTGGGAGGCCACTGGGTACACAAATTTTTTCACCCACTGGCCTATGATTGTCCTGGCATCATTGCATGTGCTTCTTGAGTCTGAAGAGGACTAATGGATTTGTATCGGACATATGTCCTAACATCAGATTTATAGACTTGTACTGGACTGCGTTGGAATGCTTTCTCAATGTTCCATTCATCTTTTATGTAAACCTTTCCCTTATATCCATATGTGTGCTTATGAATTCATTTCTCTAGGCTACCTAGCCTAACACATGACTCTATATATTTGACTTAACCATGGTCATTACAGTGAACTTGACTAGGACAAAGATTCTGATTCATGGGCCAAGTTTGAAGACTTAAACACTCTATGGATCCTCAGATGTACAACAGAACCCATGCCATATTCTGGGCCATGGTCCTCCGCAGATCATTGGCATGAACTGGGGATAATCAGAGAAAATGGTCACAACAAATGGTTCGTTAACATTGCAGTGTGCCCATCCAATTACTGGTATTGTGGTAGTCATTTTGCAAATAATTGATAAAATAGAAGATACTGAGAAATTTGTGAGGTTTGTGAACATGTGCCCACAGTATCAATAAATGCAAGTTGACCAAGGATGCATAAAAATATTTAAGAACATACCAGTTTCCCTCTTGAAGTCATGTACTACGATGAAGTGAAGATAGAATGGCTATGAATGAGATTATGAATCTAAAACCATCTCCCCTTCATTGAATTGTCATAATTTCCAAAGGAAGCTGTTTGTTGTGACTATAAAATGTATTTTTTTTCAGAATCCCCTTGGACAAATTCATGCAATATATGTGGTGATGGGTATTATATACAAGACAAGCTCCTATGGCTCAATGAACAGTCCTTCTTTAGATATTAATTTCTAAACTAGGCCCTAAAGCTATTAAGTGTGATGGAGTCCATCCATTACCTCTATATTTGGCCTATACATATCACCTTCGGGGACTTTCGCCATCTGACTACATTAATGGAGAAAGATTCTTTAATTCTCGCTACTGTGTTTATTTATGAATTTTTACAACTGTCATGTGCATTTAAGATCAGAAATATACCCCTTTTTCTCTTGATATGAGCCTAAGAGACTCATATCTGTGGGTGACAAAGAGATAAATAACTCACACATAACCTAAGGACTAAATGCACATGTGGATTACACAGAAAACATGTTTTTGTCACCAAGTCTAGTAAAGCAGACAGAAAGAGAAAGAAAAAAATAAGACAAAAAAAGGAGTGAGATGATTTGAGCAC
Source organism: Nesogale talazaci (assembly GCA_004026705.1). Taxonomy (NCBI): domain Eukaryota; kingdom Metazoa; phylum Chordata; class Mammalia; order Afrosoricida; family Tenrecidae; genus Nesogale; species Nesogale talazaci. The sequence continues at coordinate 205,209 of PVJH01000308.1, read as the reverse complement.
AGGCATTGTGGCTATGAGAACTCTGGCTAAGCATGCAGGACAATGTGTGTGCTTTATATTGGGTGGTTTGCAGTGAAAGTTCTCAACCAGACCAGGGTAAAAGGTAGTGGCATGTTTATGCATGATGAACACCAAAGGAAGACTTTATAGTTCAAAGAGGCAATAAAGGGGAGAGGAACCAATTACTTGCACTAGCCATCAAAACAGGAAAATAATCAGCTTGAGCACAGTAGTAAATATTTAGGTTAAGTATTTAGGTTGAATGTATATATATTTTTTGGCATCACTGCCCTGGTGGTGGGAGTAGGAGGCCCAGCCTTTGCTCCTGGGAGCTGGAATCGAACCTTCATCCCATGGGGCCGCAGTCCCGCATACAACCACTATGCCACCGGGGCTCAGCCGCTGGGTTGAATATTAAGCATCAATTTATTATATATCTGAACAGTTTTCTTAATGACGTTTTTAACATCATGATAAATAGTTTAATAGGTAAATGTCTTAGTCTCGGTAGACATGAGATACAAATCCAGGGAGACTCACACGTGTATAAGAAAGAACTCTTTTTCTGACATTTCTTTACATTTCTTTTTTTCCACCAGGTGATTTATATAATCTAATATATGTGTGTGTACATCAATTGAGCTGAAGTATAAGAAGGATTGTCAGAAAGCAGTGGGCATGGTAGAAAGTTCGTTTTATTGCTCATAGACTCACTATGAGTTTATGTGTCGGAACCAACTCAACAGGACCTAGCAACCTATTTACATTCAAGACTCCATTTGATGTCAACCATTCAAAGTCATTATAAAGGGGTTGAAATTGCCTCAACTCTTTCAAAGAGAATATAAGCCAGGCTTAACTTTGGGTCTGAGAGGAAGATAAAATTCCCATAGTCATACTAGAAGGCTTCGGTTTGTAGGAGGTATGTAGAAGTAGGGCAATGGATCAGAAGTAGAAGTCTGTAGGCCTAAAATTGAGTAGACCTTATAGCAGATCCCAGTGTTAGCATGATAGTTTGGTAAGCATATTTCTCAGCAATGGGCAAATGAACTAACAGTCTTGGAAATGGATCACTGATTGGGGTGGAGAAAGTGATCATTCCACTGCACAACTTCCTTAAGGTTTCTTTGGTTCAGCAAAATCTTCAGAAATGACACAGGGGCCGGCATGTAAGAAAGGCTATAACAAAAGTCATAATGTTGTTTATGTCTTTTAATCTACACAACAAGAACAACACTGAGAGGTAGTCTCAATTATTATCTCCAACTAATAGTTGAGAAAATTGAGATCTAAGCGGTTTAAAAATTGGTCGAAGACTACAAATGTAGTTAAGAAGGAGTGTTTGAATCTGTTCTATGCCTGACTTCAAAGCCCATGCTTAACATTCACACATGACATCCCCAATCCCATGTGAATACACCATTAGAATTACCTTGAGTTCTAACCACATAAATGTGTAATCCCCAAAAAGAGAATAAGCCCATCATGGCTCAAACCTGACAACTTTATGCATGAGAAATTTTGAACACCTGGGGCAAATTACATATTTGATTTCAAATTAAATTTTGGTGGTTGTGTGTTCAGAAACCTTGCACTAATACCCAATACTTCCCAACTTCCACATTCAGTTACCCAACCACATAAGAGTTTTTGACTCACAGTTTAAGAGGTTTTGCTGTCATTCACCTCATTTCTAGATGACATATTATTTTGTGGAACAGCCAATGAAAGCTAACCACCTTGAATTCCTCTGGTAAGGGACAGGCTTGAAGCCAGGCATGGGGTACGCCTGAATGCACAGGTAGTGGGGAAGTGAACCCAGTCAGAAAGGTTAGAGAGCATCTAGCAGATCATTAAACAACTGCCCTTCAAATGTGGAGAGCACAACTCATTTGTAAGCTGGGGACCTCTTTTATTGATTTTTCCCAGGGAAGTTACTTATTTTTATACCTGTGTGCTGTGTTCTCTCCACAATACAGTTCTACATGATAACACTCGAGTGCATTATAACAAGAAAAGCAGCCGCTAATGATGATGTTTGTTTTTCTTTGCCTCATGAAAGTAGTGGGGACACATTTTCTTTCTCTTCCCCCAGAGTTAATTTTTTTTTGGAGGGGAGGGCATCACTGCTCTCCGGTGGTGGGAGTAGGAGGCCCAGCCCCACTGCTGGAATTGAACCTCCGTCCCAGTGGGCCACAGTCCCGTACACAACCACTACACCACCGGGGCTCAGCCCACTTAAATTTTTTTTTTATTGTGTCAGGAATTACTTTTTCAGTGTCAAGGAATGTGAGTGATTTTGTAACACTGACAGCCAACAAGCAAATAATTCTCCTATGAAGCCATTCTGCATTCTATTCTTCCTGAGATCTTTGTCTGTTCACACATTCATTCATTCATTCATTCATCAGATATTAATTGCATACCAACTATGTGCTAGACTTTGCTTTATGTACAGAGGCTACATGAAAACTATGATAGTTATAAGGTTTGTGTGTGTGTTTTAATGAAGATACAAAATATTTCTCAAGGATCTCATTTACTCTTAGGGAAGTCGAAAAACTTATCAAACAAACAAATAATAGTATAACAAAGAAAGTGACAGAAAATATACCAAAGGAGGACAAGGTGCAAGGGACAATGACACATTACTACTTCTATTTGGAAATCTAGGAAAATCACTAGGAGGTGACATTTTAATAGCAATCTTAAGTGAGGGAATCAGCCATTAGCATATTCAAGAGAAAAGACTTCTAATTAGAGGAAATGGCAATTATACACTCTTTAGGCGTGGTCTATGTGTGCTTTTTAGTGGTATTAAAATATCTTCTTTTTAACTTTAGCAACTATCTTCTAAGGTTGCTGTGATTCAGAATCTACTCCAAGGCAGGAAACTTGCTTTTGAGTTTATAGACTCACTAGAAGTTGCAAAAACATAATTCATAAGTTCCTCATGTACCTTTAGTACAACTTTCTCAAAAGGTTTCTCATGCAATTATAGATCTCAGCCATTTTAATATACCATACTTTTTGGACCATAAGATGCACTCCCCCCCCCAAAAAAAAAGTGGGTGAGACATGAGTGTGCATCTTCTGGTCTGAAGGTGTGGTACCCCAGAACATTTTAGTATACTGTTACTATTTTTTTTTCAGAAACCAAACTATTTTTGTTTTTGTTTTCCGGCTCTAAAAATTAGGTGTGTTTTATGGTCCGGTGTGCCTTACGGTACAAAAATTACAGTACACTCATTTGTGTGCATGTATGTGTGTGTGCAATTCCCACAAAGGAACTTTCCTTAGTCACCCCTTTATAGGCAGACCCATCCAGGTTATCCATCCAACACTAATCCTTGACAGTGATTTCCCCGTCTCTAATATTTTAGTCATTCTAATAATTATTTGTAAAATAAATCATCATTTGGAGAATGTCTTGACCTCCAGCTCTAAGAACGGACTCTAGCAGCTGAATGCAGAGGAAACAGTGGAGTGAGCACAAAGAACAGGGACGTCAATATGATTCATGGAAGAAATGATGGTTCCCCGAGATGGTTTGGTTGCTATGAGTCAATGAGCACTAGAGGAATTCTGGATATTTTTGTAAGGTAGTTGTACTAAGATTTTCTGATGACTGGTTTATGTGCGGGGGTAGGGGATAAGTGTGAGGGGGAGGCGTACAGTAGGACTCTAAAGATTTTTGCTGAACTCACTGGGCGGCTACATGGAGAAAACAGCAGACAGACCTGTTCCATAGTACAGGGTTCAACATAGAATGATAAACTTACTAACTTTGATTTAATTAAGTTGTAAAGCTTATGAAATATTAGGAAAAATCATAAAATGTGCAACTGGGTGCATGTCTTGGATTTAGGGAAGATACACAGGCTGTCAGCAGATATTTAGGAATTGTACTTTGGAGTCTAGCCTCAATGTCCCATGGAGTCCATGGATATTCCAATAGAGTACTAGTGATAAGCCTATTGTTTCAAATCTCTGCCTTTCTTATCTAAATGATTTGGGATGGTAAGGTAAAAGCTTCCACTTTGTGCTCTATGTTAACCAGCATAAAAATGACAAGCCTCTTCCTGACTCATTGATTCAGAAAGGATGCACCCACTTTCCCTGCAAGTTCAAGGCCATGCACAGCACACCCACATAAGGGCTGAAGGATATCCTCTCCTGGGAGAACCAAGGTTCTGGAAATGCAGAACTCTGGTTCAAACTTTTCTCTCCCCCATATCCTCCTTTCTTCTTCTTCTTCCTATGTTTTCTTCCTTTTGAAGTCTCTAATTTTTTTGTCTCTTATTTATTGGGTTTTAATTCTGACTACCTAATTTTGTTATTAGATGCCATCAAGTTAGTTCTGACTCATAGAGACCCAATGTATGACAGAGCAATACACTTCCTGGTCCTGCACCATGCTTAAAATTATTCCTATGTCTGAAACCATTTTTGCAGCCATTGTGTCAATCTGTAAAGTCTATGGTCATCTTGTCTTTCACTTCCCCTCTACTGTACCAAGCACAATGTCATTTTCCAGAGACTGGTTTCTCCAAGTAATCTGTCCAAAGTACACAAGGCAAAGATTCTCCATCCTTGATCCCAATAATTGGCTGGCTATATTTCTTCTAAGACAGATGTGCTTATTCCTTTGGCAATCCACGTTGCCGTCAATATTCTCCTTCACCTGCATAATTCAAAGAATATATTTTTCTTCTTAGATCTTTCTTCTTCAATGCCCAATGTACACACGCATATGAGGCTATTGAAAATACCATAAAGTTGGATAAGGCATATCTTTATTGTCAAAGTAGTCCCCTTGCTTTTCAATATTTTAAAGAGGACTCATGCAGCTGATTTACCCAATGCCATGCATCATTTGATCTCTTGACTATTGCTTCCATGAGCATTGATTTTGAACTCAAGCAAGACACAACTCGTGACAAATTCAACCTTTTCTCCATTTATCATGATGCTACCTATTGGTCCATTTATGAAGATTTGTGTCTTCTTTACATTGATTTGTAAGATATACCAATGTCTGCTATCTTTGATCTTCATCAACTACTTGCCAGTGCTACAAATCTAGAACCTTAAGTTATCTCACTTCATTTGACCTCAGCGTCATTATTTATAAAATAGGGGATCTGATGCTGATTCCAATCTTCACTTAAACTTTACCAAACTTTTAATGATGCTGAGAACTAAAGGTACCTGCCAACATGTACACCCATCTACCCTACAGCCAACTCTCTCTTTTATCTGGCTCTATCACACTATAGAGCAGCAGTTTTCAACCTGTGAATCATGACCCCTTTGTGGGTCAAATGGCCATTTCACAGGGGTTGCCCTGATTCATAACAGTAACAAAATTACAGGTTGGAAGTAGCAACAAAAATAATTTTATGTTGGGGAAGGTTGTGAAACACTGCCAAAGAGAATATATTTTACATGCCCTTGTCTCAGGGTCTACTCTTTATAACTGACTTCCTAATTATGCTGACTCATCAATTCAAAAACATTAATGATTACCCTGTTTGAGAGTGTCCGGTTGTGCAAGAGTCAGTGTTCTTTGTTGTTGTTGTTGTTGTTGTTCTTGTGACTTAGATAAATTTGTATTGTATGCGGCCTTTAATAATCCTAAAATGAGCAAGTAAAGATACGATTTAATGAGAGTCTATTAAGTGCATGGTTTTCTATATGTTTTCATTTACTTAATCTTCCAAAAACTATCAAGGTAGATATTATTATAATTTTTATTATGTGAATGAAAGAGCCAAGGGTTAAAGACATTCAGGATCTTCTTCAATGTTCCACAGCTGATGAGTATTGAAAGTGGGATTTGAACCTTGGTCTTGTGCTTCTAGAAACACAGACACACTGCTCTCTGGTGGAAGGAGTTGCAAGAAGAACTGAAAGTGGCTACCTAGTTCCACGCCAATGGAAGGCTGACCATTTCTTCTGAATCTCTACTTTCAGAATATTTAAGAGGTATAGGACTTTCCTCCAATTTGATGAGGCTATGAGAACAAACCTTATTTTTGTTTTCAAGGATCAAATGGCATTTCCTTGATACAGGCTAGGACAACAACAGAGACCCTCTCATATTGTGGTTACATGTTTGAGTGCTAATCAAAAGAGAAGCAATTTAAAAGCACAAGTCACTCGGCAGGAGAAAGACAGGGCTTTCTACTTCAAACAAGAGTTACAGTCTCAGAAATCCACAGAGGCAATTCTGTCTGTCCTATAGGGTACCTATGAGTTGGAATCAACTTGATGGCAATGAGTATGGTTTTGATTTGGACCACACTGAGGCCTGGGACACTTGCCCCCCTCCCTCCTGCCCAATTCAAGAGGAGTTCTTTGTATCAAGCCCACAGTCCCCATTCTCCCCTTCAGGGTGCTAGCTTCCTGGTAACCCGCTTCTACCCCTGTGCCTTGGCACACCCAGCCATTTATGGACCAGGTCAGAGTTAGTGGAGGCTCATACCAGAGCATTCAGGTCCATAGCTTTGACCAGTTAATGAAGTCGCTATTTTCCAGGTTGGCCAAGTCTATGCTTGAGCCACAGGCCATGAGTGGAAAGTCAGACTCTGCTACCATGTCAAGCTGTGTATACATGGATTTGTAGTCCTTCATGAGCTTCCCTTCACCCAGGATTGACCTGAGTTTTGACTGTGATGGTGGGAGATTCAGGGGAGAACATCTGTTGATAGATAAATTGCCCTTGGGTTGTTTCCCAATGACCCCATAGAGGGGTTTTCTGTGGACCAGAAATAGCTGCTAGAAGTCATGTAGGCAGATCACCTTAAACTTTGCAATCCCCTGTCTGTGGATAAGGAAGAGACTTCTGAGTGACAGCCCTGAAGGTTGGGACCCTTGAAGGAGATCATAGTCCTGTTTGCTCGCTCCATGTCCTCCCCAGACAGTTGGCGTCAGACTACTCAACTAAATTCATTGTTTCCTGCAGCTACGGATGAACTGAGCCCAGAAGATGGTGCCTTCATATTTAAACACAGAGGCCCTGCTTCCTTATAATGAGTCTAGTCTGGTAAATCACCACCAGTGATAGCAAACAAGAAGATCTAAAGGACAGCGAAGAGCTCAATGCACAGTGACCTTGACTGTATGTTTACAGGAGGCTAGACTAAAACATGCCTGACATAAGTTAGCTAGCTAGCTTTCAATAATGCCTCACCACTGAGTGCATGTGAGTTCTGATAAGACTTTGATTATTATTGAAAACACAGGCACTCTGCATACATGAAATTTATTGTTTTCCTTTTCAGTCACCAAAGGATGATCCTGTGCATATGCTAGTCCCCCTAAAATTGCACTGATTTTTATCATATTTAATATTAAAATTTAAATTTGCTTGCTCTACGTCTCAGATAACTCGTTTTAAAAACCAATATTGATTGGTATCTTGTACTACAACTTTTAGTGTGGGTCAAGCTCCAATACAGCAACTTTCATTGCAATAAAAATTTCTATAAAACTACATCCAGAAAAACTTCCATGTCTGAGTCACCAACCAGATAGTGCTAAACAATTCTGACTGAAGCATGCTAGGAGATTCTCAACTATTGTTTGCCATGCCTAACAAAATTGACTGCATTAAAACATAGAGCTGTCACTGTATGGCTCTTGAACATTTTTTCAACGTTCTTGGAGCATTCAGCTCAAAGTTGGCGTGAGATAAGCGTTTTTGAATGAATGGGGAGATTCAGCTAATCCACCTGAAAGAGTGCTGAATTTTCAGCTCCTACATCATTGCCTGGCACTTTTATCTTGAAGGAATGAATGAACACAGAGTAATTTTTCTTTTTCTTCTTTTTTTCTAAAATGCAAATGCATTCATGTCACGTTCCTGAGAGTCTGCATTGCTTAAACTCACCCAGGTTGTAGCACCGATGCTGGCCTGCAGGCATACTTCATCGTGCAATAGCTTAACCAACTTAACAAGAGATGAAAGTTGCCTTTTTGTTTGCTTTCTTTCATTTTGTTGTGCTGTCTTATTCTAAGGCCATCTCTCAACACTCCCTCCCCATGTCACCCTCCAAAGGGACCTTTCTCTAATTTGGTATGTCCCTGAAATTGCACAATCTTGCAGAGACTGACCACTGGGTCTTTCTCAAATCTGGACCCAAGTGGCATGTAACTCCTTTGAGTCTTCTCTCAGGTATCACATCCACCCACCAAGAGTTAGTTCTAGCCCCTGGTGGCATAGTCCTGACATGTGGAGCTGCTAATTACAAGGTCAACAATTTGAAAGTATAAACCACTCCATGGGAGAAAGATGAGATTCTCTACACCCATAAAGAGTTACAGGCTCAGGGACCCACAGAGTAAGTTCCGTTTTGGACTATTGGCATGTTAGGAATCTGAACTCAATGGAAATGAAGTTTTGCTTGGTTGTTTTTGAGTCATGGTTAGTGTTACTATTCAATCCTTCCAGGGCACAATGTGATCACAGACCTTAGCACAACCAACAGAGATTCCAATTATGCTACCAACATACCTAGAAAAAAGAAATGAATGGGACTTTGACATTAGTTATGAACACAGGTTTGAGAGAAAGCACACACACACATACTCTCTTAAAAATATAAATTGTTAAGTAATACCCATAAAAGTCTTTAAATCTCCAAATCCACTTCTTGGCACCACTACTTATCTCCCTGTGCCACATTTTTATTTGCATGTCTATTTCTTTCATAGATGGAATGGTGGCTCGTCAAATATTGCAAATACAACCAGATGAGAAAGCAGAGTTTATTTGATTGCTTACCTAAGTAAGGTAGCCTTGTCTTCATCAAAGATCTGGTAGTATGTCACCAAGGGAAAGAGAGAGTGGGATGGTACCAATAATTTGAAAGTTGGTTTAAGATTAATCATTTAATGTGGGCATACATAGGATTGCATAAGGAATATCATACTAAAATTCAGGTTTGCATGTTGTACTGAGTAGCAGACCAAGAATGTTGAGACCTAGGTTCTGAAACATCAGGGCATGTCCTTTGAATTGATCCTGTCCAGTGAGCAGTTGATAAGGTTTGTGGAGACCTGATTGTAATGAACAGTAAATGTATTTGCTTCAGCAAGAGTCGCCTGGAATAAAAAAGGTGTTCTGATGAAGAGAAGGGAATAGCCACTCACGGTAACATTGAACTATGTGAGTGGCGAGACAGATAGTTTAGGTTCTCCATGCCCAAGTTTTCGGTGATCATTGATTATCTGAATTTTCACCAAGAGCGAGAACTTGCTGAGGACAGGACATTGTGACTGTAATGTCTGAGAGCCGTCCTACTGTCACAGTACCTGCCCAAGAATTGCCAGGTGTTTTCAGGTTGACATGGATTCATGGTGCCCCACGTGTGTCCTAGTAGACCTGCGTTGTATAGAGGTTTCAGTGGCATGGGATTGTGTCAGTAGAACATGAAGATTTTCTTTCAAGGTCCCTTTAGATAGACTCAAATGTTCAACCTTCCAGTTGACAGCAGTACTACACCATTTGTACCTTTCTATTACTCTACTGATAGAATATGTAGCCAATAATTATTGCTTGAGTCGATGTTGAATGAAACCATAGAGTCAATCAAAATAACAAAGGTATCTTCCATAGAAATACAGAATTTCCTGTGTCACTCCTATTAAACCCACAGTCCTTGAGTAGACTTTGATTCATAAGGATCCTGGTCATCTAGTGAATGAAGCTTGCCAGTTTGAAGGATGTTAGCAGGTGAGTCATTGTTTAGGAAGTTTAGACTTTATCATTGATGACTGTACAGCATTATTAATATAATTGATGTACCAAATTGTATACATGAAAGATGTTAATTTGGCAAATAGATTGTTGAAACGGCATGGAAGAGCCATATTTGAATGTTTCTGGCTTCCTTCTTGCCCTGAGGTAGGGATCAACCAAATCTCCACTCTCCATCTTTCTTTACCCAACTCTGACATCAATGACTCCTCCCCCAGCGCTCCACATCTTGGCTAAGTTCAACCATTTGTTGCCATGGTCACATGGAACTCACAATTTAAAAGGGTTTTGTTCGCAGATGGCTTTTCATTATACCCAGGGGTGGTGGTAACTAAAGTTGGTCAATCCCCTCTATTAGTGTTAAACATGCTGTATTTGCATAGCCTCATGGATAATTTGGTGGGAGTTACAGAGACAGAGCTCTCAAATCTTCAAACTCACAGCCCCTCTATAAGGACAGGGTAGACCTGCCTGCGATTTCAGAGGCTGTGCTTTTCCATGAGAGTAGAAAGCCTCATTTTTCTCCTGTGGAGCAGCGGGTAACTTGGAACTGCTGACCTTGCATTTAGTAACACACCATATAACCCAAAGCTAGGAGAGTCATGTTGAGAAATGTCTGCCCACCACATCGAATTACATGTCTTTTTACAATGCCTTTTTTAAATAACAACCTTTGAGATGAGTTGCCTTACATTAAAGCTTAAGAAAGGCACCCTGGTGATACTACAGTGAAGTTCTCCAATACTCAATAAAAGCTGGTGGCAGAACCCCCTCAACTGTTCTAGCAGAACCCAAGAGCTGTTCTCATGGCACGTACTACTATCAGTTGAAACCAATTTAAGGCCCCCCAACACAACAAAGTTTTGAGAAAGAACTGCCTTCATATTAGCTAACAAATACAATTCTCGCCAGCTTACTGTGGACCTTGAAGACAGAGGGTTTGTCTAACATATACAATGTCTACTATCTTATAAGTTGCTGAACCAGAATTATGTAACAAGTGTTCTGCATTCCAGATGCAAATCTTGAGGAAGCCTACTGACCCAGCTAAACCCTCCAAAGCTAATCAAAATGACAGTGGTTCAAAGAGTAGGAAAAGGAGGCACCAGTCTACTTCAGCAAAGATTGATAGTCCCCCAAACCCTAGGGAGGCCGTTCTGTGACCTGCCAGATCTCTATGACACATGATATTAATAGCAGTGGTGTGTTGTTTGTTGTTTCACACATCTCATCTACTGCCCTAAAGTGCAATATAGTAGAGCGATCAAAGAAGGATAAAAATGCTTACATTCTAAATAATGGCAAACTCTATGGAATATATATTTCTTTTCCAGTCTAATTTCTCTCCCCTTTCAAATTCTGATGCATCATGTATGGAAGCTGCTCTGAGCAATGTTTGGGTGCTTTGCTTTGATCCTTTCATTTTTCAAGGTATTTGATTTTCATCCTGCAAAAGAGTCTCTGAACCTCTGTGATGCAGACCATACCATTAGACAATAAAGGATGAAGTCACATGCATGTGAGTGCTGACCAGTTGCTTGCTTCTCAACAGTGAAGGATATCTATTTACATATGATATTTTCTTTATAGATAATAGGAATCCTTATTCTTTTATTATAAAAATCTACAGGTTATGAGTCAGAGGGAGAATCAAAACTTCATGCATTTTTATCTGCCAAGCTGAATAACTAGTCACAGTATTGCAGAGATCTCACAGAAATAGCACCTCAATTATCAAACTCTATCCAATTGAATTTATCCAGAAGGCAACTTACAATGATATTTCAGAAAAGAAAAAAAAAGGATGGAAAAGTATGAACAAGCCAAATATCAAGTTCTATAACATCCCATGCCCATATTACAGATCTTCAAAGTATTAGCATCAAGTTAATTTCCCTTTTATTTATGATTTATCTGGTCATCTTACACATATTTGTTGAAAGGCTATTATGAGTCTAGATAAAGAAGGTACTGCAAAAGGTTCATTTAAAAATTATCTTAATTCTTTATTTCATTGTGCCATGGCTGTGTGAATTCCCCTGTGAAGAAGGTGAGGCTGGCATGGTGTAAGTATATGCTCCTGAAGCTACAGGTAGCTCTGGAGCTCAGAACTGGGAAGTGTAACATGCGTGCGGATGATTCCTTTATATAATGTTTAAAAGTGGAATAATAGGCAGTAAAGGATACACTTGTCAGTTGTGATACATAAACACCTTAGCTTCACTTTGTTTATTGACCTCCCGATTTGTTTTGTGTGCACTTAATTACTCCATTTATTAAGCAAGCACATTATAATCTGTAGAGATTCTCATAAACAGCACAGTAAAGCCCATCATATGAGCAGTGTCATCTACTAAGTGTGGTGTGTTCCTGGTTGAGCATGCACATTCACACACACACTCACAACTGGACTCTCAGTCAGCAGGATGTTGGAGATTGATTGTAGATGTGTGTCTGTTGGAAGGCGCTTTGATGTAGGAGACTTTGGATCATTTCCCTCTGTGTTCAGGAAATCACCTGAGTGCTCATTGCCAGCATGGCTTTGGTTGTAGGACAGGTACATGGAGAAACTTAAGCCTGTGGACTTACGATTTTTGAGAGGTTAGTATACAGCAAGTAACATGTTTTTAAGAATGAGGTCCTTGCCATCAATTCTGCTGGATAGTTTATATTAAGGCGTTGGGATAAACCTTTAGAGAGTTAAAATATATGAATGCAGAAGTATAACTAAATAATCAAATTGGCCCACTGCTATACAACTGAGCCTGACTCAAAGAAAATCTGTATGAGATTACTGGTGTAGACAGCTTCAATTTCGTCTGACAGGTCAGAGTGTCTGGTGAGATGGAACCATACACAGTGTCACCAGGGGTCCTTATGAACAAATGTAAGTAATGATAATAAATCACATTTAAAAAGACTGCTGTATTTATTGATGAATGAACCATAATAATGAACTAGTATTATATTAAGAATTTCAGGGACGAAAAAGCAAATAATATAAGCCAGTAGTATTTTAAATACCAGTAGAATCACCCACAGTGAACAAAGTTCAAAACTATGATAGATGAATAAGACCTGGTGAACTACTTTAAAATTAGTCAATGAAGCCTTCCTAAGAACCAATTGGTTCCTAAGAACCAATCTTCGCCTGCCTATAGTGCTGGAATATGAGCATTTTAGATTGGATGACACCCAAAATAAAACTGGGGACATGCTACGTCTTCATAGTGGAGTCAACTTTAATGTCAGGAGTGGTGTCAAGCTTTCGGGAACTCAACTTGTTTTGCAATGATCCAAAATAAGAAGGAAAAGCTTGAAACATCCATTCTTTACCAAATTGTGAACTGTAGAAATTATGAACCTAGAAGAAAATAGAAATCATCCAAAATGAACTGGAGTGCATAAAGATAGGCAACCTAGACATTCATGAAATGAAATGAATTGATACTGGCCAGTTTAAAAAAAAAAGATAATCGGGGCTGAGCCCCGGTAGCGTAGTGGTTGTGCACGGGACTGCGGCTCACTGGGACAGAGGTTCAATTCCAGCAGTGGGGCTGGGCCTCCTACTCCCACCACCGGAGAGCAGTGATGCCCCCCCAAAAAACAAAAAAATAAAAATTAAAAAAAAGATAATCAATTATATTGCTTATTATGCTAAGAATGAGAAGCTGAAGAAGAACAGTACCGTAGGTCAGGTTGAGTACAGAAACAAACCCAGTCACACTTATGTGAAAGACCTTTGTATCAAGAAGTAATTACATGTCAAGGGTTTCATTTTAAGTAAAGCATTCTATTTGAGAGGGGGGAGAAGTCACTGTATATCAAGGAAACATCCCTGTCCAGTCCACATCAAGTCCATCAGTCTGATACTAGTCCATAAGTCCCTCTTGCAATTATGCAGCCATATGCAATAATGCATAATGCAAAAATATCACAGCTTAGTGGGTGCAAAGTTCAGTGAATCCAAGGGTGGTGGGACGGATCTCTAGATTCTGACAGATTCCAACAAGGCTCTCCAGCAGGAGGGTGAAGGTGAGGTGGGGAGGAGGATGTCCTCAGAACTTCCTCATGAAAAGGCCAAGACCAAAAGGAGGCACCATCCGGCTGTGTCCTGACTGACAGGCTAGACTCCACTTTTATATCTTCAGGTTGACATGAAATCATGTAATGTAACTACCCAAAATGGCATTACCTTCACCTTCAAGAAGAGCATCTCAAGCTCTTTTCTCATGTCCAAGGCTGCAGCTAAAGAGGATGATGAAAGACGAAATTAAGCATGCAAGTTAAGTAGATTGCAAAGCATGGCACGAACAGCAGAGTGCTAGCATGGAATGCCCAGCAAGTTTGTATTAGAAAACCCAAAGGAAAGAGCATATTTGGCTTTTCTCAACCCGGAAGAAGTGAAGGAAAGAGTCAAGTCTTGAAATGAGACATTGAAGTCTTCTGTGAGGAAAATTTTGAATCACCCAGGAAGCATAAAAAAGATGGAAAGAAAACACAGTTATGGTATCAACACTAATTGTATAATATTCAGATATTGCAGGAGTTATCATATGATTGGAACTAAAGAAGGAAGAAGTCCACATTACAGTAAAGGCAATAGTGAAAAGCATGGCTCTAGGATTGATGGGATACCGATCAAGATGCTTCAATAAGCACAGGTAATGCTAGAGGTACTCTTTCATCTATGCTAAGGAATTTGGAAGGCAGCATCTGAGCAATGGACTATAAAAGATTCATATATATATTCATTCTAAAGGAAAGTGATCTGACAGTTTTGGGAATTCATCAAATAAAATCATTTATATAATATGGGAATAATTTTTTTCTGAAGAGAATTTGAAAATGATTGCAGCAATATATGGATAAAAATGCAAGCCAGAGTCAGAAAAAGACATGGCATGGGACTATCAATGCTGATATTAGTTGGATCTTGGCTTTACAAAGAGAATACTGGAAAGATGTTTATCTTTGTATTGTTGACAATGCAAATTCCTTGGACTACATGGTTCATAACAATTTATGGATAATGTTTTGAAACATGGACATTCTAAAACCCTTAATTGCGCCTATAGGAAACCTGTACATTGACCAGGAGGCGGTTACGGTATTCAAACAGAGCAGTAGGGCAATAAATGCTTTAAAACCGGGAAAGCTGTGTTTCACAGTTGTATTCTTTCGATCTGTATGCTGAGAAAATAATCTGCAAAGCTGAACAACATGAAAACTCCTTCATAAGACTTGAAGGGGGCTGAGCCCCGGTGGTGTAGTGGTTGTGCGCGGGGCTGCGGCCCACTGGGACGGAGGTTCAATTCCAGCAGTGGGGCTGGGCCTCCTACTCCCACCACTGGAGAGCAGTGATGCCCCCCCCCCAAAAAAAAAAGAGACTTGAAGGAAGATTCATTAGCAGCCTTTTATATGCAGATGACACAACCTTGCTTGCTAAAAGTGAAAAAAAAAAGACTTCAAGAAATTAATGATGGAGATAAAATACTACAGCTTTCCAAAGGGATTGCAACTCAACGTTCAGATAACAAAAATCCTCACAACTATACTTTTGAACAATATCATGTGAGATGCAAAAATATTTGAAATTGTTAAGGGTTTCATTTTACTTGGATTCATAATAAATACCCATGCAAGCAATAGTCAATAAATAAAAGGATATTAGGAAAATGTTCTGTACAGGCTTCTTTTCTTTACATTTTAAAAACTCAAATATGTCATTTTGGAGAAGAAGGTGTGCCTCACTCTAGTCATGGCATTTTCATTCATTTCATGTGCATGGAAAATCTACACCATAAACAAGAGAGGCATGTGAAAAAATGGATGATTATCAATTCTGGTGTTGTGGCAAAATAGGAAATATTTTACAAATTGCCAGAAGTAAAAAAAAAATCTCTTCTGGAAGCAGTATAGTCTGAATAATCTTTAGAAAGGAGAATGTTATCCCTTGTAAGTTGGGCATGTCTTTGGAGGGGCAAGACCCTTGAGAAGAACATCATATTTGTTACAGTAGAGGGTCAGGAAAAAAAATCTTCACTCAGATGAACTGATGCAGCAGTTGCAATTACGAGATGACACTTAGCAAGGTTTTTAGAGATGTAGTCGGACCAGGGGCTTGCTTCTGCTATACCTAGGGGCTCTCAGCAGAAACGGACTCTGCAGCCCCTAGCAACACCGACATCACATTCCACATTCCATCTCCATCCATATGGTCTCAGCTGTCAAGGGTACACTAGATGCCGGGGCTACAGTTTTGAAAGATCTCTGAAGTCTGTCATAGGACTGAGAATAAGTAATCTACCTCAAAGTATCTATCTATAGTTTTCCAGGGTGTTTTAAGCTTTGCCAGGGAAACAAAACGGAAGCTTATATTTGTGATTTGTGTAGGCAAATATGTTGTGAATGCTTCCCGAAGCAATCTCCACTGGGTAATGCAAGCTATGCCTGGCGAGGAATTGAGTCCGATCCATGATCCAGCAGAGCTTCAGCCCAGGTTTTCTTTGGAGCCTTTGCTACACACAAAGTTGGCTGATGTACCATTCAGCATCCCAGCAGCTCTTTCTATTCACACTAGCAATGGCAAAGCTTTGTGCAGAGGCATTGCTGGCTACTCTGTGCTGAAACCCTCCGTCGGGACCGTGAGAGGTTTTCTGCACACCTTATTAAGGTAAGCGAGCGCTTCTCTGTGCATGTGTGTGCCTAAAAGCCAGAAGACATCTGTTGAGAGCAAAGTGTTCTTCCATGGGGCTGGCTGCCTCTCTGCAAGTCTATTCTGATGCAGGAGTGTGTGAGCAGTAGGTGGGAGGAGATGCTTTTGTACTTGAAATGCTGAGGTCCGGATTAAGTGATATGATAATAGGGAGTTAGAGGCAGCTTTAAAGGACTGTAGATCAAAGCAGTAAAAAAAAAAAACATCCTTGCATTAATTCTCTGTTAATTCTCTGCTCTCAAGTTGAACTACATCATTGTAGGAGAAATATATATATATATATATATATATATATATATATATATATACACACACACACACATACACAGAAGCAAGTTAGTTCAAATCTGTGAGGTGCTTAGGTGCTTTGGGCAGCTCTTTCCATCCGTGTTTGAAGTCTTTTTCTTAGAGCCAATTCGTTTGGCTCCTCTGGAGGGGGTATCTCATATGCACTTTCCTCTCCAAGAGCATGTCTTTCTACTATATTGCATTGGGGAACAATAGAGTTTAACAGTAACAGGCACCCCAGTCCCCCTCTCCAACCCACAAAGCATGTACCTTCTTTTGCGTTTAAAGATATGCTTTTAAGAAGGCTCCTGCTAAGGGAATCTCAGTGACTGTGTTAAGGCAGCAATTAACTTTTAGTCTCGGTGCTTACATTTGAATTTCTCTCTTTCTACTTTCTTAATTCAGTCATTAAAATTCTGTGTGAGTAAGCATCAAAGTTTATCATAAAAACCGGGTTTGTTTAGAGCACCTACTTGATATTTTGAAAGCTGCTGTTTGGTTTATATATACATTGCTACCCATCTTAGAAACGTCAAATGTCTTTGTGCCATAATAGCCATCAAGAAATAGCAGGTTGTCCTTCTATGTTGTCTATTGTTTGAGAGAAAGAAAAAAAATGATAAAAGTTTGATTTGTTCAATTCAAGTTCTAAAGTGCTATATTCTGGGTGCACAGTTTTTGAGTCAAACCATCCGTCATTGTATAACACTTTAGGTCAAGTAATGTGAAAACTAGCAGGTGTTTAGATAATACGAGAGCATAAGTCGTTTCCCATTGGGAGTTGAAAAAAAAGTTCTTAAGTGAGGTTTTAGTTTCAGCAAGAGTTGAGCAAAGAGAGTTAGAACAGGTAACTGGACTTGGAAGCTATTTTTATACTTTTAATTTTACCTTTGTTCAGTTGGGTTGTGGTTTAATCATTTGACATGTTTCTGCCTTGAAGTAGCTGCATTATTTATAATGTGTGCTGTGTTTTAATATAAGAAGAACAGTTAGGGGTCCGCTGGTGCACATTTCAATGCTGTTTCTTTGGACTACATTTATCAGCCTGGTTTTCTTGTCTAACATTTACTTATGAAATGCACAATGCTCCATAGTAGATGGCATGTGGCGTCAATGTTTTCAATGCCAAAGATTTCAGTGTTGTCAGAACATCCGGAATGTGTGGGGAGAAAAGATACAAAGTTTTGTTTCATTTTGTTTTGTTTTTTGAGATTAAACAGTAGAATTGCGGATTGATATTTTTTTCATGCATTTTCATTATAGTTCCTGCCATGAAGGCAGCGTGAGGGCTCTCAGGAAGATGGAGTGGTGTAATTACCAGGTGCACACGTTCATTAATCCTTTCTGGCTAGAGAAACCTTCAAGTTCTTCTCCAGTGGCCCATTCGTAAAGCTATAAATATCTAAATTGTGGCAGCCAAGGAGTCCCACAGAATGGTGGCTCTTTTGGAGTTCAATTTCATGCACTGTTGCTTTGGTCTTGTGAGGAAAGCTCTGAATTCCTTAGGATAGTCTTGCTTGTAAAGTTTGGGAAAACAGAATCTCAAATCACTGAAAATTTCTTCTGGAATCCACACGCTTCTTTCATGAACTAGATGATTACTGTAATGTGGATCATAAACTAGATTAACTGTTTTGCTTTAAAGCTCTTATTTTTATATTTTGTCAGCTCAAGCATATTACTTAGGATTTGATGATTAAAACATGCACACACTTATGCCTTATGGTCCAGCAATCTGCGTGATTTCAGTTCTGAGAACCTTTGTATATCTTGGGTAGTAGAATGTGTCTTGAATATGAAAAGTGTAGACAATTTGGTCTAGAAAAATCTTTTAAAGTACTTCTTGAATGTGCTTATTTAAAATAGAAATGTTTGTTCATAAAAATCATTCCAAAGGAATGTGTTTTCTCTGCAAAACTGTAAAAAAGAAAAAAATGGAAAATAAGTTCAATAAAATATGTATCAATATTCTTCAACAACATTATTCCATTGATCTCAACTGAAAACTGAAATGGCTAAATTAACATAGACACCAGCAAATGTGTAAGAACTAACTTGATGTGAAGTATTTGAGGATGAATCTCCCTTCTGGGGAAGGATTATATTCAACACCCAAATATACACATCCAAACATATGAATATATTTTATCACTCATTTGTTATATGGTGATATTGGTTTTTTTTTCTGTAAATTAATGCAGTTGTACCAACTAGATTTCTATTAAAATGTAAAGATCTCAAAATATTAATTTTTGAAAACGATCCCATGTATTTGAATTAATCAGAGTCATGGGAAATTCTTAATACATTATTACTAGTAAATTTTTGTCTGGAATAACTACCAATATGTTTTCTGTCTCCTGAATTTATGATTTAAAATTCTGTGGATTTTTCTGCTTTTCAAATGACGTACAATGATATAATTTGAAAGTGAACATTCAAGAATCCATTCATACTCTGGAGACTATAACAACCTCACATTTTAAATCTGTTCAAGGAAGTTCAGAGTATAATTGCATTGGAAGTCGAGTGCAAACACATTTGCACGTGTGTGGTTGTTATTTAAAGAAGTGAGGAATTACACAGAACTTATGAGATCTACTTGTCACTCTCTACAAAGAACCAGGCGAAACCCCTGTGCCCTTTCCCTCTCAAAACCCTGAACAACCATTCCCTCAGCATGGGCAGAAAACCTTCCATTCATATGAAGGCGAAATTGGCTGCAGTGAAGGCCAAATCTCTTTCAAGGACTGACTACAGCATTTGCAAACTATAAAACTACACATTTGTTCAACTTCTTTATCTTTTGACACACCAATTTCCAACAGTTCTTTCCTTCTCAATGAACACTGTACCCTGGTTTGAAGAAATAGTGTATGATGGCCCTTATGCACCCGATGGAAGACTTAAATTTATTATTTAAGGCATTTCTTCTGCTTTCTTTATTTTGTTGAATGATTTAAACTATTTTTAACTATTTCAGTATGACATTCGGTTTCCCATTGTGTATGTGTGGATTGTGTGGAGACATTCACACAAGTGCATATATCCACTCACAGGTTAGAGAGAGACTACAGGAAAAATGTCTTTTGGAAACAAAAAGAAGCAGTCAATAAACACTATGTCTAGCAGCCAGCTTTTTAGGATGGTGGTGCAATTTGGTTATTTCATAACTTCAATGAAATTCCATTCTGTAGGTTGGAATACTGATGTATCCTTCATAATAATGGAGAATCAATGAAGCCATTCTAGGATAGACGAGGAAAGGGAAAGCCATAGAAATCAATAACAACAACAACAACAACAACAACAACAACAACAACAAGTAATCGTTAATTTACTTCCATGATGATATCCACCAATGGAATTGTACTGATATTCAAGAAACACTGAATAGAGTGGTGCAATAATAATTCACATTGGCGATGCATTCTGTTACTGTTTGTGGAAATACAGATCATAGAAAGGCATCGTGAGTTTTCCTGGAAGGAGCACTCGCATTTCAATGCCTTGATTATACAACAACACCTACAGCACACTCAATCTATGGAAGGAGCAGCTAAGAAATTCCCTGCATGCCTATTGTTTTGTCAGAATATTCTGACCATTTCAGTAGCCAGAACAGAAGAGGCAGCTTCATCAACTAGTCATTAAACGAGAGGACAGCTAGAGATCAACTCTTAAGGATCCTCATAATAAGTAAGCACAAGCAAGCACAGAGTTATCTTGCCTACCAGACTCTCGGTTTCCCAATCCAGGATCATACATTTAGAAGAGAGGTTTTGATTTGGTAGGAAAGTTCTGTAAGATGTGGAGGGAAAGAGTTGATTTGGAAGCAGAATTATTGTGGTGGGGGGCAAAGTGATTTTTTTCCATAAGAAATTAGTAAATAGACACAAGTAAACCCTTGCTGATTGGTTAATCCAATACTAATACAAAGGCAAAGAATGTCTCACAGACATTTCATTGCAAGTTGCTAATTTAATGTTGACTATAATCAAAAGATACTTTTAATAAATCAGTATTGCCTCTCTTTTAGCTATTCCTATATTGCACTCATAACCACCATGTGCTGGACCAAGTCAAACTAGAGAGTGGGTTAAAAAAAGTTGTGAAATTCTCTCTCATCTACCCCTCCCCACCCCAGTATTAAAATTTAGATGGCAGTTAGTTCTGCATGAATATTCCTTTGAGGTTATATCTCCAGGTTTATAACACCATACGATTGTGTGAAGGGATGCAGTGAGATAGTTAAAACTTGGCTGAAATCTCTTTCTGGTTTTATTCCTAACATTGTTACCAAACAATGTAGACTCCAGTATTTAAAAACTGAAAGGGATTGCCTGTGTCTTCTTACCTTCTGGGATTTTAGCAGCAAAGCTAGTGGAATGTACCTTCTATGGAGCTCACCTCTTACAATAACCTAACTGTATGTTCTTGGGATTTAAATGCAACCTGATGGGCTAATCGAGAGATTATACTTCCAGCAACACTAGTGACAAGAGGACACATTGTATATGGCAACAATCCTTAAAGTGTCTATATAGCAGGCACAGGTATTATACTTTAATACTACTATTTCCCATTCTCCCACCAACATTGTTTTGTTCAAGTCAGTTACAACTCACAACAACCTGTGGCAACAGAATACAACATTGACATCCTCACCACTGTTGTTACATTTACGTCCATCATTGCAGGCACTAAGTGAAGGATCTTCCTCTTTTTCACTTCCCTTCTGCTTTACTGCTTTACTGCTTTTCTGCTTTAAGCACAGTGTTCTTTTCCACAAACTGTTCTCTCTTGAGACCATGCCCAATGTATGGGAGACAAACTCTTACCGCCGTTGATTCTGAATACTCTTACTGTACTTCCAAGACTGGTTTGTTTGTACTGCTGGGAGTCCATAGGCCTTTCAATATTCCTAGTCAGCACCAGAATCCTCAATTCACATCAACAGAGTGCAAAAAAAGAATTGCCAACTGCTGTTGAGTCTACTGAGCTGCTCAGTATCTGTGTCAAACACTTACATGTTTTGCTGTTGTTCTTTGCTTTCAAGCCAGGTCTATTCAAGGGGACCCCTTCAGAAGAGAATGAAACAATACTTGCACCAGGTTCACAATCATTGGAATGCTCAGACCAATTGTTGTGTTGACTCTATTTTAAGTGCTTTCCAACCTGGGGTTTTTATTTTCTAGCATTATTTTTATCCTTCCTCTCAGGATCTAAATGGTTTTTATTGTCTGCTTTTGCAAAGGCATCTTCAGGTCTTTCTTGTTTATCTTCGTCCATTAAAAAGATCCTTCCAAGAGTGACTGTGGCAGTTACATAATCTGGTGTCAATTTGAGAGGATTATGAGTGAAAGGATGGAAACTAGTCTGTCATTTAGATCATAGCCAATGAGGCTTCTGTATGGGCATTGCCTTCTCCTGAGAATTTTGAGAAATCTGGTACTTCCTTCTTGGAGGCAAGAGACACCTACTCTGGATATGGTTTTGCCTTCGCTGCACACAATGTTTCTGCCCAAACTACCATTTGTGGACTTACAGAATGTCTCATCCACTGGCATGACATCCCACATAGCATTGCTTCAGATCAAGGAACTCACTTCATTGCAAATCCAGTGTGGCGATGGGCCCATGCCCATGGAATCCACTAGCCATATCATGTTTCTCAACATCCTGAAGCAGCTGACTTCATAGAACGATGGAATGGGTTCCTAAAGACACAACTATGGCGCCAACTAGGTAGCAACAACTGGCAGGACTGGGGCAATGTTCTCCAGGAAGCTGTATATGGTGCTGTGTCTCCAATAGCCAGAATTCATTGGTCAAGGAACTGAGGGGTGGAAGCTGGAGTAGTACCACTCACTATTACTCCTAGTGACCCACTTGCAGCATTTTTGCTTCCTGTCCCAGCAACCCTATGTTTTTCAGGCCTGGAGGTACTGGTCCCGAAGGAGGGAACTCTCCCACCTGAAAACACAGCAAGAATTCCACTGAACTGGCAGCTGAGAATGGCCCATGGTCATCGTGGGCTTCTCATGCCTTTGGAACAACAGGTCAAAAAGGGTGTCACGTACTGAGGGGTGTGATCGATCTTGATTATCGAGGAGAAGATGAGAGTGGATTGACTGGTCTGAAGTTCATGACCGAGCACCAGGGGGCTAGGTTTGTTGAGAATTTGTGAGAGGGTCATGGTCTAAGGCAAGGTGATCATTGGAAACTCTGGTAAGGCCAAGTGAGGCAGCCCACATTGAGTTGACCAGAACACGAGCAGAAAAGGAAAACATATTTGAGCCTGTGAAGTGGTGCATATTGCTGCACACTTTAAGAATGGTCTGTCCTGATTTGACTTTGCTTATGGATGCGGTTTCATAAGGTTCCAACTGGAATGAAGATTCTTCATATCAAAGAATATGATTGTTTCCTCAGAGCACTGGGTTGATGTAAGTGGGAAGTATAGAAATTGGATACCCAAAATGGGAGAATAGAGGCATGAAGTGGTTGACTTACAAACTTTCATAGGTGGGGGAAAATATATTCATAGGATTATAGGATTTAGGTGTAGGTGTAACTTAAACACATTGCGGATGGTGCCTGAGTTTACTCATGTTTATGGTTTAATGCAAAAAAATCACATCCTTTTATGGTTTAATGAAAAAAAAATTAAAAAGAAACCCTAACAGCCAAAACATTTAGGTAAGTTGGTAAAAAAAAATCTGGTCTTTAATGTGTTAACTGCAATTGTTAGACATAGGATACTTTTGTTTTATTCACTTATAAAATGTTAAAGTTAACTGAGGGTGGCACAAATTGAATTATATACATTTTTCTTTTATCCTGTAAGGTGCATTTATGATTTCATTATTGTTTGTTTGAAAATTGCATATGGTTACAGAGATATGTGAAAGTGTCAAATTGACAAGAGTGGTCTGTGGTAGTTACATAATCTGGTGTCAATGTGAGAGGATTATGAATGAAGGGGTGCAGTCTATAGTCTATAGTCTTCTGTGTGGGTATGGCCTTCTCCTGAGAATTATGGGAAATCTGGTATTTCCTCCTTGGAGGCAGGAGACATTATCCCTCTCACTGCTCACTCCCTTGGAGACACTGCTGACAAGACACATGGAACTATGCTGATAGACCCCATGTCTTAGGAACTGGAGGAGTCACTTAGAGACCTCTGCCAGCACTGAAAAGCTTCTGCCATCACTAAATTTGCACCCACTGCCTTGTAATCCTTCTGCATTGGCATAATTGTATGTCCTTTGTGAATTTGAAGAGGACTTTATAGGTTGGTATCAGACACATGGGCTAATATTGGACTTATGGACTTGATCTGGACTGGGCTGAGATATTTTCTTAATGTACAATTACCCTTTATATAAAACTCTCTTATATGCATATATATATATATATATATATGTCCCCATGAATTTGTTTCTCTGGTCTACCCAGACTAATACAGTGACCCTTCAGACATTTGGAATATTGATGGCACAGATTCCAGGATTATAGTAACACACAAGCTGCCATAGTCCAACAAAAGACAGACAGCTGATACAACACTTTGCCCTACTTCATTCTCCCAAGAACCTGTGCTCCTTTGTTCTCAAGTGAGGAAGGAAGTTCTCTGTAGGTGTAGTGTCCTTACGCCTGTCCCCTTGCATTTTTTTTTCACATCTTCACTGTGATCTTACACTCCCAGCAGTCAGCACCTGCATCTCTTCATTGAGAGGCTCACCTAAGGCTGCCTAGGCACCTTTTGGTGTATGCAAAGGAGAAGCTGGAGTTTACTTTCCAGTAGGAGGGACACTAGTAATTTATGGATGCTGGGTACAGAAACCTAAATACATCAGACCAGTTGCTACCAATCTAGAGATCTTGAAGTGGGAGCTACACTGCATCTACTGGTGTTTCAGGCCTAAGGGTAGACACTCCATTTTCCTTTCCAATCTCATTCCACACTCTCTTACTGTGTTGTTCCTGGGAAAATGTCCTATGATTGCATTTTCACACAAAGCCTCATGTAAGACTATGACCCCAAACTAAACTGAATTAGTCTTAATTAAACTAAATATTCAGCATGAAAATAGTCTGAATGAGAAATTGTGTTGGTACCCATGTTGCAATTCCCTTATTAAATGAACAACAAAGGTGGACCCGAACAGATATTTTTGGATTCAAATTTCCCGTTCTTCTGAAAATAGATTATATTGCAATGCATTAAAAATGTTTTTTAGCCAATAAATAACTATAGCATGCTTGTTTTGTGGCTTATTACCTAGTACTTTAATAGCCTAAAAGACGTTTAAGGTGGTGGATAGTTTGTATCTATAAATTTCAGATGCTATTAGACCCATCTGGGCAACCATTTCCTCATATGCCATTGGCCAGATTATTGATGCGATATGAAAATTAGTGAGATGAGACAAATAAGCCATTAAGAATCATGTTTAGCAATTACTCTTAGTCATGACATATTAGCAGTTTTTGATATTATGTATACACTTTCATTGGGTATTTTCATTACAGGGTTTTTCAATAGTGCAAATGATTAACACGCTCTGCTGCTAACCAAAACAGTGGCAGCTTGAGTCCACTCAGAGTTTCCTTGGAAAAAAGGCCTAACGACTTATTCCAAAATCTCAGCCATTGAAAACCCTGTTGTTCTCAATGTGTTGAAATTTGACACATGGACATTTACTGTGTTGCCATGTATCAGAATAGATTTGATAGCATCTGGTTAGGGTGAGGGAATAGAAATTATAAAGTTTTAATTTACATTAAATAAAAATGCAAAGGCCATTGATGAATTCATAAGGATAGCAAATAGAATAAAGTTTTCAGGGAGGAATGCCGTGGTGTGGAGGGGGATGCAGTAAAAGGCAGGTAATGTCAAGGAGTCCAGGAAGAAAAGGAAGGTTTGAAACCTGACTGTGGTAGAAATCTTACAATTTTTCTTGACACAATTGAACTGTGGAATATGTGTATTAACACCCAATTAACTACAAGTTAAAATAAATACAAAAATGAAATGAAAACATGCAGGCCTTTTCTAAAAAACAAGACATCTTGCTATAAGCACTAAAACCAGAGTTGCACCAAGGGAACCATGGTATAACTGGGCCTGACTATCTGTCCCTAAAACCCCACTCTGTATATCACTTTTTCTGTGACTCAGTGTTGATCAGGGGTTGGACGGGGAAGGGCAGGAAGGAGAAGCAAGGGATGACAAGGCAGATCAGTGTTAACTTGAGTGAGAGGGGAGATTATACACTGCAAGATGGAAATGGGGCATGGATGGCAAGGAAAGAAGGAAGGACAGCACGCTCTGTCCAGGTTTGATAAGTTGTTGAAGTGGTTTAATGCAAAAAAAAGATCTGTTTGTTGAACATCTACCTTATTGACAATAAAAAGTTTGGTGGGAAATAAAAAGGCATGTGAGAGAAAACCTTGGAAACATTTCTGCAGCTCAATTTAACAAATATGAATGACATTTTGCTCATTCCATATTGTGGAGTTCTTGTAAGAATTAAGCACTTTAAAGAAGTAGTGTAAAATATAATGCATATCCATTTGTCACTTTATTATTTTAACCACATTAGACAAGGTACTCAGTGTGAAGACAGTAGCCAAGGAAACTCCTCATGTAATGCTTAGAAATTATTTGAGCAGTGGTAAAATTGCTGCAATTTATATTCATCAAATTGCATGATTTGACTTATTTTAGAAAAGTTATTAACTTCTGAAGAGAAGACTTCAGAAGCATTCAAATGAGTACAAGTTAGCTCCACTAGTCTACATGCAGTTCACTTAAAAATATACGGCTAGAAACTATCCTTAGTGAGCATATTTCTAGAAAGAGTAATTTCAGTGTTATTTTTGCAGGAATTTAGTTTGGATTTATGAATGTGTCTATTTGTTACCATATAGAATGATCGAGTCATTCTTTTTTATCAAAGGGGGAATATTCTGGGAGAGCCCCCACTTTATTCTGCATTTTTAATAAATCACTTCAGAAGTGGGTCCAGCATTTAGATACGTGTGACCTTACTTTTTTTTAATCCTCGAAAGTTTATTTGATGTGAACCATTGAAAAGTATGACTCATTTTACAATTCATTTTAAGAATTCTTATCTTCTTTATTGACATAGTTTCAAAATGTCATGCTTTTCCGATTACCAAGCTAATAGAGTCCAGTGTGATTGAGTTAGACTATGTAGACTGGAGAAACCAATTCATAAACATGCATATGGATATAAGAGAAAGGTTTATATACAAGAGGAAGGACCATTGAGAAAGCTTCCCAACCCAGTCCAGTCTATAAGTTCGATATTAATCCATATGTCCTATACCATTCTATAAAGTCTCCTTCTGACTCACAAAGCACATGAAATGACACCAGGACAGTCACAGGCCAGTGAGTGCAGAGTAGTGTGTTCAGCGGCAGTAGTAGCATTAGAAGCATCGCAGTGATGGCAGGGGCCTCCGCACGGCTCCTTGTTTCCAGGGCTCAGCATCCACCAGCAGTATTCAGTCCACCAGAAGCATCTCAGTGCTGGTAGGAGGCTTCCCATGGCTTCTCCTGACCCGGAGGTTTGGTTCCATCAGGGTAAGCCCACGTGGCTTCTCCTACAGCTCCTCCAGTCCCCAGGACTCAGAGTCTGTATTATGCTGCCGTGTTGTCTTGTCAGTAGAATGTCTGCAAGAGACTGAGTCAAGTCTCTCTCCTCCAATTGGTAAATACGGCGACACTTTCCAGAATTCTCAGAGAAAGCCATGCTTACACAGAGGCCTCATTGGTTATCTCCAGATTGACAAGCTAGACTCCACCCCAAACTCCCCTATGCTGAAATTGACACAGCACTGCCACAGTGATAATAACACTTTTAACTAAGGCATTTACCTAGATTTATGTTTTAAATTACTTCCATAAATCTATGAGGTTTATACCACTATTACTCTCATAGTTAAGATGAAGGAGGCAAGGTGCAAATAGGTTAAGTGATTTATCTGAACATACACACTTAACTCGTGGCAAAGAGTAAATAGTAAAAACGCAGAGCTTAACTTTCTCACCAATATGAAATTAAGAAGATGTAAAATAACTCGGAAAATCTAACATATATATTGTGTGTATCTAACGAGCAGTTGGAAACTACTATTAACAGTTTTGTGTATAATTGTATGACCTTTTCTGCATGCCAACACATATACCACACATACATACTCAAAAGCATTTTATTCACTACTTGTCTTTCTGGTTCATTTTACAATTTCGCTAATATGGGTGTATTATTTTATATTTCATTCCATATTTATAATACACTTAAAGCAGGGGAGGAGAAATAATTTGTTAAAGATTTGGGGGTCACAATCAGTTTTAAGAACATAGAAGACCTGGTTGCATAGTGAGTGATTATTGTTTGGGTTGAACAGTGAACAGTGGAAAACAGTGGAAACCTTCACCAGCGGCTCCATAGAAAGCTGACACTTTCAATTCTCATCAACAGTTACCTTCCAGAAACCTGTAGGGGAAGTTCTGTCTGGTTCTGTAGGGTAGATAGGAGTCAGAATCGACTTGATGAAAGTGAGTTGGATTTATCATTTATCTCAAAGTTTAACCTATTCATAACTTATGAATATTTCTTTATTGGAGGAACATATTTGACAAAATTTACATGCTGAATAAGTTCCTGTAAAGTTTAACTTTTGGGCCAATTTCTTGTTATCAAAGACCACACTAGGGATCTAAGCATTAGAGAGACACAGTTCATAATGGAAACCACCTGGAATTTCCAAAGTAATCTTATATACAATATTTCTTTTGACACTTGACACAATCTAAGAGGTTACTAAAAAGATAATATCTTAATTACAGCTAGATTATCATATGTCTTCCTTTTAAAAATACACCAATGGTAAAGTTAGTGTGAAAGTCCATGAATTCAAAAACACTCAAGCTCACAAAGGTAATACAGGGCTGGGCAATATTTTTCGCTATCATACACAGGGACATTGTGAGTCAGTATCAACATGAAGATCATTAAAAACCAGTAACATGTATGGCTAATAAATATCCTGAGGTCTTGTTTCTATAACCTTGCCAATAAATCACAGTTCTTGGTAAAAGAACATAATATCTTTGATCAGGGATGAATGCCATTGGGCTGACATAGACTTATGCCAAATTATATGACAGACTAGAATTGACTTTTTGGTTCTGCTCGGCTTTGATCTTTACAGGAGTTGGTTGTCAAATTTTGCTCCCATGCAGCCACCTGGCCAATTTGAAACTTGAACCTTATTTATCAGCATTTAATTACTTACCCCCTGTACCACCAGATCTCAATGCAGTGAATGCTAGTTTTAAATTATAATTAGATCATTATAGGAGCTGAATTTGCAATTTTAGCAGACTGTCATATGGTAGCATCATCCTACCGGCATGTGTTTGAATTCAGTGTAAGCATGATCCACAAGAGCATTCTCCATTATCTAAAAGGAGAATTCTAGTTCATATGGAGATCATAAATTATATCAGAATGAGAAATTACAGTATTTTGCTATTTGTACTATTGGACTTACAGGATATAATTATTGTCTTTGAAATAGTGTGTTTTAGAAAAACTGCCTATTCTCTTTACTCTGACCCAAAATGTTTTTTAGTGTCTATACATATATCCATTGTGCTAAGCACATTTGTGTATATGTTGTCATCATAATTTTCTTTTTTTTTTTGCTTTTTTTCTTCTGCTTCTCCTCTTCCTCCTTCTTCTTCTCCTTTTTTAATTGGGTACTCCTACAACTCTCATCACAATCAATACATACATCCATTATGTTAAGCACATTTGTACATTTGTTGCCATCATCATTTTCAAAGCATTTGCTATCTACTCAAGCCCTTGGTTCACCCTCATTTTCCCCTCATTCCCCAACCCCACCTTCCTCATGAACCCTTGATAAATTATAAATTATTATTATTTTATCATACCTTACACTGTCTGACATCTCTCTTCACCCACTTTCCTGTTGTCCATCTCCCAGGGAGGAGGTTATATCTAGATTTTTGCAATTGGTCCCCCTTTCTACCCCACCCTCCCTCTACCCTCCTGGTATCTCCACTCTCAGCACTGAAAGGACCTGAAAGGACCATCTGCCCTGGGTTCGCTATGTTTCCAGTTCCTATGTACCCGTGTGCAACCTCTGGTCTAGCCATATTTATAAGGTGGAATTGGGATCATGATAGTTGGGGGCAGAGATAACTGAAACACTAGGGGAATGTTGTATATTTCATCATTGCTGCACTGCACCCTAACTGGCTCATCTCCTCCCCACTAACCTTCTGTAGGAGGAAGTCAAACCAACCTATTTTAACATAAGCCCCTTGCCACCTAACTTGGCAGGAAAGCTTCTGAGCCATTCACTAATGCAAGAATCAAGCTGCACAGAACCAACGGTTTGGTTTGGTTTGGTTTCCTGAGAGCCTTCAAGGATGTTGAATGTAGCTTCAGATGTAGCCACACCCAGACATATGATAGTCAAAACTCCCAAGACTAAATATGTTATTATCATTCAATAAATTTATTTGTGTAAGTGCCTTCTCTGTTATGCTTTGCAAATATGAAAGTTGTATAGTTATACACAATATCAAGACTACTGCTGGCAAAATCCTCACAGCGAGCCAAGTTTAAATCTCTTAAATGGGACACGCGTTGTAATATTGATCCTGTTACAACCCTTTGTAATTTTTATGCTCCCATCATGCTGTTGAAGCTGGTGAAAGTTTTGTTTTTCAGTAATGATGATACACTTTTAAAACAGATGAGTTGCAAAACGAAGGTTTTATTTTTGAATGGTTAAGATACCCTTGCCTAGTTGTTTATGTAATTTAAAATAATGAAGACTGAATATACTCTTTAGCCATGATGATTTTATGTATTAGACTGGCTTCACAGTTTTTATTATCATTCTATTGGGGGCTCATACAACTCTCATCACAATCTTTACATCCATCCATTGTATGCAAAGCGCATTTGCACATTTGTTGCCATCGTCATCCTCAAAATATTTTCTATCTACTTAAGTCCTTGGTATTAGCTCATCAATTAGTTTTTTAATCATTTTATTGGGGAGTCATGAAACTCTTATCACAATCTGTACATATCCATTGTATACAAAGCATATCTGTACAATTGTTGGACTGGCTTCATTGTTATGGCTACCCATTTTAGTTTATTATAATGAGAAATGAATAGCATACTTCCTAACTTTGAAGTCCTTATATATTATTTCTAAGTATTAATAATATAAAAGAATGAGGAGCAGCTTTTATTTAAGTAAGACTATAAATGACTTTATTAGAAATATTTCTTGGATATCTTCTACCTAGCAACTCCTATATGGTAAAGAACTCGTTTAAGGTTAGTTTGCCTCAACTTTTTTCACAAGTGAATTATGGAAAGTGATAGGGAACATAGTCCATTCTCATGAAGGCATCCAGAAAGAATCAGTCCATGACCTACTATTTTAAGTGTTTCTATTAAAGTCCATGTTAGAATCCCCATGAGTGAAGTGGTGCACAGCTACACTGTAAAGGTGGCACATTTGAGATGATTCTATGGCAACAGGACTATGCTGGAGGGGGATCAGTTGGCCCATCTCCTATAGTGGTGTCACCTAGATTTTGCCTTTGGAATTCCTGGAATTCTAGAGAACATCATGACCTCAAATCCTTTATCTTACCAGACGATAGAATTAGATTAGGGGAATCATTTTACTACAAGGTATGAATGATACGGCAGTTAGAAGAATTTATTAGACAAAGAAATGTTAGCCATGCAACATTTATTTTAGGCAGAGTGATTACATAAGACTCAATGGTCATCATCTTTATCTAGCAGATCTTTTAAATGTAAGACTTACTTGTAGTTTCTACTATCATGAGAGGGCCCTTCAGCTTACCATAGATGAGTATTGTTTAGGTGGTTATTGCATGCTGTGAAATTTATTCTGTCTAATAGAAACCATCTATGATAGTAGAACTATCCCACCATACTTCCTTAGTTATGATCTTTTTTGGTTTGCATAAGAAAGTGTGTTTTTTATTAATAAAACATTTTATTGGGGGTTCTTACAATTTGTATAACATTCATATATCAATTATATCAGAAACATTTGTACATATGTTACCATCATCAATTTCAAAACATTTTCTTTCTGCTTCCACCCTTGGTGTTAGATCCTCTCCCTCCCCCCTCACTAGCCTACCCTCAAGAGCTCCTGATAGTTTATAAATTATTCTTATTTTCATATCTTTCGCCATCCACTGTCTCCCACTATCCTTCACCCACAATTCGTGTCTGTTGTTCATCCCCCATGGAGATGGGGATGGGGTTCTATATTCAACATTGTAGTCGGTTCCTGGTTCCCCCTTCCCCCTCTACCCTCATAGCATCACTACTTCAATTAGTATTTCTGAGGGGTTTATGTGTCCTTCATTCCATGTGTAGAGAACTCTTATCTGTACCAGTGTACATGCTCTGGTCTGGCCGGATTTGTATGGATCACCTGGCATTGTGGTAGTAGGGGGACAAGGTAGGAAGCACTAAAGAACTATAGGAATGTTGTGTGTTCCTTCGGTGTTATACTGCACCCTGGGTGACCTATTTCATCCTTGTAACCCTTCAGTGAGGGTATATCCAATTGTTTACGGGTGGGCTTTGGTTCTTTCTGTCCCCCATCATTTGCATTGATATTTTTGGGGGTGTTTCTGATGCCTGAAATCTGATCCCATAGACAACTCATGATCACACAGGCTGGTGTGCTTTTCCATGTGAGCTTTTTGCTTCCCTGCTAAAAGACCGCTTGTTTATCTTCAAACCTTTAAGACTCCAGACACTATCTTTTAATAGTGAGGGACCATCAGCTGTCTTCACCACATTTGCTTATGCACCCATTTTGACTTCACCTATCATGCCGGGTAGGAGAGCATCACAAAATGCACTGGCTATTATTTTAATGAGAGCAGTTCAGCAAGTCTTTTCTCCCATGGAGTCAGTATATGGGTTTGAGCTGCCAATCTCTGAGTTAGTAGCTGAATACTTCACCTTGGCACCAAAATCACTGCCCCAGAGTTATTGATGACTCCTAGCCATCCTGAAGGACAGAGTGGAAATACCCTTGTGGGTTTCAGCTACTGTAACATTTTACAGGAGTAGAAAGCCTCATCTTCTCCTGAGGCTGGTGGTATTAAACTGCTGACCTTGAAGTTAGTAAACAATACATAACCCTCCAGGCCTCCAGGGCTCCTGTAGTAAACAATTCATTGTCTTTATTTAGATTGCTCATGTTTCATTGCTAGGGTCAATGGCTGAGCCCAATAGTCACATTTTCCTATGCACAAGAGTAGACGATGCTGGTTAACAAAGCGTTGCAATGTTATCTGTGAATTTTTCAAAATGAGTAGCTTAATTTCATCAAAACTAAAGGAAAGGGAGGCAGTTCTGTGCTATTGTGTATATATATGAAATGTCATGTGAGAGGTGAAATTCCAGGAAGGACACTTATTGATATTTAATAAGTTGCTATTGAGCTCCTATAGTAATGCAGACCTCTGTTCCGTACTGAGGGTACAATGTGAAGCAAATAAGACAAAAAGTCACCATACAAGTGTTGTCTACTTGTAGACTAGAGAAAGATAATTAATGCTCCAAATA
This sequence comes from Nesogale talazaci, assembly GCA_004026705.1. Classification (NCBI taxonomy): domain Eukaryota; kingdom Metazoa; phylum Chordata; class Mammalia; order Afrosoricida; family Tenrecidae; genus Nesogale; species Nesogale talazaci. Next base: position 171,716 of record PVJH01000308.1, on the reverse strand, counting down.
TGGAGATCCAGGGATTGAATGGCACATTTAATATCTGGGAGACAATGGGAAGAGCCCCATGTGAAGTAAAGAGTCATATGGGCAGCATGAGGCAAAATGCCAGAGTAGAATGCATTTTCGCCTAATAGACTAGATCCCATTGGCTATAAATTAATACATGGTGGTAGTGGTAGTGGTGGTGATAATGGTTAGACCTATTTATCTAATCTTTGTGTCAGACAATTGACTAACTGGTTAATAGGCACTGTATCATATCAATAAGCATTGACAGCTATTTTTCTTAAAATAGCCACAAGGACACTAAGGCTTAAACTATAGTTATTTGCCTAGGTCACTCAGCTTGAAACACAAGATCTGAAATTCAGAACCATGTCTTTCTGGCTTCCAAATTCATTTACAATAATTTCTCCCTTTTTGTGCAAAGTAGGCTGGGGATCATTCCATATCCTTAACGAATGAATCAAGTATTTTGAAAATAATGTATTACATTAATGAAGAAAGTACACTATTCAGTACATATACTTAACTTTTGTTTTCTTAATCTGCCCAACTTCTCTGTGAGATGGATAGTATCGATAACTACCCCAAAGGATTTCAGCAACTGCAACGTTTTTGTTTTTTTTTTAATTTTATTGGGGGCTCTTACAGCTACTACAACATTCAGTACATCATTTGTATCAAGCACATTTGCACACATATTTCTACATACATTTCCCAATATTTTCCACTTGAGCCCTTGATACAAGCTCCTCTTTAAAAAAAAAACCTCCCCTTTCCCCTCTCCCCCTTTTTTTAAAAAAAATTAATCATTTTATTGGGGGGCCCCTACAACTCCCATCACAATCCCTAACAACATCAGTTGTGTTCAGGCCACTTTTACACACCCATTGCCATCATCACTCTCAAAACATTCTCCCTTTCTCCAGGCCCCCATTATCAGCTCCCTATATTACCCTTCCTCCCTCTCTCCCTCTTGAAACCTTAGTAATTTACAAATTATTTTTTCATCCTGTGCACTGTCCAATGTGTCCCAACACTCACTTCCCTGTTGTCCGTGCCCCAGAGAGGAGGCTACGAGTAGATCCCTGAAGTTGGCTCTCCCTCTCCATTCTATGTTTTTGTTTTTTAAAAACACATTTTAAAGTCTTTTGTCAAAATGTTTCTTTTCTTAGGGAGAGGATGAATGGGCAGTGAAGGTAGATGAGGTGGAGGGACTCTGCTAGGTAATCTTCTAAGAACATCCAAAGGAGAGACCAGTCAGCAGCTCCCTCTTGATTAGGAGAACTTTCAGCATAGTTTGCTGAGTCTCTGGAGCTGACATTTTCCCTGTAGTCTTCTTTTCTCTTCTCTCTCTTCCCTCCTTCCCTCTCTCTGTACAGTCTCATGGCTTTAGGTAGGTGATTCTATTGTTTCTAAGAAAAGGCCAAAGGAGATTCATCTTGTAGCATCAGAAGCAGGTTCCTTATTTCCATTTGCCATGACATTTATTTTCTGCATCTTTGCCATTGCCAGGGTTCCCAAATAGGAGATAAGCACTGTAAGGGAAGATACCGTTTGAATCTTTGCACTTTTAACCAGTGCTTAACAGTACTAGAAACATAGGAAGCCTTCTATATCTTTGTTATGGAAAGAGTGAATGAAATAAGGACATCTGGTCTACATTAACCATGTCTTTTGTCTCCAACTCACTTGTCCTTCCTTGTTGTCAACATGCCACCCCAGTGCCTTCAGCTTCATCCAGTGAATCTGATGGCCCAGAAAGTTGTAACCACTGCCCACCCACCTCAAAAAGAACCCTTAAGGCCAAGCATTTCTTAGGACACAGCCAAAGACTGTTGCATTTTTTTTAAGTTTATCTAAATGAAGGCTTTCTACAGGAGTATTTCTTATTCAAATGATAAGTTATTTGAAATTTCACTTGTGTTTACAGGGAGCTCTTTACAATATTGAATTGTGGATTCTTTTCTTATTCTAAATAATTACCTAATGATTTAAAGTCTAAATAATTATCAGAATGGGTTTGAAAATAGGAATACACTATTGTAAGAGACCTAGAGAATAAAGCAAAATAGCACCTGCATGTTTAAGACTGTTCATACTAATAACCATTGAATGACCCAGGCACATGAAAAACATTCATAGTGACTATTTTTATCCAATGATATTCCATTGAATGTTACTGCACAGACAGTCAAGGGCTTCATGAAGAGATGATCCCAGATCCTGTGTTGCATTTAGAGGAAAGTCTCAAGATTTTGGGCATGAAGCTTGTCAAGAAAACAAATCTAATGGTGTTGCAGCTGCGTGTTTCATCTGCCTTGTCTGAGCAAATGTGTCTCTGTGTGTGCATGTGTGTGAAATGCATATTTTTCAAAACCAATATTATTTTGGGAAAGTATATCTCCTGTACTGTTTGATAACCAAACTGATATCACTATAAATTTTGAAAAGTGATCTTCTGATGTCTTTGAGCAATGAGATTTTAACAAAATAAATAGACTTATTGTTAGAACTGGAATTTAACCTTAGTATCGATGATTTGCATACATGGTTGCTTTTAATTCCCCCCCCTCCTTCATTCATGAGTTATCACCATGGTGTAATCTTGTGAAAAAATTAAAAATTCAAATGTGGCTAGGCCATTTAAAAATCAATATGTTATCATTCAGTCCCCTTAGTCACTTCAGTTAACCACCTTAGGAACAACTTCTTGCTTTTTTAAGAGGAGAGAGATTTCTAGATGGACCATGGTGCCATATTACCTTATGGCATCTTGTAAAATGTGAATTTGAATTGAATCTTTAAATATCTTGCAAATGTAGTCATAATTTAAGATTAGTGACTAAATTTTGGCAGGGTTGCAGAACTTGTATGTACACAGCAGACAAAAGCTAGGATGGAATAAGTAATTTTAGAATATCATTCACTTGCACGGAGGAAACTCACATACTCCTTAGTCGTGTGAAGAAAATAGACTTCTCAATTTTGTGAAGGTAGCAACCTGTGTTTTCTCTTCATTGTTGCTTATTCAAGTATAAAAAGTGAACTGTCCTCTCAGAATTGTATTCCTTTTCTTTCTCCAATCCTGTTCCTTTACTTTCTCTTAAGAGGTAGGCTCAATTTCTGTGGGGTTTTAAATATTTAAAAATGGCTACTGTGGGGCTGAGCCCCAGTGGCGTAAATGGTTGAGTGCAGAACTGCAGCCCACGGGCTTGGCGGTTCAAATCTAGTAGCGGCTGGGTAGCACCCACGACCACCATAGGCAGTAATGCCCCCCCCAAAAAAAAACAGCAACAAAAAAAATGGCTACTGTGAAACAGTACTAGGATCAGGAGGAGTTGCAATAGCTTGACATAAATATTTGAATATGCATACCTAATGGTAAGATTTGCGTAAATGTAGCACAGACTCGAAAGCAGAAAATTAGCATTGTCATCCAGCATTGACTCTAATCGACTTCACTTCAACTTCACCATTTTGTGTATGCCTTTGTCCTCTGTCTTTATGTATTATTTTAGGACAATAGCACACGACTACTACCAACTGCCATTGAATACAATCTGACTTATAACAACCTTATGTGAGGCTTTCAGTGGGGGCGGGGTTAGGTTTGAACTCCTGATCTTGCAGTTAGCAGCACAAAGATTTTGGGACAACAATCAGGACAATTGTTTCATCACACGTAGACACTCATATAAACACTGCTATATAGGCAAGATACAGAACAGTTTTGTCAACACGAAGAAGCTTGCCAGATGATTATTTTAGAAAGCCTGGAGGGTCGTCCTTAACAAGGGAATTCCTAGTGACTTGTGGTAAATGATGTGAAGATATTTAGCTCTTCTTGACTTGATAGATATGGTGAGTGCTATTGGAATATTTGTGGTGTGTCTTACTGACGTGGTTTGAATGTAGCAAGAAGGGTGGGGATAGCTAGATTGGCAAAGAGGATGTGAAATAGGTTCTTCAACCATTGCTTCAGAAATTGCAAGAGTATGAGAATGAAGTACACTCAGATTTTCTAATACATGACCCTTGTGGAGAAATATAGGACATCAATTGCTGTGCTAGCTCTTTTGCGCTCAAAAATAATCTTTTAATGTCCCAAATCAGTCGTTTGCAACATGATTGGGCAACTGGCTATCGTTTCTGAATGGGCTGGTGATAATGCTAATTTACCCGGTAAGCTACAGACAATACATTTACTCACTTGAGGTGATAATGACTCTGCTAGTGATTAACCTGTATGCCACACAATTGACTTAGAAACGATGAGGTGGTGCAGAATGGTAGTTGATCTCATTATAGAACAGTGGTGAGCAACTGAGCCTTGAAAGTCAGAATTTAGTTCTCCAACTCAGTACACAACTGGGCTTTTATCAAGATATGTTCTGTATTGCTTGACACCCACTAAACTATCCACATGTGATGGCTATTTATGATTAGTTATGAAGTTAAAGACTGGTGTATGTGTTGAATGGTAGGAAGAGGAGTCATTTGGCTACAATAAAGTAATCAGAAATGCAGAGTAATTGCAGTGGGGATTCAGAGACACGGGGATAGAATCAACATACTCCAATCCTCTGGTTTATCAGGTGTTTTGCCAAGTACCATACAGACATCATCTCATGTTACTATCATGAACATTTTTCAAAAATGTACATATGATTTACCTTTTCCAGGTAAATAAGTAGAAATTGGGTTAGAGATTTGAGGGTTGTTCCAAGGCAGTTATTGATTTGTCACCCTGCTCATGGCACTCTGCAAATAATGTCATTGAAGTTTGGACTCGTGAGGAGTGACTTTATGAAGTATTTAGTGCGGAAAAAGTTAAAGGGCCCTTTTCTAAGGAGAAAGGAAAAACATTGCAAAGAGAATTGTAGCCTGGAGGAGTATCCTAAATGGATGTTTCAGTGGCCTCCCTCCAGATGAGCGTGTCTGTGAGGTCCAAAGGGACATGTTGGCTGGGAAATGCTCTGGAGAATAAGAGAAAAACCAAATTCTAAACAGAACTTTTCTCTCTCATAACTATCAAACAAACTTGTTAATATACACATGAGTGGGGCCCACCAAGGTCTACCAAATTAGAGTATTTCATAATACTAGCCATGGAATCAAAGAGAGCTGTCATAAGTGTCCTGAAATAGCTTGGATTGAGATTATAGAGGGATATATAGAGATTCCAAGAGATTTGAAAAACCAAGTATACTGAAAATTGCCCTGCACACCAGGGTCTACTAAGATTTGTTGTTGTTGTTGTTGCGGGGGCATCACTGCCCTCTCGTGGTCGTGGGAGCTACCTGGCCTTGCTCCTGGAGAACTGCTGCTGGATTTGAACCACCAAGCCCGTGGGTCGCATTCACACTCAACCACTACGCCACCGGGGCTCAGCCCACTAAGGTTTCTTAAGAAGCAAGAATTCTGCAGACTGAAGGGCAGTTTGCATGTAGCACCATGGACAGCACTCAAGCGTGTGGGATTTATTTTATTATTATTATTTTTTTTTTATTTTTTTTAGGCATCACTGCCCTGGTGGTGGGAGTAGGAGGTCCAGCCCCACTGCTGGAATTGAACCTCCGTCCTAGTGGGCGGCAGTCCCGCGCACAACCACTACGCCACCGGGGCTCAGCCCTCTGTTATTATTATTTTCATTTTTTGTTTTTCCCCTACAAAAACCTGAAATGAAATGAAAATCCGTGGATTCATCTGAAGGGAACTTTTATTTCAGCATTACCAGCTTTGATATAAAACAGTTGTTACCTTTTATTACATTTTTAAAGTTTTATTTATATTTAATCATTTTATTGAGGGCTCATACAAATCTTACCACAATCCATACACACATATATTGTGTCCAGCAGATTTGTACATTTGTTGCCATCATTATTCTCAAGACATTTGCTTTATTTTTCATTATTATTAAATCATTTGGGGGGACTCATACAACTCTTATCACAATCCACACATAGATCCATTGTGTCACGCACTTTTGTACATTTGTTTCCCTCATCATTCTCAAAACACTTGTTTCTACTTGAGAACCTGTGTCTGCTCCTCATTTTCCCCCTCCTCACCCATGAACCCTTATTGAACAGATTGGTCCTTTATTACTTAAAAGGCCAGTCCTCATTAATGGGCAGCACATCACCATCTAAAGGTAATGACCAATCTATCATTACCTGTCACCAAGCAAATCTGATGGATGGATTAAGGTTTCGTTTGCATATTGGTTATACTCCTTTGATTTATGGAGTTGTAGTCCATTAGCTGGTTGTTAGTTTGTTGTTACCCCATCAGTTCTGTATCTTTGAATGGATATAAGAATTTATTTTTATCTTATTATCACTATTTCTGTCCCCCCCAAAAAACATTTAAGAAGTGTTAATTCTGAAAGGTATATCAGATACTTAGCCTGGTGGCCATTGAGTGCACAACTCAGGTGATAAGAAATCAAGACTTCAAGATCTGGACCACAGAGCTAAATCTCTGATAGCTTATTTGCACACTCTCAAGGATTTTAACATAGTCAAGATGCTAGAATAGCCTAGATATTTTTACCAAACATTTAGGTTATTTAATTGATCAAATTTAATTGATTTATATTAATGATATACATTTTGGCTAATAAATTTTCTAGATTACAGCAGAAGAAGCAAAGATAGTGCAGTGGCAGTAAATTACATAATGTGATTCCTCTAGCGAAAATCTCTCACTCCAACAAATGAGCATTTCCTATTTGGGTCTGGTAAGAAGGTGCGGGAAGGTATGACTAGGATTTACCTACAAGTAGTTGTGAACAGGATTCCCTGAAGTACCCTTGCTATGTATAAAATGAACCTTCTAAGAATCAGGAGAAGGGATCTTATTATGAGCAAAAGCCAGGAGTTGAAGGTGTTCCGAGGTCCCCATGCAGTGAACCTCCTAGATCCACAAACAGCTATAATACTAAGCAACAGCAGCAGCAGAATCAGGAGCCACGGCCTGGCCCAGAGTGATGGACTTGCAAACACACAGAGCAACTAAAACTGAGTGCTTTTGTGCAGCAGACTGGCTTTCAGAGTGGGGTGGCCCTGGCACATCTTGGTGAGGCTGGGCTTGTTAACCTACAGAAGTGGAGCTGAATGCCTTCCGGTTTAGGTTTCCAGTGCAGTAAATGCCCCTTGGGCATTCATTAGCAGACCTGAAAGAATTTTTTCTCATTTCCTGATAAATTACTCTCCTGGACATTGCTCACTGGCATTACCACTTGTTAACCCTCTTATTATTTTCTTCATTCAGGAATATTGTCTGTGAATTCTGTTTACTCGTTGTAGTGGATAATAGCACCCAATAATTAAGACAGTTCAGAGTTCTATGTTTTTTGCCATCAGATCAAAGAAATATGTTAGCATGATTAACTTTCGAAAGCATTTTTGGTCTTACAAAATGCTGTTCCTCTGTATTGAAGGACAAATAAGAACTAGGCTGCCCTAGGGAAAAGATATAACTGGTTTCTGTCATTTGGAAATTTCTCATGCTCTGTTATATGTTCACTTCTCCTTGTAATCTCCATTATTTTGCTATGTGACTCTTGGTAGATTGATCTTGGCTGCCATGGATGGATGCTCTGTGTAGAGAAGCATATACTTTCTTGAAACTAAGTAGGGATGAGTGTGTGACCAGTTGCCTGGATAATAGGTAATGACAACAGAGACATGATTCTTATATGACTGCATCCAGCTTTCCTTTTCTCAGTGGGTGTCACATCACTATCTGCAAGTCTGGCTTGGCTACACCAAATCTTATTGAGAAGGGCTAGACTGCTTCTGTCTCATGCATGGGTTCTCAACCTTGCTAACACCGTAAGCCTTTACTACAACTCCTCATGTGGTGGTGACCCCATAAGCATGAAATGATTGTTGTTGCCACTTCATAACTGTCAGTTTGCTACTGTTTTGACTCAGGTAACCATTGTGAAAGTATTGTTCAACCCCCGAAGGCTCTGTGACCCTCAGGTTGAGAACCTTTGACCTAGTAGGTATCAAATATTCTACATACATGTCACAATGGGCAGCATTTAAGATTTACACATTGGTTTTCAAGAGCATAGTGACAAATATTACTAAAAAGAAAAACTTGTTTCCTGCTACTGTCACCTATGGCAGATTCAATACAAAAAGACTCTCAAGGAAACATCAATAAAACTCATCATTTCTTATAAATTATAAAACTGGGGTCATTAGGACAGTGAATTCTGAGTCATTTATATGATCAGTTATTTTGAAGCTGTAAATTCAAAACAGACTTACAATGCCAATCTGAATTAATGTCTTGATTAATGTGTTGCCCTTGAATTTCAGATCTCATTTATGCTTGAGTCTTTTAAAATGTATTTATTTAAAAATAATTTTATTGGGGATTCATACAACTCTTATCACAATCTATACATCTATCATGTCACGCACATTTGTATATTTGTTGCCATCATCATTTTCAAAAAAAATTCTTTCTACTTGAGCCCTTGGTATTGGCTCCTCATTTTTCTCTTCCCCCCACCTCTCCCTCATGAACTCTTGATAATTTTTTGTGTGCATCACTGCCCCCTGGTGGGAGTAGGAGGCCCAGACTTGCCCCTGGAGAGCTGCCACTGGATTTGAACCGCCAACCCTGTGGGCCGCAGTCCCACACAAAACCACTGCGCCACCAGGGCTCAGCCCAAACTCTTGACAATTTATAAATCATTATTTTGTCATATTTTACACTGGCCAATATTTCCCTTCAACCATTTTTCTGTTATCTAACCCTCAGGGACGGTGTTATATGGAAATGCTTGTAATTGGTTCCCCCTTTCTACACCACCTTCCTCATCACTGGTCCTGAAGGGATAATGGGTCCTGGATTCTCTATGTTTCCAGTCCCTATCTATATCAGTGTACATCCTCTGATATAGCCAGATTTTTAAAGATAGAATTGGGATTATGATAGTGGGTGGGTGGGGGGGAAGCATTAAAGACCTTGAATAAAGTTGTATATTTCTTCTTTGCTACACTGTGCCCTGACTGGCTGATCTCCTTCCAGAAACCTTTCTGTAAGCAGATGTCCAGTTGCCTACAGGTGGGTCTTAGGTCCCCAATCTGCACTGGCCCTTATTCACAATGATAAGACTTTTGTTATTTGATGCCTGATTCCTGACCTCTTTGACATCTCATGATCATACAGGCTGGTGTGCACTATATTTTTTGAAAGCTGGGCATCTATAGCTTTTTTTACCACATTTGTCTATGCACTGATTTGTCTTCAGCGATTATTTTTGAGTCTCTGGCAAATTGATTCATATAGTTTATATGTATAATACAGACAAATGTACGCTATGGAAAATAATAGTAATTCAGAAGTATGAGTTCATAAATAATATTTCAGAAGTATAAATTTATAGAACATTAGAGTTAGATATTTGAAATGCCTTGATATACATAGCATCTTTAAATTTGTGTATGGTGTGAACCACCTTTAAATAGCTAATAAAGCATGAGTATATGTAAAAATTAGGATCTTACTAGAACGATTATGTGAAGATCATTTATTCCTCTACAACATGATTTTTTAATCAATTTTATATTACTGCTTAAAGAGAGAAATCATTCCATATACTTTTATGACCTTTTAGTCTTCAAGTTTTCACTAAACATTCCACCTAACCTCCGCATCTTGATTATTGCTATAACTAATGGAAAAAACCCTTGCTATCATCCAGTCAAAGTCAACTCATAGACACACTGTAAGATCTAGTAGAACTGCCCCACATGATTCCCACGGCTGTATAACCATATGGAAGCCAACTGCCACATCGTTCTCATGCAGAGTTGCTAGTGAATTCAAACTCTTGAAAGTTTGTTTTTCACACATGTACCAGCAGGCATTGCTATTTGTAAAATCAACCTTTAAAATGCAGGCAAGAAGAGCATGGTGATAATAATCCCCCGAAACCATTCATCTGTAGCGGCAGTTCTCAACCTATGTGTCATAAACCCTCTGAGGGTTGAACGACACTTTCATAGGGCTTGCCCAATTCATAACAGTAGCAAAATTACAGTTATGAAGTGGCAACAAAATAATTTTATGGTTAGCGGGTCAATTCCACATGAGGAACTGTATTCAAGGGTTGCGACATTAGGCAGGTTGAGAACCACTGATCAATAGCATCAATGATCCAGGGTCCTCTTTGTTTTAGGACACACTAGACAAAGAATTACAGAATCTGTGTTCATTTGTAGATTTGGACAATTCTGATAATATCATACAGGAATAATGGAAAAGAGCAAAAAATACTACTTAATAATATGGCTCATGCATAAGCCAATAAAATTAATTCTTATTGCACTGAAGTGAATTTCTCAGTTATTACCCAGGCAACATTCATTAATGTCTGACAGACTTTTCTTTTCTTTTTAACCCCAGAGGACCTCTATTCTCATTTTCACACAAAATCAGTTTTTTAGAATATGTTTTCCAGAAAGCAAACTGCATTTATCAAGTATTTTAATTCATCAGACTTCTACAAGTAAATGACAATCACTCCCTGATCCCTGAAAGATCATCAGAAACCCTTTGAAATAATGTAATCCCAAGAAGAAAAGCATAAGAGATTAATTCTTCTCTTGGCTTTTCAAACTGTATCACAGCTAAGCATGTATTTTTTAAGCTTTTGAAGTGGTGAATGTTTCTATTAGTATCTTCATGCTTGCATTTTATATAAATCCCTATTTCTGTGACCATCGACTGTAGAGACAAAACCCCAAAGCAACAATGAAAACCCAAAACACTTAGCTCTGCTCCCTCTTGGAATCACCTTTCTCTCCCTTCCCTTCATTTCTACTCTATCCAGTGGTGACTCACTGACCTCATCAGTTTGCTCTGATCTCCCAATAGTTCCAAACAACTGCTGTCACTAGGCAGCCAGCACTCTTAATTGAGGATCAGTTTCATTAGATAAACACATATTGAGTGTCCACTGCGTGCCGGGCACTATTTAAGGCCGTTAGTATGTTCCTGTATACAGAACAATTATATTCAGTACAGACAGAAAAGCTGTAAGATTTCAGCGTGTCAGTTAAAGGACTCAGCAGTAAACAATATGATTTTTTTAAATAATATATAGTATGCAAAAAAAGATTATGAGAATCATGGGAACGAAGAGGTAGAGCAAAGTAAGGGAACAGCGCTTATGCTGAGATATTCTAATGAATAAGGTTACTTCACTGAGATGATACGTGAGGAAGCATAGAAAGGAAACCAGGGAGAGAAATGGTGTGTCTATGCGGGGCAAATAGTTAAGCCCTGGGTTATGAATTTGAAAGCCAAAAGTTCAAGTCCACCCAGAAGACCATGGGGTGGGGACGGGGGTTCCTTGAAGATCAACTCTGAAAACTTTATGGAGCATAGTTCTACTGTGGCATATGACGTCTTTCATGACTTGAATAGTCAATTGATGAAAGCACAGATAGAAAAGAGGGTGAATGACTCCAACGCGAAGATTTATGTCATAGTAGTAGAGAAGAGCGAAGTGACCACCTTTCAGAGGAAAGACAAGGAGGTGTAGCTCACTGACCATTTCATTAAACCTAATCATATGGCAATCATCCTGATATCCCTTTCTAATTCCTAGACTTTTGCTTTCGATCTGGAGCCCTGGTGGTACAGTGGTCATTACACCCAGGGCTGCTAACTGCAAGGTCAGTAGTTTGAAACCATCAATTTCTCTTTGGGAAAAAAGGCAGGGCATTCTACACCCATAAATAGATAGACTCACTAAAACTCACAAAGGCAGTTCTACCCTGTCCTATGGGGTCACTATGAATTGGCATCAACTTGATGCAGTGAGTGAGTTTACTGTCTATCTCTACACCAGAAAGGGAAAAAAAGAGTCTGTTTTTAGTCATACGATGGTATGTTACATGTAACATATAGAGACTTAGGAGGACAGAAATGGATATTAGCTTAGGAAATGACTTGAAGTTATGTTCCAACATCGGTTATAAAGCTCATTAGCTGAACTGTAAGGACGATTGATTCATGGGGTTTGGGTTGGGAGGTGGGCACGGAAGCCACACATTTATATTGTGAGCATTAGTGTCTACAGGGCTGAATTGCATTCCTACAACAATGACATTCCATGAACACAGTCTCTTGACAAGAACCCAAAGTGGAACCTGAACCCTAAGTGTGGTTCTGCGCCTGACTGATTGCATTAACTTCAAATCTGTAATTAACCTCCTTGTGCCTCGTTATCCTCATTTCAGCAAACGAGAAAAAGGAGATATTCCTCCTTTCCTCCCTCACTTGGATGTTGTGAATTTAAATGTGAGAAGTGCTTGAGATGCATAGAAGTTGATGGATTTTGTTTATTCATGAATTCCAGACATCTGAAATAATTTGACCAGGATGGAAAGTTGCCTCCTTGCACATTTTTTTTGTAGAATGATATTTCTGTTGCTGACCCACCCATTTAAGCATGCATATTTTCTAATCTAAAATGTAAAACGAACACAGATTTATCACAAATCAAAACTCCTGAATAAGCATTACAACCATTTTGATCTTGTTTTATATCATAATACAATTATCATCTGCATATTTACTCACCCAATAAGTGTTTATTAGACTCCCAAGGACAAAGTCTCAATAATGAAATGAAAATGATAGAATTTTTCATTTTTACATGCCTAAGGCATTCAAAATGGACTCTGAAAGCCATGATCTCCAGTAATCTCTCAGTACCTTGAGTTTACTATGACAGGTATGTAATTTCATCGTTTAAAAAGAGGGAACCGTGTCCCTCAGATACCCATAATCTCCAAGTAACAAGGAACAATGTAGGGCTGGCGGTTCAAGTGTTCTAACACCACGTATAGGATGTTATCCTGCACAACATGCTGTACTTTGAGGATAGGATATTTACTATGACATGCATAATACCTAGAAGAGAATATGGTCAGAAGTTGGAGCAGTAGAATAAGTGGTTAGATGATAAATTTGCTTGATATTAACTTATTTTAAAGGTATTTCTCCCTTCCAAGGTAGCTAGCTCTCCAATGCTGGAATTAGAAGTCATTCCAGTGAAAGAGGATGAGACCAAAGTTTTCCAGTGTGGTCAAGGGAACCCAAAGTGCATAGCCCCATGACAGGAATGGCAGTGACCTTTTTTTCAGGAATAGCATGAGTACAATGTGATGATCAAGCAGATGGATGCAGGAAGATAAGGTGAAAGATTTAGCAGAGACCAGATGATGTGTAGTCATCTGAGCCATGATAAAGCGATTTTCTTTTGATTTTAGGTAAATTAGATGGGAAATCATTCTAGTTCTCCATCAAGAGCCTGATATCATCAGATTGATATTTAAATACACATATTACTGAATGAAGACTTCTTAGGTGACATCCACTTAATAAAAATTCACTATATATGCTAAGTGCTTACTGTGTTTTCCTGGTCTCTTAGAAAATTAACAAAACTAATGATCCTTCATAAGGAATTGACTGATAGTGAAGAGGACAGAAATGATAAGGAAAGTGGTATTTAATTTTCTAACCTTCTGAAAAATGACATTTGACTTGGAAATACAAATGTTTCAGTAGCAAAATGCATGCCCAGCTTTTGTTTCTGGATCAACTTGATCCAGTTTTAAGTGATAAGGTCACTGTCAACTCTCCATTTCCTCAATCCCTTGTTAGAACTTTTTCCTGAGATTATATTGGTGAAGACTCCCCTGACCTAAATGTCACCGAGACCAGAAATTGAAGAGCAAAGAAAAGAATAAGCGGCTGGGGTAGGGACAAGTTTTAAAGACTGAAATGTTCTAGAACAAAGAACTGTCTTTTTGAGAAAATGAGGACTAGAGGTAAAAAGGAAGGATGCTCTTTTGACAATCTAGCCAACCTCTGAAAATAAAAGTATTGTGTTACAAATTGAAGCCACTTATTGCTATCTACCCTTCAAAATGGGCCTAAGACAGCTGTCATTTCAAAGGAAATAACATATCATGCAGGAACTATCAATTTTCCTTAGATAGGTTCAAAAGTAGAAATAAATTTAATTTCATCTTTTATTCAACAGGGAGACTAAGGAGTCCTTTATAGCAAGTTTTAATTGGCATTTCAGATATAAATACTATGAGTGATCACAACATCAAATATATTTTAATGAAATCCAGAAACAATAGCTATGATCCTAAGGACACTGTGGGTTAAGCAGCAGGCTGGTAAGGGCAATCGTGATGTCACAATCCAACCAGCCATTCCACAGAGAAAGATTGGCTGTCAGCTCTTTTAAAGCTGTACACTGTACAGAGAAGTCACTCTGAATTGGAATCCACTCATGACAGTGAATTTGGTTGGTATGATTTCCACCCCTTACTCCCCTGCATTGGTATGGTTTTTAAGTGGTGAGAAGAGCTAATATAATATAGTCTCTCACTCAACTCTCACTGTCATTACAGTTCCAATTTCTATCGAACAATGTAGGACATGGTAGAACTGTCCCTGTGGGTGTCAGGGATTTTAAGTCTTTGAGGGAAGAGAAAGCCTCATCCTTCTCCCACGGAGTGGCTAGTGGTTTCGAAGGGCTGACCCTGAGGTAAGCAGCCCACAGTGTAACCACTACAAATGCTGCAAATTACATTTGTGTGTGTGTCGTTTGCTTTTATCATTGAGGTTGCTTCTGTTAGGCAATGTGATCCTTTTTTCTTGAATGAATGAGTTGAACTTTGTCACTTTCTCTCCACCTAGTCAAGAAATGGTGACAGCAGAAATTCGAGATAGAGAAACACGTATATTTGTACTTGTAGTGAAAAGAGTGCCACTGCAAAAAAAAAAGCACTCCTGATTGAATTATATTTATAGATGAAATACTAACGGAAAGAGAGAAAGAGACATTCAGTATGGGAAAAATATCAGCAAGGAGACTTTTTTTGGACATCAAAAACAAGTTGTAACTTTCCTTGCTTTTAATTTTTTTCTAAGTCACTGATGTTGGGGGCCATAGTCATAATTAGTTGTCATTGTCATTAAGTGAGTGATTTTATTGAGTTTGGGTTTTGTTGCTTCCCCCCAGACCCTATGCTTCATAGTATTTCAGTAAGAATTGGACATTTTGGCTGAGCCCTGGTGGCTTAGTGGTAGTTCGCAGGACTGCGGCCCACAGGGTTGACCAATCAAATCCAGCAGCAAGGCTGGGCTTGCTATTCCCACCAGGCAGTGATGCCAAAAAAAAAAAAAAAAAAAAAAGAATTGGACATTTTAAAATCCAACCTATGGCCTGTGTCCTCTCAATGAACAAGTCAAAGACATTTCTATAAAGAAGGTCGACACAGGTTTTATGAGAAATATGATGCTAAATTCTGAATTTCTATTTTAAATTCTTTCTGAAGCATATTTTCCTTAAATGATTAATATGAGTGTGTAAAGGTGGTAAATACCACCGGTATGCCTTTTGGAGCCTAAATATTGAATTTGACTCCAAAGTTTAAAGACCTCATGGACATTTACACAGAACTAATGTTCAAGCAATTTGTTTTACAGGCCACTTGGTAGTTTTGAATAATGTAGTTATTTTTTAAGAGAAACCATAAAAGCGATGTTCAAAGAATTAGTGCTTTGCATTCCTCAAATGTAAAAGTCAATGTATTGGATTGTTATTTGGAATATACTTGTTTTTCAAGTTGATGTCAACTCGTTAGTATTTAATTATTGACTTTGTAGCAGTAAATGGAGTCCTATTAAAAAGATTAGACATTTGTATGATGTTAGAAACATTTTGAAAAAAAATGTTTTCTAAATGTCCTCCTACAATCTGACTCCTGTCTAAGTACTTAAAAGACACATTTGCAAAAAACAATGTCTACTAACTATATAATCATTTTTTTATTAAGCATTTAGTTGTTGACTGTGATAATGTAGCATGTCCACAATTTTACTTGGGGGATTTCTTATTCAGTGATCACACAACTTTGTTTTATAGTGGTATTGGCACATGTAGGCAAGGATGTTCATGCAGAAAGTTAACAGCACATTGCCAAGTAGCTACTGTACTTGTAAAAGGCCTGTTATCTATGGATATTTTGCATTGGATAGTAGTGAATACATTGAAAAGAAAATAGTTGGTCTTTTTTTTCATTGAAAGGCTACGTAATGGACATAACTATCACCCTTGAGCAATGAGATTGTGAATACATGACTTTTCATTTATGGTTCGATCATCTTACTATGAAAACATGTAATCAATGGTTCAAAATAAATGCTTTGTTTCTTTGAGTAGTATTTTGGAAGAGGAAGAAAATTAGAAGAAATACTTTCAAAGCTACTTCAAATCCTAATGCCATAGGAGTTTTCCATATGTAGGTGATTTGATGAAGCAGATACATTTATTTTCTTTGATTTTTAAAGAAAATATATTTATCAGAACACTACTGAGAACACGTGTCACAAAGAATACATTTCTTAATATGGCTACATAGATATCACTGATACCATGCCTCTTCATGCAGTCTAATGGAATACATGGACTCCAGTTTAAAAAATATGTAAATTAATAAATTGCCTACATGGAGCTGCAAAAAACCGCGCATGGATGTGTGTATCCAGGAACAGGTATGTCCTTATTAATTATAGATACCAGGTAAAAGGTATCATTGAATAAATCATGTTAAAAGGTGGATGAAAATAAATATTTAAAAACAAAGCCAAAATTAAAGCCTACTGCCATTGAGTTGATTCTGACTCATAGTTTAGTCTAGAAGTGCCACTGGGGCTTCAGAAACTAAAACTCTTGATGGGAGTAGGAAGCCTTGCTTTTATTCCTTGGAGCTGGTGGTTTTGAACTGCTGACCTTGGCATCACCGGTCTACTGTATAACCACTGTGCCATCAGAGCTCCTATGCAGAAAAAAAAGAGTAAAGCTGTCCTAAACACAACTAAAAATTCCTTGGTTTAGCATCTATCTCAAAGTCCCAGAAGGCTCCAAAATGATCATTAAAACCACTACATATCTTTGTATTCATGAAGTAGGGACCATTTTTTTAATATAGATTATATTCGGGACTCATAACACTCAATACATCATTCATATTAAGCATATTTGTACACATGTTGCCAGATTCACCTACATTATCTACTTGAACCCCTCAAGCATAAGCTCTTCGTCCCCTCTTTCCTCTAGTTCTTTATTTTTTAATTCCACCTCCTCATATTTCCCCTCCCCCTTTCTCCTCCCCCTGAACTTTCAATAATTTACAAATTGTTATTACCTCTTCTTATCTTACACTCTCTAATGTATCACTTTACTCATCCCCCCCATTG
Organism: Nesogale talazaci; assembly: GCA_004026705.1. Classification (NCBI taxonomy): domain Eukaryota; kingdom Metazoa; phylum Chordata; class Mammalia; order Afrosoricida; family Tenrecidae; genus Nesogale; species Nesogale talazaci. The sequence goes on along the minus strand of PVJH01000308.1, from coordinate 154,385 downwards.
TCTGCACCCCAGAGAGGAGGTCACATGTAGACCCGAGTAATTTGTTCCCCCTTTCTACTCCACCATTCCTCCACCCTCCCAGTGTCACTACTCTTCAATAGTCTCAAGGGTTTATCTATCCTAAATTTCCACGTTTTCGACTCTAATGTGCATCCCCTGGTCTAGCCAAATCTGTCTAGCAGAATTGGGATAATGATAGTCGGTGGGAGGAAGCATTTGAGAACATTTCATTGCTACTACACTGTACCTTGCTACAGCCCCTCTGTAAGAGGATGTCTATTAACTTATTGATGGGCTTTGGGTCCCCAATCTGTATCCCCCCTCATTTAAAATGATATAATTTTTAGGACTTTGATGTTTGATACCGGATCCCTTTAACACCTCGTGGTCATACAGGCTGTTGTGAAGAGTCCATTCTTAGAAACTTCTGGCTGATAGAATGCTGTAGAGCAGAGAACTCACTGTGTTTTGGAAATTAAACATATCTATTTGCTTCCATTACTCTATTAAGGATGAATTCTTTAATTGTGCTACCACATCAAGTGAACTATATTCAATTAACTTGTAAGGCCCAGGGTATGGCCATCTGGGGAATGTTAAATCTCTCGTTAGAAAACATGACCAGAAACCCTTGTTTTAATCTCAAGGCTGGAGGAAAATTGGCAAAGTAGGTTTATCTGTCAAGTGTACGGAACTGCTAACATTGTTCTAAAGATGGGAGTGTGGGCGTTTGAGCCTTGGAAATAGCTGTTTATATCTATCAAGCTGAGATTGACAGTGTCTTCTCTGTCAAGTTCTACAAAATCTACTTCTGTCTTCTTCTGTCTTGGATCATTTTCAGTGATTCAACTCTTGGATTGTTAATTCCATTTTCCCCCTTTTTAAAATTCAGAACAGTGGCATGCATAACTTTTGGTCAATATGATACTTGTATCAATGCTCTCTACATTTTGTGTTGAGGTCAAGAGGGCCTACTCTACAGAATCTCCTCTGGCACAAAACCATTGCGCCTATTCCCTCATCACATTTCAGTGGGAGCACACCGCTTAGCTGACTCACTCATCTGTGATGTTTTTTCAAGTGAACTGGGTGCTCTCATACCTGAGCAAGCATCACTCCCCAGACGGAATTAACTCCTAGGGCAGAGCTCTGATTCATTTAGGTCTAGGATAAGGTCTAAAATGTTTGTATTTTGAAGGAATATGCAGGTGATATTGATGCTGTTAGTCCCAAGAGGCATATTGAGAAACACGAATGCAGAAGATGGACAGTTAAAGCCTTGGGTTTCTGCCCTGGCTCTCCTTTTGACATCTAGCAAGCCTCCTGGCTTCCTTCACTTCTCTTTAGATTGGATTTCAAATTTACAATAAAACAGAGTTCACTACACAATCTTCTAAACTAGGCTGTTTATACAGAATATGCCAAACTGAGATCCATGTCTTAAAGTGTCACACTCTTTTTGAGTCAATATTTATATCCTCCCCCAAATCTGACTTATTCCTTCTTTGTTTGGTCACTCTATCTCCTGTCCAAATGTCATGTCATTCATATTAGTGGTTATTACCATACATATTATATTGTATTGTTCATATAAGTGGTTCTTAGTGGTTCCTAACTCCCCTGACAAATCATCTCAAATTTATATCTTGAGCCCTGGATTCTCCTCTGATGGTGGTACTACATAGAATCATCTTCCAAATAGGCAAAGGACATCTGAAATATTACAATCCTCCAAATAAAGTTATAATCTTGCCCATTAAGCCTGACATCCATTCAGTTCAATCTAGTAAGTGGGACTGCTCTCCTGAACAAATCAAAAGTCTGGAAATCTTCCTTGAGTTCTTAATGCCTTCCAATCACCACATTCAACCTATCATATGATACTACTTATTTTACATTCTCCTTATTTCTGCAATTTCCCTCTATGTCTATTACTTTACTGGTTAGTGCAGGTTACTATCATCTCACATTGAGATGTTTACAATAAATTCCTATTTTTCATTTGTTAAATTGCTCTCTTACTCCTAAGAGGACATTTCTATACTGCCTAGATAATCTTTTAAAACAGTACTGGGGAAAAGCCAGAAGGTCTGCCTGTCATAAAAGGGCCACAAAATCATTAATACCAGATGACATCTGATGCCTAAACAAAGAGAAATAGTTCCATGCAAAATGATCTACTTAAAAATTAGCCTGTGCTATTTGGTGCTCTGACCCAAACCATGATATTTGTATTGGCTCATATGCATGTGAAAGTTGGACATTTGAGGATCAGCAGCTATATTCTTCTTCAAGGCCAAGGCTTCTACACTGCTTTCCTTCCATGTGTCTGAGAAGGGGATTCTAAAGTGGACATCAGTTGTAAAGAACAACTGAAAAAGTGAAATCCGGTTAAACTTTGTGACAAGGCATTTATTTAGTTAGATCAAATAACAACAGCAACAGCACCAAAAAGTCAACCCTAGAGTTCATCTCATTAGTTTTACTTTTGGGGGTTAGAATCAGCAAAATGGATCACATTAGGGTATACAATTTGCCTGCCAAAATGCTTACTTTTGTTTTTATTTCAGAAACATTTAGAAAGGAATTATGTATTGTCAGGTATATTGTGTGCACTCTAATAGTGAGGCCTAGTGACCCTGTTAGGTAAGCATGAGACTGCTAACCACAAGGTCAAAAGTTCAAACCCCCAAGCTGTTCCTAGAGAAAACAATGCCTTGGAAACTACAGAGTGTTGTTAGAATTGACCCAATGGCCATCAGTGAATGATAAACCATACGGCCACTTCGGACTTGCGAGACTTTCGACCTTTACATCTTCACGTTCAGAAGCTTCATCTCTCTCAAGAGGAGCAGATGGCTGGTTCAAACAGTAGACCTTGTGTTTAGTAGCTCGTTGAGTGTTCCATAGCCCACTGGGGATCAAGGCCCCTGCTGGTGGATCATAAGAAAATTTTTCTAAAATCTCATCATTGTTGAGTAGATGTCTGCTCATAGCAACCCTGTATGACAGAGTATAACTGCCCCTTTGGGGTTCAACACTGTGGCAAGTACTAATGACAAGGAATTCAAAGACCCAAAAGCTTTCAAGGAATTCACAAGCTTATGGGAGAAATAGTTAAAACACTTCAAGGGAGTGAGTTTTATCACGTCACACCAAAAGCCTAGTCAGATTGCAGAGAGGTGATTCCATCCCATTTGCTTCCAGCTGTGTCACAGGAGAAATGGGTTCCTTAAACTTCTTAATGACAATTTTTCAGAATTAGAACACGAGTCCTTTTCTTAGAGTAGGGCCTTTCTCAGTTCCCTCTGGTTCAACTCCCTGTTGATAATTTCAATTTTCAATCCAAATATACGGGATCAAAATCTATACTTTAACCAAACCTTCAGGTGATTTTTATAGGAATTCACAGGACTCTTACAGGAACCACTTGAAGATATGTTTTTTTTTGGGGGGGCATCACTGCCCTCTGGTGGTCGTGGGAGCTACCCAGCTTTGCTCCCCAGAGATCTGCTGCTGGATTTAAACAGCCAAGCCAATGGGCCGCAGTCCCGCATTCAACCACTATGTCTCCAGGGCTCAGCCTAAAGACATGGTTTTTAAAATGCAGTTTCTGTATATCCAAGATGGATATGTTAAATTTCGATAAGGTGAAAAACTAGAATGAGCCTTTTTAGCCCTGCTTCTAACATACCTTTGGGTTCAACCACCAACCTTCAGCTTTAAGCTATTTTACCCCCCCCCCAAATTAATTCTTTGAGCTAATTTCAATTCATAGTGGCCCTAGAGTTTCCAACATTGTGCATTTGAGGGAGGGCACAATGCCTCAGCTTGGTCCCGCAGAGTAGCTAGTAGATTTCACAATCCGAGTTCATGCTGAGCAGCTGAGTGCTTACCCCACAGTGCCACTAAGATTCCTAAGTAATATAACAGACTATTCATTGCAGACCTCCCATTTGGGAGCCATTCTGACACATAGTTATTACACTCACTGTTTAATCTTTGCAAGGTTAGCATTAACATCATGTGTGGAATTACCCTCAATGTATAGCTCATGCCACTGAGCTTGTGTGAGTTTCATGTTCAAGGTCATACAATTTATAACCAAGGCAGACTATTTGAATATGAGCATCTTAAAAATATACTTGGAAATTTTGGATTCGTGGATAAGGGATTGTTGCCATATAATTTTTGAAGCTCCCTTGCTGGTATTCATTATACACTCCATCAGGGCAGGAGTCTTGTCTGCTTGTCATCATATGTTCAGGTTCTACCCGTGCCATTAATGAAATAGATGGCAGATGAAGAATTTTGAATATGTCAATAAATCCATGGCTTTCCAAAGCCCTTATTCATATATACTTTGATGAACAATGTATATAGTGAGGCAATAAAGGGGTGTGTTGAGGTTGGTGCTAGTTATATCTGACTTCCCTATTGCCATGAGGCAGGGTTCAGATATGCCGTCTTTACCTTCTTTCTATCCTTCTTTGCCTTATTCTGAACACCAACTCTTGCTTCCACAGAACTCCACTTCCATGCTGGGTTCAGTAATTTGTTGCAATGCCCACAGAGCAGGCAGACTACTGGTGGAGGGGCATGATTAGGGAAGTTAGTGGGTGATCCAAGATCCATCAGTAAGGAAACAGTCATTGGTACATAGCAACACTTCCCATGAGGCCTTTAATCATGCATTCTCTTAGTCTTCTTTCTATGGGCCCCAAAGCCAGCCCACATGTTGTCCTGTCTCAGAGTTCACCGGAGCCAGTGGAGGAGTAGGTCTCAGCAGTGCCCCTCTGACTCACTGTTCAGCCTCTGGTGGCTTAGTCTCTGCCTCCTCTGCACCTTCAGACAGAGATCTTAGGTCTGTTTTTCAATGTTTCTAGGACTTTTCTCAGTGTCTCTGTTGGATTTAGCACTATGAGAACTAGCTTTGAGGAAGGTGAGTTTTTGGTCTTTTAGTCAAACATAGACCCAGGCAAAAAATGAAGGATGGTGTCTTAGGTCACACCCTCTAGTAAAATATTCTTAAGGAAACCCTCCAAGGAAGCAAAGGCTGTTTTGTTTCACACCCTCTACTAAGATAAGTGCTTAAACCCACTTTCAACTTGTCCATCCATCTATCAGAGAAATCCCTACCAAAAGGGTTTCTATCCACAGACAAAGAGTCCACAAGGCCAGCGGTTCAAACCTACCAGTCTTTCTGCAGGAGGCAGATGTAGCTTTCTGCTCCCAGAAACAGTCACACTCTTAGAAACTCCTCGGGACAGTTCTCTTCTGGTTTTCTAAGATTGGTCTGAGTCAGAAATGGCTTGGTGACAATGAGTTTGTAAAATTAAATCATGATTAATGAGTGAAGATATAGATTCCATTTGCACACTATTCCCCATTGATGACAGAACACCCATTTGTGGAACTACTTCCTCATAAGTCTGTTCTGATGGAAGTCAGGTACCTTTTTTTTTTCCATTTCTGTTCTTACTGCCTTTCATTTTTAGTGGAACTCTGGCAGGATAATAGGTAACTTGTTGGGTTGCTAATGGCAAGATCAGCAGTCGTTTCATGAGGCTGTGCTCCTGTACAGATTGACAGACTCAGAAACCCACAGGGGCCTTCTCTCTAGAGTCACGATGAGTTGAACATATGGGAGTAAATTGGGTTTTGACTTTCATAATCATTATAAATCTGACATTTGGATTTCAAGGTTGAAAACAGTATGTTCAGGAATGACAGCATCAGCACATTACCTGTTGCAACAATGCATTCCATAACTATTACTATCATGGGCTTGTTATTAGGTGTCAACACATCACAGACCCACTGTGAACTTCTGCACAGCAGAGGGAAACCTTGCCCTGCCCTGCACCATCCTCCCCATGGTTCCTTTGCCTACGTCCAGTGGTTTAGCACTGTGGCAATCCATCTCGTGGAGAACCCTTGTCTTTGTTGCTGCCCTGAGATTTTACCAAACCTGATGTCCTCCTCCAGGGACTGGTCTCTTCTGTCCACATGTCTAAAGCACGTAAGATGAAGACTTGCCATCGTTGCCTCTAAGGAGTGCTCTGAACTTATTTCTTCCTAGACAGATCATATACTCCTTGGTATGTCAATACCCTTCTCAGCAGCACAATTAGGTGTTTCAAAGAAATAAAAACCAATGGGCAATCATGTTTATCATTAACCTTAACTTGAAGGGGTTGTAAATCAGGGAATGACTGTACCTTTCATTTCCCTGTGTAAAACATTGTCTCCAGCTGATAGCCATACGAAAAATTTACAATTGCCTTTAAATTACTTATTCTCATACTTAAATATGTATCAGGGTTCCCTAGTGCAGTGGTTCTCAGCCTGTGGGTCAAGACCCCTTTAGGGGCCCAACATCCCTTTCACAGGAGTTACCTGATTCACCCCAGTGGCAAAAGGACAGTTATGAAGTAGCAACAAAAATAATTTTATGGTTGGGGTGTCACCACAACATAAGGAACTATATTCATGGGTTGTGACACTAGGAAGGTTGAGAACCATTGCCTTAGAGCAAGGCAGTAAACGTTTAAGATGGAAGAGACGATCCTGACCCTCACAATAATTTTGCAATTATTTGAGAGCATTAAACATATATATTATGTATATTTTACCATTATCTTAATAAAACTCAATTCACTGCCATAAAGTAAGTGCTTGATTCATAGCGATCCCCTGTGGATTTCTAAGATTGTAACTGTTGATGGAAGTAGATAACCCAGTCTTTGGTTTCCTTCCTTCCTTCCTTCCTTCCTTCCTTCCTTCCTTCCTTCCTTCCTTCCTTCCTTCCCTTCCTTCCTTCCGTTTCCATTATACTTCAGAGACACATATATGTAGCAAAAGAATCAACTATGGCTCAAGGTCCACAGTTTACCAAGCCCTGCCCTAGGGGATAGTTAAAGCACAAGGTTGTGGACACTACTTCCAAACAAACAAACGAAACAAAACCCACTGCACCCAGGTTGACTCTGACTCACAGCAACCCTGAAAGACAGAGCAGTACTGTTCTGCAGGCTTTCAGTGACTGTTCATCCTTTGAAAGCAGACAGCCTCATCTTCCCTCCACAGTTACCAGCCCAACACTTCCCAACATCCCCACATCCCTGGGCCTCCTTGGAGCTCAACTTCCCTATGTAATCACGGTTCTCCAGGCTGGCAGAGTGCAGTAGAACTGCCCATGTGCAGTCTCAAGGCAATATTTATACAGAATTAGAAAGCATCATCTTTTCCCCCTTGGAGTGGCTGGTGGTTTCAAAATGCTGACCTTGAGCTTAGCAGCCCACTGAGCTATTTGGTTTCCCATAAGAGACCTACAAAAGACAAACACAAGCAAAACAAAAAAGCCTTCCACCACCGCCTTGGGGTCCTCTCTATGGGCATCAGAGTAGGGTTTTCAATGACTGTTTGGGAAGTAGACTGCCAGACCTAGCCTCCATGTTTTCTCTCATTGGACTCAAACCTTTAACCTTTCAGTTGGCAGCCGAGTTACTTAACAGGTTATGCCACCAGGAACTTCCTCTCAATTAGATGAACAAGCATGAACAAAGTTTCCTTTTTTTTTTCAATAATTTTATTGGGGGCTCTTACAGCTCTATGACATTCAATACATCATTTGTTTCAAGCATATTGGTATACATGTTGCCACATTCATTTCCAAATATTTTCTACTTGAATCCTTGGTATAAGCTCCTCTTTGCCCCTCCTTTTTTTAAATAAATCATTTTATTGGGGGCTCATACAACTCCCATCACGATCTATACATATATCAATTGTATGCAGGCCACATTTGCACATTTGTTGCCATCATCACCCTCAAAACATCCTCCCTCCACTTAGGCCCCCAATACCAGCTCCCCATATTTCTCTTTCCTTCCTCACCCCTTCTCCCATGAAACTCTAATAATTTACAAATTGTTATTACTTTTTCATGAGATTCTAAAGCATGCACAGAAACTGCTAATGAATGCCTCCCTGTGCATTCCAACATTGGGCTATCATCTGCATCCTATGTGGGGGGGAGTGCACACCATTGCCCCTCCCTGGTTTGCCCTCTCCCTTTGAGCAAGTATTGCTTTACTTTTACTTTTCTTTTCAGCCTCTGCGGTGCCCTCCCCTTTTGTGTTGATATATTTCTCCTCTGTTTGGGAAAATCTCAGAGAGTTATTAGCACCATTCTTTAAATCTTATTTGAAAAGGAAGGCCTGTGGAGGAAACAGTATTTAGTTAATTAATTAAGGCTTCCACAGAAAGACCTTTTGTCATCCTTGCACTTCCTGTCCACAGTCCCCAGGCAAAAAAAGATAGTGGAGGGGGGTACCAGAGGCTTAAGTCAAAAGGTCAAAGCCCAGTGCCACCAGCAGCAGGTGGAAACATCAGAAGCTAGAAACTTCACCTGTATGCCCTCTCAGCTTCTGGGGGAAAACTCCATGGGGGAGTCCAACTTAGATGAAGAGCCTTTTAAATTCCTGCCTTTCCACTCACAGTTTCTTTCTTTCCTTTTTTTTTCCTTTAATGTGTGTGTGTGTGTGTGCTAAAAATGTGAATATTCAGGTCTGCCCTGATTAAGCATTAGCAGATAATATGCTCCTTTGTGAACATCTCATTTCCTTGGCTTATTCATTCTTTGTCACCTTATCTCCACTAAATGCTGTATTATCACTTAGTGTCACGTCTGTAGTGATCATAGGTGCCTATTGCATGTCCAGGATGGAACATTCTTGATCTGTGCTTAACAAACAGAATGCACTGTTCAAGGCACATTCTGTACAAACCATGAATTCCTAACGAAGATTTGTCCTTCCAAGCTTGGTCTCAAGCCGGTTTGGTAGATATGATTTTAATATGCCTCAACTCCAATATTGATAGTGTCCCAGTAAAACATTCATTTGAATCCAAGGAGCTGGAATCTTAGAAACCTGCTTTGCTCCATAATCATGCTAAGGGACCCAGTATCAAATTACCCATGAAGCAAGATCAACGTGAGTTTAATCATGCTTATATATGAATCCTGCACCCAACCTTACCTTTTCTACTGCATCTATGATTCTGTCTCTCTTCCAACTATACAGCACCTTCCTTCAGGATCAAAACTTCCTTTCCAATTCACTATCTCTTTCAGACATGGAGTACCAGTAAGTAAGGTAAGCGGGGTCTTATTGGTGCTAATGTACTAATCTGCAGTGAAGAGTTTCACATGTTGTTTTGGTTCATAAAGGATGTGGTGAAACCCACATGAAAATTATTCATTACAGATTAGTAAATAAGCCCAAGTAAGTCCTTGCTTACCAGATACTCCTCCCTTGGACAGGTCAATAAATCAGGAAGGCAAGAGATTGGCTGCTATTAAAATGCATTCCATGACCATAAATTCTATAGGAGATTGTTAATCAACTATCGTGGCTCATTAAGCACCTTGGAGAATCAATCTACAAAGTCAAGTCTCCCTGGGCATGGTAGACCTTGCCAAGTGACTCCATCCGAGTAAGGTGAAGTGGGAGAAAGCTCCCTAGAACCATGAATAAAAAGAAATCAAGAGTTGAAGAAGTCACGGTGTCCCAGCTCAATATGTGTTCCTTGATGTCCCTTGTTCACTATGCTCACAGAATGTTGAGACTCAAAAGATGCACCTATCACATTCACATTCATTAATTCCAAGTTTATGGACTAAATGATTCCTGAAGGAACCTTGAAAAATGCAGGCAGTAAATAGAAGAAAATTAACTGCTGCCTTCAAGGAGCATCTAATGGAGGAGGAGAGACAACCATGGAGTCAAATAAGTGTCATAGTACATCTGAATGTGTTGAACACTGGGTTTGAGGGCTTCTCAGGGCATTGAGAGCAGAGAAAGGAAATGTGATTCAGCATAAAAGACCAGTGTGCGTAAAGGCCCATAACGAAAGTGAATCACAAACACCTTTAAGGCAAGACGACATTTCCATAGTGGAAAGACATTTCAGTTGTTCATGTAGCAGTGCTGGGTGTAGGACTTGGTGATCACCAGAGGGAGAGTGCACCAGAAGTTGCCCCACCATGGTGGGCAACACAAATGAAAAGGAGTTGCCATCACAAGATGAAAGGACAAGGGAGAAGCCAATGGTAGGTAGACACAATGTCCTCCCTCTCAAATAGTGGATAAGAGAGACCTGGAGACAAGGGAAGTTGATCTGCTTTTCCCAGTCTTAGTTTTAGGACCAAGTCACAGTAGCATACTGGCTATGCATTGGGCTTTTATCTCAAGGTCAGCAGATTAAAGCCATCAGTCTTTCCACAGGAGAAAGACAGGGCTTTGTATTCCCATAAATAATTACAGTTATGGAAACTCAAAGAGGCAGGTCTATCCTGTCCTGTAGATTTAATGAGTTACCACTGACGGTGGCAGAGAGTTTGACCGTTTTGTTTTTATCATTTTGTTTAGCCTGCGTGTGTTACCATGAGCTTTAGTTATAGGAAAAGAAAAAAAAAACCTGAAACCAAGTTCCACGGAATCGATAAGGACTCATAGTGCCTCTATATAAGGTTTCTGAGGCTGGACGTTTTTATGGAAACAGATAACTTCCACTTTTTCCTGCAGATGGTCTGGTCCATTGCTTAGCCCAGTTACCAGGACAGTAATTCAGTATATGAATATGAATTAGTATGATTGCAAATGAGCTGACCTTTGTGGTGTGTGTTGGCTAGCTTATCTTCCATGTTAGCGGGAGGGTGTGGTACCTTTCACTAAACACAGGAAAACCTTTGGCCTTTTCACTCTACTGGTGTTCTTCAAGGGTTACCATCTTTCCATTGGGGTCTAAACTGCTTCTTAATTTAAAAGTGACTGGGGTGGGAGGAGTTCGATTTCAGGTTTGAAGAGCAACCTAGGGCCTTACCCTTGAGAATTCACCCAGACTCAATAGATCCAGTAAATCTGGATTCATTGTGAATTTGGTGTGATGTTTAATACTTTTCTTCTTTTTACAATGGAGTTTTCTCACATTCAGTGGTTGAAACTGTGTGCCATCAAATTCTTCTGCTCTCAAGCTAGAGGAGGAAATGTGGACAATTAGACCTATAATCCTGTTCCTTCTCTGATTTGGGGGTTTCCTGCTTTCTCATTCGGTTTGGTCAGTTAAATGAAGACAAAGAGTTGTACCTTAGACAGCTTAGCATAAACTTTTGAGAGACCAGATACCACTTAGCACACAGGGATGCAGAACATATGTCTAAGCACTAAAATCAAAAGAGCTAATCCAAAAGATGATTGTTTATTTCTAATTCGTTTCAGTATGAAAAGTCAACTTCTCTGTTATTGTTGCAAAATCATGTCCATTAACTTTTCCTTCGCTGATTTTCAGAAGCAGATAACCAGGACTTTCTTCCTAGTCTATTGTAATGTGGAAGATGTCCTGAAACTTGTTCATTGCCTTTGCAACACCCCATTCTTCACTGAACAAATGGATAGTGGTTATGCATTTGGTATAATGACCAGGAAACCAACCAAGGTATCCACCATGCAAGAAGATAATTCTACCACTAAATCACTAATATTCTCATGAGACATGAGGTAGGGAGTTTTTGAAGGCTTTGAGAATTTGATCATCTTATCAATTGGTCTTTGGCTGCTGGACACAGCTTTGTTTATAAAACTTTTGAAGGCTTATCTGTCTAAGAGTGGACACTGCTTTATCCTGGACTTTATGGGAACAGATGACTTGAGGAACTATAACCCGCACCTCAATCAAAGGTTTCTCTATTTTAGACATGTATCTTTGGGTATTTTTTAAGGAATTACATAATTGGGTGGAGAAGGATATCTCCACGCTTCCCATCTTGCTCCTCACAACTGTTAAGCTTAATGTTGAGAGATAATGAAGATCATGTGAGCCATTTATTAATGTTGCAACCCTTTATGTTAGCCTTTAATTTGAATGTCCATGTTCTGAGGCACTTCCATTACTTGGATTAAGACTTAGAACCAAGAGGAGCCCTCTCGAGCTCTGCCTACATGGAGCCCACTGCTCCTGGTTACTGGAATGCAGGAATAGAGCAGGCTCAGTGGCCCAAGGGGCAGTGCTCCCACAGAAAGAACAAAAAAGCTAGAGGGACGGTTTTCAAATGGTTGCTAGGTACCATTAGGTCCACTTCAACTCCTAGGGACCCCATTATCAAAGTAATACTTTTGTTCTATAGGATATTCTGTACTTTAAACATGATTGAAGCAATCCTTAGGAAAACATCCATATATTATAAATAATGATAATGTAGATATGTATGACAATAATTATATCTTATGATAATTTTACATTCATAAATAGAATAGAGAGATGATTTAAATTGGAAAAGGCTGGTTTCTTTAGGAAGTCAGTATTTGAGAAGAGACAAGAATTACTAAAGGAATAGATTTGATCTTTCCAAATATGGCACAATGGTCAGGGAAAGGGAAATTTGGAGAAGTAATGCAATAGGAAAGTAAATAAGGCACAGAGGCTATGGTGAATATTTTATTTTATGCTAGCATGGTGGGACATCACTGGATACTTTAGAGCCAGAATTAAAATGATGTATATTTTCAAAGTCTACTTGTTGAGTAAAGATAAGTCTGAAATGGATAGAAGTAGTGGTTCAGATTAGTGTGGAATGGTCTAATCCGTGAGAACTTGGATTTAGGATTCATTTTAAGAGCACAGCTAAAAACATTTCCTGTGATGGATTAGATAGGCAGACTAAGAAATATTTCTACACTCTTGATAAAGGTAGAGTAAGAATAGTTTGATATCAGGAGAGAAATAAAATCTACTTCCTTAGGACCCTGTTAAGGTCCTATGGCTTACTAGACACGATTGGTTTTTATCAATCTGAAGCTCACTTTATAAATTAGGAGTGGATAAATTACTTGGAAACCACAGGCTTACAGATGTTTTAAAAGGAAAACATAGGACTGGATCTTGTCTTCTACGAAGAGAACTTTGTAGAGGAAGGTAAGTATGGACTATATATTTGGTAGTAGCAGTTGAAATGAAAGTTCCAATGGATATTAGGAATATCTGGCATGTGTTATGTCCTTGGATTTAATCATGTGGAACTCTTATTTGACCTGGAACAAGCTGTTTTGAGTGGAATGCTGCATCAATAACCTCCTGGGTTGATTTTAAAACAACATGGACATTTTGGAAGCAATGAGAATATCTGTCAATACATGTCTCTTGGTGGTATAAATAATTATTGCTCATTGTTCTTAGCACACTGGATGAATGTATGTATTTTGGTAAGAGATGTAAGAGCCCCCAATAAAAGTATTTAAAATAATGATTTCTCTTGGTTGCTCTCCAAAAGCTCAGAGGTTCAAATCCATCCAAGATTACCTGATAAGAAATGTTTGACAGTTTACTACAAAGAAGAAAAATGTACTCTATGAAGCACAGTTCTTCTCAAGCTCATGAATCTAATACATGACTCACCTTGAGTCAAATTTCATTCCATGGTGAATTATTTGAGTGTACTGAGTATCTGCTGTTTGATGAATTGTAAGATGGTGGAAGCTTGGTCTAGTGGGAGAATAAGAACACTGAAATTTTTATAGCATCCCAAAATAGGTACCATACAAACTGTGTTTGGAATGATAGAAGAAGCTTCCACTTTAATAGAATGTAGAATCTGACTTCACTGAGAAATTGCCATTTGATAAGCTCTGAGAGGCTTATCAAATAGCCAAAGACAGGAAGTGAGGACAGTGGTTTGAGTAAAAATGAAAGTAAAGAAAAATAGCATAGTCTGTCCTGGAAATATCAAAATGTTCATGGTCTCACCAAACATTACAGAAACACTGAAGACAGGAAGGATCTCTCTTGTCTTCAAGAAGACAATTGAGATACTTGGCTTCTGACTGAGGAGAATGGTTGACTAAGGACTGTATCCTTATCTTTACCCTGTTCTGATCTTGGTTTAAGATAACTCTCTTAATAAACTCCATTACTTGTGAATATCGTCTAAAAGTTTTGTGTGGCTATTGCAAGAATTGTTAAACCCAGAAAAGAAGTAGAATAGCACGGGAGGGAATATTGGTTTCAGAATGGGTAAAGAAGGAAGGAGGGTCGAGGCATGTCTGAAGGCCGTTCCTTGGCAATACGGAAACCAGAGGAGGTTAGATATGTTCCCTGTGCTGTGTATGACACTTAGTCATTCATGCTGACTCTTGGAAATGAGGAGTCACTAATGACTTAACTTCACATGTACTGTAATTTGTTAAACAGTAACAACAAATACTAAAATTTGAAAAACCCCCCATACATATTGACTCGATAAAAGCCTATTTAACAGTTGCTCAATAGTATTTTTAAAATGTGCTTTATGCTGATCTTAACTGAGAGATCAGCAGCTCAAACCTACCAGTCATCCCCCACAAGAAAGGTGAGGCTTTTTGCCCCAGTAAAGATTTATAGCTTTAGACACCCACATAGGTGATTCTACTCTGTCCTATAGGGTATGAATCAGAATCAACTCAAGGCCACTGGATCTGGTTTTAGTTTGGCTACAAACATGCCCCCCCCCAAAAAAAATTGGGTGATTTTTAAAGCACAAGTCTCACAAATTTTAACAACAAAATGTTAGTAGACAAGCATAAAGTAATGTCTGTGTTGAGATCAATGAGAAGCAATTTGGGAATAAGGCAATAAGAAGGGTGGGTAAAAGGAGGGAGTGACAAAGGGTCTGGAGACCAAGTCAGGAAATTCTAGTAAAATCTCATGTAGATGACAAACCTATAGAAATTGGATGTGTATATTATCCAGGACACAGGTCTGAACTTTAATGCATATTTTAAGTTATGTCCACAATTCACATCTTTAAAAAAACCCAGCAATATCTATTTCCTTTATATTCTGTCATGAAGGGATATGGCTAAAAGTTAACAATGTTTCCCAATCAAGTGAAAATATTATGTGTTGCTTGTTGTTAAGGGTCGTCGAATCAGTTCCAACCCATAGTCACTCTAGGTACAAGACAGCAAAACACTGACTGGTCCGGTCTCATCCCGCAAATTGTTCAGAATGGTTGAGCCCATCGTTGCATTTACTGTGTCAGTCTATATGGTCAAAGCTCTTCCTCTGCAGCTCCACTTTGTCAAGCCTGATGTCCTTTTCCCAGGACTGATCCCCTTATAACGTCATTATTGCTCTTCTAATTTACTAAAAGAATCTTGACATTCATACTTTCCCTGTCAAAACCAGAGGTGTTCTCTGTTCAGTAATTCACAGTTCAGTAAAACATATGAAAGAAAGAAATTGATTAGAAGCATCAGTGATAATAATAACTTAACATATTATTTTGTTTGGACATTGAAAAGCAAAGTCAGTTGAAAGACATGTGCCTGTCATAACGTGCTTTTTTTCCTGAGAGATGACAATGAAAGCTTGAGCTCCAAATTAGTGAATAAGGCTCAAAGCTCTACGTTTTGGGGGGAATTTCAAATAAGAATGAGCAAATGTCTACAAATTTCGAGGAGTTGCTTTTGGAATTGGCAGGAGAAAGAAAATGCACCCCAGTAAAGAAGAGCCACTCTCACAGAGAACTCAGACTATTATTTCCTGCTTCCATTTTGTGACTGAGCAACTCTGGTTTTAAAAACAACAAAGACACCAAAGATGGTTCTTAATGTGCCAGCACCTCTTTTTTTTCCTAAAAAGAAAAGTGTTGATGTGGAGAAAAGTGTTGCAGCAAAGGCCAGCCCTCGTCCATCCCACCCAAAGAGAAAATACCAGAAGAAACCCTCACTGCTATCAGTCCATTCTGCCTCGTAGTTACCGCACAGGGCAGAGTAGAACTGCCCCCGTGGATTTCTTGAAACTCTAAATCATTATAGAAGCAGAAAGCCTCACCTTTCCTCCCTGGAAGCAGCTGGTGGTTTTGAACTACTGACCTTATGGTTAGCAGTAGCAACTAAAACACAAATGCTCTAATGATAAAGTAGAAGTTCTGAAAAGCTATTGGTTTTTTCTGTAGTTTTCATTGTATCTTCAATGCATGCCAAGGATTCCTAGCAGCTGTGTGATTTCAGGGCTAACATGAAGGTGGACTTTTGGAATCTCCGTGTTGATCTCCCGGAGATGATGAGGCACCTTTTTCTCTTAAAATGTAACAGCCTTGGAAACCTTATGGGGCATTTCTAATCTGCCAACTGTTTTTTGCATATCTGATATCAGAATGTCTTTTAATTGGTGTTGTCTAACAATAACAACTGCAAAGTAATCTATTTTTGCTTATGCAGGTGCATACCTGGTCTTAGCTACTCATAGGATAGTCAATTATATAATTAAGTTGATTTATGTAGGTTACTGTCGTAATAAATGGGATAGTTCTTTACTTGTCTCTTGTCAATATACAATATGTAGTAATGTTGGTCAATTACACATATTTTAAGTATATAATTCAAGGATATCAATTGCATTAGTCATGTTGTATAACCATCACTCATAATAATTGCCAAAATTGCCATAGTCATTGCCAAAAATTATAGATTCACTATAAACAGAAGATTGCTTCCTACACAAGTGTCTTCCTATCCCCACATCCTGCCAGCCACTAGTAATCGCTCATAACCTGTGCCCTGTAACTATTTGCCTTTTCCTGGTATTTCACATTCCTACAATCATACATGCAGCATTGGCCTTTGTGACGTATTTCACTCTGTCTAATATTTGCACGGTCTCTATGGCCGACTAACTAATACCTCCTTTTTTCTGTGTCCATTCATTCATTAATGGATATTTTGGCTGTTTAAATGTTTGGAATATTGGGAACAGTTCCTTAATTAACAATGATGGGCATGTGTCTTCAAGGCAATATTAATATACTTGAATTCTAGTTTTGACTCTACTATTAACTAGTGCAGTTTGCTAAGTTGACTGAATTAATCTGATCTTATAATTCCTCATTAACTAAGTTGGGAATTCTATACATATCTTTTACCATAATAAACAGATAAACCAAATGACATATGGATATAAATGTTGGTATTATTTGGGGAAAGACAGGGAAGATTGACTGAGCCCTCAACTTTGACAAAGTAAAATCATTTTCATCTTTCAAGTCTAATGTCAGTATGCATCACACATGTGTAGCAATGTATCTTTCATCTGATTATTATGTTTCTCAAAACTCAATTGGGATGAGGGATGATCACAGGCAGGCCCTATGACCAAAGTTCTGTTTGTTTCTGTGCTTCTAAAACACATTGTTTCCCAAACTCGTTAAGATCCTGATGAAGTTACTACCATTATGATCCTCACTTCACCTACTACCTATCTACTACCACTACTACTTCCACCATACAAGTTTCCAGCTGCTTCCTGAGCACAGCAGGATCTTTATGCCATTGAGTCATTGGGCAGATAGCTGTCCTATACTAAAGGGCCTACCCCTCCAATTCACCTTGCTTCCATTTCTGAGGTTTTCTTGAAGAATTGCTTCAAGACCATGCTGACACATTTCCTGGTCTTCATTTACATCTTGCTAATGTTAATTGCCATCTTGGCCTCCTGGTAACCATATCTATAAGAGCATGAAATATTGCCAGACCCTTGCCAACCCATATAATAGCGGTATGTTTGAGCTCATCTGCTGGCACAATATTGGGCAATGACCTGCTGTGAAGGAGCCCTGGTGGGGCCATAGGTTATATGTAGTTAGGTAGTTAACTACAAGGTCCATGGTTTAAACTTACCAGCCAGTCCATGAGTGGAACAGAAGGCTATCTGCTCCCATCAAAACTCACAGTCTTGAAAATCCTGGAAAGGCAGTTCTCTTCTGTCCTATAAGCTCATACAGAGTTGGAATATACTTGATGGCATTGTTTGTTTTGAGTTTTATCTTGTTATCCATGGGAGTTTTTGTGGCTGCTATTCAGAAGTGGATTTCCAAAACATTCTTCTTAGCTAGCCTTGGTGTTGATGCTCCTCTGAAGCCCGCCTCCCATAGATGACAGTGCTGGTACTCGAAAGGCCAGTGGCACAGCATTCGACACCCTAACAACCTACCATTGCATGGCAAGTACACCATTGTAGAGCGAATGAGCAGTTCTGCGATGGCCACAGTTTCCACCAGTAAAACTGACTGTATCCCTAACCCGCCTCACCACAGCCATCACATGTACGCTTTCCCCTGAGGAGCAGCATTACAGCCCTCTGGCAATGTCATAAAAGTCAGGGTCTTTAAGCCCTTGGAAGTCCTCTAAAGTCAAGAGACATTGAGGTTTACCCTACCATGCTATATTTGGATAACTGGTGGTCCTCAGCATTTGGCTTGTTTCTTCTAGAAACCACTGGATTGCATACAGGTGCAGGATCTCCTTGAAAGCTTGCAACTTTTCTTTGCCATCTGTCTTCAGAGCAAAGGACACTGTTTGACCCCTCAGCCAACCTCACTAACTTCTGTTTATTCTAATAAACGAGCTCATTGGACACTTCTCCCCCTATCTTGGAGGTATATTAAATTCTCAGTGGATAATATATATAATCCTTTAGATTGATAAGAGTTTAGCCATGTATAGTCAAATACTAGACTCTAGAATAAGTGGCAAGTAGAGCCCTGGTGGTGTAGTGGTTTCACTTTGAGCCGTGATGCTCATGGTGGTCAGTTCAAGACCAGTAGCAGGAAAAAGACTGGGCTTTCTACTTTCAACAGTTCCAGTCTCAGAAACCCACAGAAGTTCGTTATAAGTCAGCAGTGACTCAATGACAGTGAGTTCAATTGGCCTTTGGAAACTCTCCACGGTCAAATTCTGGTCTTAGATTTCAGATAAAAAAAGACATCTTGACTTTTAAGTTACCTTTAGAAATGCCAGAAGCAGGGAACAAGGGTTGCAAGCACAACACATTGTGGTGAAGTAGTTTGATCTGAAGGGGAACAGGGTCCACTGAAACCATGAAGAGGTGCTCATACTGCACTGCACTCCCCAATACACCACCATGCTGCAAAGATAGCCCCAAAGAAGGACGGTGTGGGGAGGGGGAAAGCTCTACATTTTGACTGTAGCCTAAGCTTAGCCCAATGACACAGACTCAGATAGCCAGTTTGAGCAGAAACTGGCATACCAAAGATAGTCAATACAGTAGATAATCTTTGTACATAGTCATCGGCCTGCCACAGACATACTTTTGGGTTGCAAGCATTGGAAGTCCAGGAAAGGCATAGATTATCTCTTCAGCAGATGGATACATTGTTTATTATTCTACAGTGATCCTTACTAAGAAATATATTGTAGAAATAGTAGTCATTACATTGTATACCATTCCACGAAGCTGTAGAGTGTTTAAAAGAACAAGCCCATTTGTCTTTGGGAAAAGGCAGGGAGAAAATAAAAGATGGGAACTTGTATTTCTATCCAGATAGCAATAAAATATGGAGTGTGCCCCTATCTCTCCAATTGTGCTTTTTCTCCATCTCACCGTATAGACACATGCCATGGGAGTTTTAGAAAATGGGGCATGCTCCTGTGGTGAGTTGTTTGGTGGAGCTGGAAATCTATCTGCTACTTGGGGGTTCATTCTAGAAATTGCACACAATCAGCACTGAATCTAGTCTAAACCTAGCAAAGTGACTGCCCAGTACAGGCCTTGACTTAGCCATTGCCTATAGAATGTCCTATTCATTTACCCCCAAAGCTGGGTCAGGCGATTGGCTTGATGGTTTTGGATGCTTCCTCGGGAGAAGTCTGTGGGATGCACATTTTCTTTCTTAAGTAGCTGACATGCTACCATCTGCCTCCTCTTTTTGTGCCACAAATAGTAGCACCGTTACAAAGGAGAACCATTTTACAGCATTATGGCTAGTCAATGTTCTACAACCAGATGTACCCAGGGACCTGTAACTCATTTTTTGCCTCCTTCAGAAAATAGACTGCTCTGCCTGTGGCTCCACCAGAATTTTTGCGCACAACATTATGCTTTTTCTCTTAGAGGAGGTAGCCATGTGGAACTGAAGCCATGAGCCAGTTCTTCAGTGGATAAATGCTATCATCTGGGAAAAGGAACAGACAAGGCACTCTCTCCACTTAGAGATTAGCGACGGGATAATGACATGGGTAATTGTGTTTACTGCCAATTGGTAGAACCCTTTCTTTTAATTCCTGAATCCAAATGTGGAGGTATTGCAAGTACAAAATAGACCAGCACGCAATATTTGCATGATGGCAGAGTGAAGCATTTCTGTGGGATTTGGTAGATAACCTATCTCCTATTCTTTATAAATATGGGAGTATTGAATCCCACAATCAACTTTAGCCCCCATATGTCCAGGAGTTGGTTTTTCTATTTGCATTTTCTTAAAACATTTCTCTAGGATACATGGAGGGAGGTTTTCCTGGGTAGCATGTTGCACAATGCTGCCCTTGATTCTGCAACTGCTTGACAATGATTTTATTTCCCCAGAGAATGAAAACACGGTTGGAGGGGCTGCATTTAAAAGGCAAGCCTCAGATCATCAGGGAGGAGCATACAAAGTCTGGGTTTGCCAAATGATCTTTGAACAGGCTGAACTCTACATATCAGAATAAAGAAACCCCGAAGACGTTCTGAGTTTTAATATTCCAAAGGTCCTCACCGTTGAAAAATAATGATTGTGATGCAGGGAAATGTGTACCACTTTTACTTTGATGAATATGACCAGGTGAAAGCTCTGGGGGCATAGTGCGTTGGTTACTCAATGGGCTGGTGACCACAAAGTCAGCAGTTTGACAACTGCCAGCCTATCTGTGGGAGAAACCAGAGGCTCTCCACTCCTGTCAGGAGTCACAGGCTTGGAAATACACAGGGCCAGTTCAACTGCACCCTGCTAGGATTACGCTGAGGCAGAATTGAAGCAATGGCAGTGAGTACAGTTTGAGTGTGTTTATCAAGAATCTGTAGATCTCCATCACAGCCAAGGGCTAGTTGGAGAGATATGGATGTGTTACTCTGGGAAAGAGAGAAACGAAAGTAGTGTAGAGTTAGCCTGCCACCATCATGCCCCACCCAAAACAAACACAAAACCGACCCAGGGACCACACATGAATTCCAACTCGTAGTGCCACCACTTGTGCCCAGTAGATTGGCTCCATTGGCTTTCCTTGACTTGTGACCCTTCTGAAACATCACCCATGTGCACCACTCAGGGATGCCAGTGCATAAGGGTAGTTTGAGAAAATACGTAAATGGAAAATGACAAACTGCTAGATGCGCTTGTTTGCTTAGATCTTCCTCTTCTTTTGTCACTTTGCCTTCTTAGACCTTAACTCAAAATTTTATAATTGCCTTTGGGTTGATCTCTATCACCCTCCAGACTGCAAACACCAGAGGCCAAGGTTGCTGACAATTATATTCACCTTTATTATCCCAAGCTTCTTCACAATACCAAGCACCAACTGAGCACGTGGAAAACACTTAGGGAGGAAAAGAAGAAAACCTTGAGGAAGGAAGCAAGCATTTCTGTGAGGAATGTTTGTTTTTCCACATGTCAGCAAACAAATCAATTTCTTTCTGTCTGATATTTCCTTTGAATTTTGGAGACTGTAAAATACATCTCTTTCAATTCTATCATGCTGTATTTTGATAATTTCTAAAATCATGTTCTCTTTTGCAATTTTTGCATAGTATCAGTTATTTTTATATCAGATATTTACCTTTCTCAAATTTATTTTGCACCCTTTGTGGCGAGGGCATATCAAATGAATTTTCTATTTTCTTAAGTTATTGTTGTGCATGTCTGTTGCATATCTCTATGAAAAATTCAAAATGGTAGATTTAAGCAGGGTTTAGGGAAGTGGATCAATGCCTTTTGTCTATAATAGGCTCTCAGGTAAGAAAAAACAAACAAATAGATGTCAGAGGAAACCGTGTTTCTATAAGTAAAAAATCATGTGGTGTAGCTGTTGATTCTTCTGGCAACAAAGAGACAGTGGCAGAATCTAATAGCATTAATATTTGTTAACAAATTAAAAATGTAGCATTCTTCTTTACCATTTGAATGTGATTCTATTTTGCTAGAAACTTTGGAAAGGAGTACCAAAAACATAGAATGGAAAACATGTGTGTCTTCTTTAATATCACCTTCCAGAGATAACAAATTTTAAGTGCTACCATAAAATATTGTTGATTTTAGGGATCGATGGTTAGTATCATAATTTTAATTTAAATTCAGAGTCCCCTTTTCAAGCACCCTGTATGTCAAATGAGGACACTGAGGTCCAGACAAGTTAAATAATGCACCTAGTGTTTTTCATGTTGAAAATCCCCTTGGTCTATTTTTCATAACCTGATACCAAAAAGGGAAGGAGAAAGCTGAATTTTAAATCTTTACCTTTCATCTGCATTTACCCTTTCTCTGATTATGCTCATGTCTTTTCCTTGAGATGAGTTCATTAAGAACTATAGAATTACGTTTTTGGATAGAAGTCAATTTTATCTCTGTCCATCATCTGGCATCTTACTGATCCTAAAAAAAGAGGAGAAGAAGAATTTAAAGTGATATTTTTGGGGAAAATGTTATTATAATTGACAGTTTGAAGGAATGTCATTCAAGTACTATAGAATATGCTTTTATATACTTTTCTTTATTCAGTGTAGCATTTTCCTGGTAAAATAATCAGATGGACTAGAAAATATTGGTTAGATCTACTAGATAGTGTAAGTACTTTTTTCATCATTAAGTTAATATGAAAATGTAATTTTACTTTAATATATTTGACTCTTCCAGCCTTCAAAAAGTCAACATTTAGTCACTTCTTAAGTTTGCAGTATGGGATTTCTAATGCTTTCAATTATTAACATTATTTTAGGGTGAAAAAAGAGCCACTTTGCCACAGAACTTAAGCTTTTTTGCTCATGAATTGAGCTTGATACAGACTATTCATTATGGAAAAGTTTAAAGATAATAGAGTCTAGTGACTTCCTTGAAAATATCATTCAATAAGTTTCTTCATTGACATTTAATTGACCTTGTAATTAATGGTGTACTGGGATCATTTCATTATATGCCGGATTATAAAATATGACTTACTGGCAGTAGAAGACACAAAGTTCTAAAATGCAATTTATAACCATGAAAAGAGATAGAACAGAAGCTTTGAATGACAGATAAAATTTAATAGACAAGGGTGAGTGTTATACAATATGATATTGGACTCTTTTAAAATCATGTTTTCGGTAAATCATAAACACAATGGTTATAACTAAAAATCTTTATTGTGGAGCCCATAGATGGGAGTAAATGAAAAAGGTTGCATTGTCTAAAATAGTTAAATTCAAAACAAAGTTTCCACACAAATTCCTATGACTCCTTTTAAAATAAGAAAACAGCTGGATTCATGCAATGCATTATAAATGGCCCTATTGCTTTTAGACTCTAAATGTGATCATTTTACATTTCAACTGTTAATGTAAGTTTGATTAGAACAATTCTGCTTCAATGTTGATTTTTCATGATCAAATAATACCTGCCACTTATTTAATCCTTATTCTGTGCCAAAGTAATACACCCCTGCCTTTGGACATATTTTCCTGTTACATCTAAATATCTGAGTCTGCGTTCTTTCTTTTTATATTATGAATGCAGTCTTTGCAACTTCAAACTAAAAGGTATCTTTGAGTGTTGTCATCAAAGATGGCCACTCTTACCATTAAGTAATGTGGGTCAGGGACTAGACTCTACCAGCTGCGTAGAACAAGCACTCCCAAATGACCCCTGTTTATAATTAAATGAACCAAAGGTCTAAACTTTATCTCTTCAAAATTCAAGTGACTTTTATATGGGGACTCTTTGGAAAAGAGCAAAAACATTGTTTTAATGTTGAGGTGTTGTTTCTCATATCGAAAAGATAGATTATAGACAAAGTATGTTCGGGGAACTTGAACATACTGCATGACACACCATTATCAGTAGATGTTTGGAAATGCCTACATTAAAGATGATTCTCCATTTAAGTGCCATCACCTGGCTACCTGATTAAGCCTACTGAAAGGAAATGAATACTGTTGCATAAATAATTTCATTTCTACCTTATATTGGGAGTACTCCGCAAATCAACCTATGCCATCTTGTACTTTTATTGCAGCATAGTAAATGTCCAAATAGCTGGGCATTGAGTCTTATAGTGTTCAAGACAATCCCTAAATGGATATTTTTGTACCACTAAAGGGCACAGCAAGACAAAACTCATTCTCCACCCTGGAAACATCTCATATCTATATATTTGATGTTGGGCAAATTATTTACTTCTAGTCATATTTGTTTCTTTATCTGTAAGATTGAACTCTTAACTATGCTTTCATCAGAGTTATTATGAAATATTAAAGCACCTAGTACTATCATAGCAATCAAAATAAGGATTAAATGTTATTACTTTTTCTTTTTTCTCCCATCCTCTGTCTTAAATATTATTTAATTACAGTGTGTTGCCTTGCCTCTCCAAGTGGGACAAAAGCCTATCTCATTGCAAATGTCATAGCTATGTTCAAATACCTGTAATTGAGTAAGGAGAAGAGGATTAACGTGGTTTTTTTGGTCAACACTTTTATTGTCATGCAGGTCAATATACAATATACAATTCAATAGTTCAATCACATTAAGAAAAACCATACAGTCATCACCACAATCAGTTTGAGGACACTCTCCTCATTCTTATACTCCTTATTCTTCATTCTTCTTTTTTAATTTAAATAATTTTCTTGGGGACTCTTACAGCTTTTATAACATTCAATACATCATTTGTATCAAGCATAATTTCACACATGTTGCCACATTCATTTCCAAACATTTTCCACTTGAGCCCTTGGTATAAGCTCCTCTTAAAAAAAAGTTCCTCTTTCCCCTCCCCCCCCCTTTTTCTAAGTGAATCATTTTATTGGGTAATCATACACCTCCCCTCACAATCCATACATACATCAATTGTATGCAGACCTCATTTGCACACTTGTTGCCATGGTCACTCTCAAAACATCCTCTCTCCACTTAAACTCCCAGTGCCACCTCCCCATATTTCCCTTCCCCCCATGAACCTTTAATAATTTACATGTTTTTATTTCTTATCGTACACTGTCCATTGTGTCCCTTCACTCACTTTCCTATTGGCCATGCCCCAGAGAGGATGTTATATGTAGACCCCTGAAATTGGTTACCCCTTTCTATGCCTCCACCCTCCCAATATCACAACTCCCTTCACTTGTCCTGAGAGAATATCTATCCTAAATTTCCCATGTTTCTGATTCCAGTGTACATCCCCTGTTCTAGCTGGACTTGTCTGGTGAAACCCGGAGCATGATAGTGGGTGGGAGGAAGCATTTGAGAACTAGAGGAAAGATGCATATTTCATTGTTACTACTCTGTATTTTAACTGGCTTATCTCCCTGCAACCCCTCTGTAAGAGGATGTTGCTTCACCTATTGATGGACTTTGGGTCACCGATCTGTACTACCCCCTATTTATAATGATATAATTTTAGTTCTTTGAGACCTAACACCAGATCCCTTCAACACGTGGTCACACAGGCTGGTGTGTTTCTTCCATGTGGACTTTGTTGCTTCTGAGCTGGATGGCCGCTTGTTTACTCAAGCCTTTAAGACCCCAGACACTATATCTTTTGATAGCTGGGCACCATCAGCTTTCTTTACCACCATTGTTTATGCACACATTTGTCTTCAGTGATCGGGTAGGGAAGTTGAGCATCATGGAATGCGAATTTAATAGAACAAAGTGTTCTTGCATTTAGGAAGTACTTGAGTGTTGGTCAAATGTCCATCTGCTGTTTTACTACTAAGCCTATGTGTATAAATTTGTTGATCTATTTCCCCCATTATCACATATAAATATATGCACCTATGTACATGCCTGTATTTAAACCTCTATAAATGCTCTTTACCCCCAGTTATTTCCCCTATTTCCTTTTAATTTCCTCTTGTCCCACTATCATACTCAGCCTCCATTGGGTTTCAGTATTTTCTCTCTGTTACATTACCCTTGTTCAGTCCCTACTGGACTTCTCCCATCCACCTTGTGTCTAATTTGGGATCAATTGATATGCCCTTATCCCTAGGCTTATCAGCACCATCTCCTTTCCCCTACTTCCCCTTCTCCCATGGCCCACATCCCGGAACCATCAGTCCCATCATTTTCACCTCCAGACTGTTCATCAAACCTATCTTATTTAGGTAGACCTGCAAAGGTAACAATATGTATCCAAAAAAAAGGCATCCTAAAATGAAGCAACCAAAGAAAGTAAAGCAATGATAACAAAAATCCCCCCAATGTCATATATATATATATATATATATATATATATATATATATATATGTGTGTGTGTGTGTGTGTGTGTGTGTATATATATAACAATATAAAAACCTGTAAGTAATTCAAGGTCTGTTCATTGACCTCCAGGAGTGTACCCTGGTTGAGTGAAATGGGGTGCCAAGATTTATCACTGTCATTGCATCAGGAGCTGCACGCTCTTTTGCACACCCTTCGTGTTTTTCCCTGGTGTGATTGTGTCAGACATAACATGGGTTTTAATTTCCTATTTCTAACTAAGACTTTTGGCTTTATCTCTTCTAATGAGGTTATTGTCCTGGCCAAATCTGTAGTAATTGTTGCCGAATGATGACAGCTTCAACAGACTACTGAGCCTATCACCTTAGTTCCCATCTCTATGCTGGTAACATGAATGAGAACCAATCCTACACTTTGTTATAAATTCACTGCCGATGAATGAATTCTGACTCATAGCCATGCTCTAAGACAGACTCAACCTGGCCCTTTGGGGATTCCAAAACTG
This sequence comes from Nesogale talazaci, assembly GCA_004026705.1. NCBI lineage: Eukaryota > Metazoa > Chordata > Mammalia > Afrosoricida > Tenrecidae > Nesogale > Nesogale talazaci. Next base: position 127,592 of record PVJH01000308.1, on the reverse strand, counting down.
CAACTGTTGACAGGAATAAGAAGCTTTGTCTTTCTCCGGAAGAGAGGCTGGAGGCTTTGAACTATTGACCTTTAGGTAAACAATCCAGCACATACTATACCACTAGGGCTCCTCCTTTGTTGTAAAAGGTAACCTAAATGAACACCCATCAGGAAAACACACACACACACACACACACACACGCACATACACACACACACACCTACAAATGGTTATACATGGTTGTATTCAGTGAGAAACTGCTGCAGGCAGATCTGCCAGCCATGTTGCTTTTAAATGTCTAGTGAGATTTATAAACAATTACTCTCCCTATTTGAGGTGGTGCTGAATATATTGAACCTTTCCATATAATATATTTCTGAAGTCAATCTGCATCAGAAGGAGCAGCTTCTTGATAAATAATTTGGGAAAGCGTGTTTGTTCAATTAAGACAAAACTAGTTATTAATTGTATGCTCATTCCTTTTTTGAAGCAAAACATTTATTAATAGTAGTCATTAGAGGCAATTCAGGATGCAGAGTGATCAATCTTTAGCACTTCGGGAATTGATTGTCCTGTGAAGTGTCAGGTCAGAATTGAAACATCATCATCAGGGGTGTAAGGCACACCTTCAAGAGTGGCCACTGATGTGCTTTTATTTTCAGGTAATTTAGAGAGTCATCCCACCCAGAAAAATTTCTCACAGTCAAAATCACTTAGTGGTGGATTAATACTTGATATTTAATCTCTTCCCTCATTTCACTTTATACCCACTTTTTGACAACTGCTAATGAATTGAGGCAGCTGTGTAGTACTTTGTTCCTTCATTGGAGTTCTCATAATACCAACATAACATTATTTGTCATGCTCATTAACATTTATGTTTTCATATTTTTCCTAAGTACACAGTACATTTTCTAACAGCTATTGTTAACTGCTAGTACCTTAAACACTATCAAGAGAATTATTATCGGATGTTACCAAAAAGTGAAGCCATGTGTGGAATTTTCTCAAAACAACAGTGTCACCAGAGAAGGTTCATACCAAACTCTAAAGTAATCACAGGAATTAACCAAAATATACTTTTTGAAAGTCACTGCCATCGAGTCAGTTCAGAATTACAGCAAACCTCTTTGACAGGAAAGAATTGCCCCTGTGAGTTTTCAGCCCTCTAGCTCTTTAAGAGACTAAAAAGTCTTGTCTTTCTCCTGTGGAGTACATGGTGGCTTTGAACCACTGACCTTAAGGTCCGTAACCCAACACTTAGCCACTATACCACCAAGGTTGCTAAATATAGTCTAGTTGGGGTAAAAATAACTTCTCCAAATTCAGTCTTCTATGAGTTTGCTATCAATTTCAAATAGATGATAAAGTACACTTATTGAGTTTTGTGGTAATCCATATGTTTAAGAACCACAATTCCGTCACAAGACTTTTTATGTTATTTAAATACCCAAGAAAAATAAGCAGATTTGGTCTGATTTATAAATCTGGGAATAACTAGATAATCAAAAAATAAATAGCTCAAGACAGAGGAATATTAATATAAGTCAAGCCAATTTTTATTTCAATCAGTGTATTCTCAACTTGATTCTCAAGTTAACCAATTAATTTTATTATATTTTTCATTCTCATTCTAAAAGGGATACAGCTCATATTTTTATGTATATCATGTGACACTTCATATTTTTGTTCAAAAAAGATTTATTTAATTTAATTTAATTGATTTTTTTTCAAAACCATTTATTGGCAATTATACAGATCATATCATCCCATAGTTCAATCACATCAGGCAGTATTTTATAATTGTTACCATAATCAGTTTGAAATTATTGTCCTCCTTCATGAACTACTTCATATCAGTCTCCATAAACTCCCCTTCCACCAATGTATGCCCCAGGAGCCCTTATTCTATATGCTGTCTCTATAGGTTCATCAATCCTGGGTTTTACATAGCGAAAAACAGAAAAAAATCATATAACCAAAATTCAAGAGGGTTATCCCCATGGCAAAATGCAATAGATAGATGATAGTGAAACAGATGCCAATAAGAAAAAAAAAGCAGAAAATTGTGAAAACCGATCAAGCCCAATGTGCACCAGAGGGGGAGTCAACCAACAAAGTTTCAACTAATCAATTCAGCTTTATCATTTTGATCTTCTATAGTCATCTCTTCAATGCGTTCTATTTGATATCTGGTGTCTTCCCATCCCTCTTTTATGGGTAGAGAGAAATTGTGAGAGGCCTATTTCCTGTAGGGCACAGAAATATATCTTGGGTTTCCACTGTCATACATCACCTTCTGCAAACCACAATTTCACAATTTAGGGTCTGATACTACCCCCCGCCCTCCTTTGGCTTTGGATTACATGATTTACAGTTTGATGTTCATGTGTTTCTTCCATGAAGATTTATTTGACATCTTACTCAGATGGTTGTTTCAAACAAGATTGTTTTATTGTACTAATATGCATCTGACTTGTTTATAAACTCTAACTTTCTGTCATTTACATTTGATCGGTAGGTGAAATGGTCATACTTATTATACTGAAATTATATGTATTTTGAATATTATACATTTAAACTATAGAATTGATATAAAATATATGCCTTCTAATTTTATTGGCACTTAAAATGTCCTTTATTTCCACCCTTTTTTTTGCCCTCATCAGTCATAATGGTACTGACTAAGAAATATAGAGCAAAAATTGTGGAGATTATAAACATTTTACATAAACCATGAAAGAAAAGCATATTAATTACATTATCTGTGGTGAGATGTGAGTATGTTTGATAAATTCTACAAACCAAACATCACTTGGCAGACAGAGATACAAAAAATGGAATTGTTGCCTTGTAAACTTAAAAACAAAAGAAGACCAATACTTGATCAGGAACATGGAGGTAGCTTGATAAAGTGTAAAGTCTTGCTAAAACAGGTGATGCACTTGCTGTTGGGTTTTATTCTGGGAAAAAGAATCAGTCATAAAATTGAAAAAAGGCTTAGAAAGAGAGGACAGGAGAAAGGAAGTAAAGACCGTCGATATCATGGGCTAAAATATCAAAACTGAGCTTTTGAAGAATGCATAGAAGGCAAGAAACTGATTAGGAGAGAGAAGTCAAAGAAAACATGAAGAATATGTTGTTATTAAGCAAACTGACAGGTAATATATATGCATATATATTTTCTATGTATCAGGCTATGTTTTTCCTGATTGCAGCTGAAGACAAATATGAGTTTTTGTGTTTTTTTTTATTAAGCCTACATCTGAAACGCTGTTGTAAAATAAACAGCAATGGAAATATGTATTCAAACAGGGAAGGTGACCCCAAAGTTCCCAGGATCCTGGCAAGATAAATACATTTAGATTTTCTACCCTAGCCATAGAAAGTTATCTGGGAAAACAATGCCCAGTGATGCTGTATTTTTACTCATCCTGTTTGTAAGGAAAAGATAGGCAAAGTGAAAGAAACTTTTCAATTACGTGAGAAAAAGTTAAGCGACTGTCTCAATACCTCTCCCTGCCAGGTAGTCGACACCCCTTGTCTGGTTTTCACAATGTGCCTTCCACAGCAGTGCTGCTCCTGGGGGAAGTGGTTTAACAATGGAGAGTCGGAAATATATTAATTTTGCCTCTCTTTATTTCTCCTTTTGAGAATGGAATTAGCTTACAAATTTGATTAGAAATTCTTCCCAGAGAGAAGTAAATGTGTTAAATTGGGAAGGAACATACCATTAGATCATATTTAGTTATGCATGAGGTCAGATGCTGATAAAAGGAGAATGAACAAAAAGCTCAGTAGCCAACTTGGACTCTCATATGCAACTCCTTGGTAAAAAGCACATCCTGGCATCCCTAATGCCAATTTATTCCTAGAAACCCATTTCATGGAGCACACTGCGGGCCCTCGATAAGCCCCACAGAAACAAAGGCCTAAACCTTATGCATGGGCAGCAATATACTGAGAGAATAATTGTGAAGATGATGATTCTGGAACTTTTTAATGAGCCCACTCATTAGCAAAGATTAAAATTATATGCAATAGTCTATATTTACCCAGGCAATAAAGTGGACTAATGTGTTCTAGCGAGATTTGAAAATGCAGAGATGAAACAAACACAATGATTTTGATTTAAAACTTCATGAAGAAATGAGTTAAATTAATCAAATGATTGTGTTTTACAAATGTTCTGATTGAAGTGGTTATATTTAGGCCAGGGAGAATATGAGAGGGTGAAGGCCGACTATGGCATCAGATTTGCTCAAAGGATCATATTGTTCATTTGGCAGCTTTGCATTAACCACTGACTATGTGACAGAGATCGTGCTAGATGTGCGTGATGACAAAATGCAATGGTGAATGCTTGTCGCGTGCCCAGCAAGCAAACACAGAGATCTACAGTGAATGAATAACTGAAGTATTTTTCAGCAGAGAGCTGACTTCACCTGACAATGCTTTGGATCAATCAAAGTAGTTTATGGAAGACTAAATTATTTTTAGCAAGGCAGAGTGTTCATGCCATCAATACTGTAGTTGAAATGAAGCAGGCGAATTGAGTCTGTTGGGATTTTAGATTACAAGAGGAAAAATGAGGGGTGTTGTTCAGTACCATCGAGTTGATTCTGACATATATGTATCTATCTATCATCTATCTATCTATCTATCTATCTATCTATCTATCTATCTATCTATCTATCTATCTATTTAATCTATATTCCCCAAGGCTTCTTTTAGATTATTTTTCTTTAAAAAAACTTTATTTGAATGGCTTCATTTTCAAGTTTATAAATAGTGATGTTCTTTGAGTGTAGGTGTTGGGTGTTGATATGGTTTTCCTGAAACCAGCTGCTGCCAGTGTGAAAAAAAATGTAGAAAGCCTGAATTCCAAACTGACTTTCATATTAACTTCATTGGCTAATAATAAAGAGGATGGAAATATGCCACAGTCCAAGTTGAATATGGAGATAAGACATATGTTCAAACCTCAGAAGTAGCATTTTTTATTTGAGAGGTACGTGAATAAAACTTTTTGTTTTGTTTCTTATTTGAAAAATGGGTAGAGTCAAATCACACTAACCTCCAGAGGTTCCATTCTCTATGGGGGGTTTAAAAAGTTTTGGAAGTGTGTGGGGTTGTAGAAGCAATTAAGCAGTCAAAACAACCTTTGAAATGTTAAGAGAGTGTGTAAAGTGTCATTTACATAGCATTTGCATTGTGTAAGATAAGTCATGTAGCTATGAATCAATATATTTGGGAAGATGTACATAGGCTATATACGCATACTATTTAAATCATTTATATGAGGGTTTTGAGCATTCTTGGATTTTTATTATCATTTGGGCTTGTGGAACCAATCCCCTGAAGAATCCAAGAAATAACTATACCACACATTTTATCAATGTGACTGAATGATATACAAAAAAATGTACATTGTCAAGTACTTGTAATCTTCTATAGTCTAAGCTATGCCCAAGTCTTCTGCTATTAATAAAATGCATTGTATGGATAGTATTGGTGTTTTTGAATAAAAAATCTTGACCTAGGCAGGACGGTGGCCATGGAAGTCGGAATCCACTAAGGAGTGTGTAACAATTCACCTACCGAAAAAAAAATCTTGACTTATTTGTTTTCTCTTTGAGAGATTTTTATTGTCTTCCCAAATCATTGAATCCATTTTTCTTCATTATTTTCGTGCTTTGGGGTACAAGAAAGCAGGGTCCAAATCCAAACTCCAACACTTTCTAGCTGTATGATGTTGAATGTGTTACATTTGTGAAGTTTTGGTGCCTTCATGTGAAAAATAAGGATGATGATAACATATAAAGCTGTGAAAATAAAAAACTGGATAGTGTATATGAAGTATTTAGTGTTATCCTTGGGTTTTAAAATTATTTTAAAAAACAAGACATGTACAATGGATACCAAAATGAATACAATTCCTACCTCTAAGAAAATTATTTTTGAGTATAACCAACAGGATAGTGCAGAAAGCATCGAAAGAAGATAGACAACATTCAAAAATTCATTGTACCAAAATAATTTGGCAATGATGTTCAACAATTTCAAGATAAAGCATATGTCAAGAACTAATGATATTGAAGGAAGAAGTTCAAGCTGCAATGAAGACATTGGGAAAAAGTTAGGCTCCAGGAATTGAGGGAATACCAGTTGAAATGTTTCAACTGACACAGCCCTAGAAATACTCCCTTGTTTATAATGCAGAAACATTTTCAGCCTCATTCCATGATGCTCACTTTCCCGACAAAATGGGTGCAAAAGCAAGTGTGGTGAAGATAGCAGATGGTGCATGGTTATCAACAGATACAGCACGTTGGGTCTTAAAGATGTGAAGATAATACAAGTGGCCATCTACCTGAGAAGCAACAAAGCCCACATGGAAGAAGCACACCAGCCTGTGTGATCATGAGGTATCAATGGAATCAGGTGCCAGGCATCTTAAGATCCAGAACAAAATCATACCCAATGTCGATGGGGGATAGGGCATGGCATTGTCCATCTATGAACAATTGGGCATCCCCCCACAGAGGGGACACAGGGAAGAGATGAGCCAATCAGGGTGCTATATAACACCAATAAAACACACAACTTTCCTCTAGTTCTTTGATGCTTCCTACCTCATAACCTCAATTCTACCTTACAAATTGGATTAGACCAGAAGATGCACACTGCTTCAGATAAGAGCCCACAACACAGGTAATCTCAGATAAATAAATACCCCAGGGCCAACAATGAGACTAGAGATACCAGCATGATTATCAGATGGTGGGGGCAGAAAAGGATCAATCTATAACCCCTTCCCAGGGGCACAAAGGAAAAGTGGGTGAGGGGTGATGCAAGACCATGTGTGATATGAAAATAATAATAATCTGTAACTTATTAAGGGTTGGTGGAGGACGGTGGGCAGAGGAAGGGGATGGGAGAAATGGGGATCTAATATCAGGGACTAAAGTGGGAAGAGAATGCTTTGAAAATGATGATGGCAGCATATGTGCAAATTGGCTTGACACACTGGATGAATGTGTGGATTGTAATAAGTGATATAAGAGCCCCCAACAAAAGTATGTATAGAAAAAAAAGATTTTCAGCCTCAGAAGCCCACAAAATTTCATATAATTGCTATTCTTTAGGGTTGCTGACCTATGGGATCACTGTAAGTCAGAACTCAATGACAGCAAGTGAACCATAAGCCATTAGAAATCTTTGTGTAAATGCCCTACCTTGAATAAAGAGTGAAGACCTGATCTTGCCCATTTTTTCTCTAATTATTTGGTTCAATAGAATATGCACTCTTAAGTAACTTAGGATTCTAACTGTCTTAGGATAACACTGCACATTTCGCAAGAGGGTTTTGAGAGTTTTTCTTTTCCTTTATGGATAGCTTACAATAGAGATTATTGAGCACTACTTGATGCTATAGAAAGAAGAGCTATAAATTTGAAATTAATTTAATAATAAAACAACTATATTCTGTTCATTTTATATGTATATTGAGATGCCATAAAAATAGCTAAGCATTTTGATGGTTAACAGTATTATATACTTCCTAGGAATCTTATTATATATATTCCAGTCATTATCTTGGAAAATTCTTCAATTAAGCAATGTTATCAAACCTTCAGAAATACTACATATAGCATATTCACAATGTTTTACTTACTATGATTGTAATTTTTGTGACATTTCAATAAGTGGCTATGAAAATGATTAAAATATGATTGACTGCAATCACCACTAGCCACTTGAACAAAGCCAAAACATATATGTTTGATCTGTTAACAAACATTCTATGATTTACCTGTTAGTAATCAGTGAGACTCTTGAAATTGTTTCCTTAGAGAGTAAATATTATAACTGGGAAGGCATGATTATTCTCATCACTTATAATTATGCAGCATTATGCTAATGTGAGCAAAACTATTATGTTCCTTTTTCATATTTCTTAAAATAAATTCTTCATAACTCTGATGATATCATTAATTAATTTAGATGATATTTTCAAGGAGAGTCGATAATAACATTTCAAACTTGTGTTTGTTTTGTTAGTCATGAAGGTTCAGATTCCTGTGTGTTTTATTTGGATTAAGAGTAAAAAACAATACTGTTATTTTGGTTACAGAGAAACTTTCCTTTAATATCATGGCCTTACTTCTATAGTCTTACATGGAAAGGTACAATTATTGTCGTTCCCATAAAATAAAGTAATATAATATGTACTTTGTTCAAAAAATCCAAAAGTGATATAAAATACAACATGCCAGTTGATCACTTATAAGTCTTGCATAACACTGGAGGTAAGATGCTTAAATAATGGCTTTCAGTATTATAATTTAATCAAAATTTTTGTTTGACATTTTTATCTTGGCTTGCTTTTAAATAAATTTTATTTTTTAATCTAATAGCGCATATATTATCTATGGTCAACTAATATTTTTTGTATTGGCTCTGCATAGATAGGATTAGGGCAATATTCTTGAACCTTTCAATATAGATACTCTCTTACCTACTGAGGTTGGTGCTTTAATTTCTAATAAATACTCACTCATCATTCTTAGTGGATAACTATTGAGTCACAGATTAAATAATTCTGTTTTGATGCCTGAAGTACATATTGAAACAATAAATAGCTTTTTCCATTTTATGTAATGTGTGAACATCTTTATAGCTGCCTCCAATAAGCTAGTGTACTGAATGCAAAAATTGTAACTGTAGTACATCAAACAGGGAGGAAAATATTTCTAAAAAATGAGTAAAAACTGCATGAATGAGCACAGGGTGACTTAAGATAAGAAAAGTTAAAATGTGTATGTGTAAGTCTAATTGTATACTTGAGGGTGAATTACCCAGGAGGGTTTTATTTAAACAGAGGTGCCTCACACCCTACTTACCTCTTGAGTACAGTGATGCCTTGTTTGTGAAATGCAATTCATTCCAAATTCATTTTGGAACACTGAAAAGTTTTAAAAGCTTAAAAACTTTTCTCATAAAAATAATAGAAAACCAAATAATTGGTTACAAGGCCCTAAACTTTCATTTATGAATTCATGATGGAGGCCTTTAGCCTGCTCCCATATCACTGTCTGGAATGTGTTATCGCCATTGATTTGTTTCTGATTTGATCAAATTAACAGTAAGTTTTCAACCTCTCTGATGGTCTGAATTCCTTATTTCATGGTTAGTGATATCACATCTTTATCTACATTGTTGCTTTCATCACAAACAAACACCCTCCACCCCACCCAAAATAAAGTTAACTTAGCCATTGTTGTATTTGGCTGCCAATTCAGACAAGTGGCAGCATGCTTCGAATTTCATAATTTCTTTCTTTAACTCTATTGTGATTCTCAAAAATTTTCTCCTCGTTTTACTGCTGATATCATTAATTTTCTTTGGAGCTCTGGTATGATGTTTTACATAAATAAAGATAAAAAGATTCCCACCGTAACGAATGTTTTAATGCATTAAATCGAGCACTAAGGGTTGTCTGAGCAAGAGTGCCCTTAGACAGAATTATCAGCCCTTTGTGTCAGTGGTGAGACCTGGCATGTGACTCTATCCCAGCCCATACACAAATTTCAGTTTGACTCTGGAACAAATTATGAGCAGATTCTTTTAAACTTTTTAACCAAAAAGAACAAAGGAAAAGGAAATGGATATGATAATATCTTTTGAGAAAATGTGATGCCAATATTCTATTGGGGGAAAAAACACTTAGGCACTTCTTGCAGAAATTATGCTAATGCATATACATTAGTGCAGGGCTTCACAGAATGAATAGACAAATGCATTAAAAAAGATAATGGGATGTTTCCACAAACTTTTAGAAGCTCCCTCTGTATGTCTATATGTAGAGCTATCTATCTGTCCATCTATCTAATGTGTGTGCAACTCTATAGTCTGCATATGTTTCTAATGTTACGTCATTTCTCTAATTTGAACCTGCATTGTTCACTGAAATAAATGAGATAGCAAAGAACACCTTAGAGTACATAGCATCTGCAACTATTTTAAACAGAAATCCTAAGGAGAGAATATTCTTCATTATAAATATGTTTTGTGGTTGTTCAAATACAAGCAAATTCTATTCACTACTACTGAAGTTATTACATTTTTTTCTATAAGGGACTGAAAGAGAATGTTTCAGGCTTAGAAGGGAATTTCTCAGAAGTTTCTTTGAGGCTGTTGTTACTTGAACAGAATGTGGAAGGATACAATAGAAATTTCCAAAATGAAGAATAAATCAGTGGATGATGTTATTTTGGGGCTGGGTACATTCACATCGTATATAAGAGCTTTGCTGGTGCGTTGATAGTTGCCCACCTCCAGGCTAAACTGAAAAAAAAAAAAACAGCATCCCCAGCCATCAAATCCCGAGCAATCTTTTCAACTGCTGAATGTTGAATCCAGAACACATCTCTAAGTCAGATTTTCTGCCTTTCTTTTTCCACCTTTAAACCAAAGCAGGGTATTAATCAGTCTGTCAAGAAAATTCTTGTTCCCTGGGCAAACATTAGTAATAATGAAATAATGAATAATCAAACATTGAAATAATGAGTAATCATTTCTTGACAATTATGTGCACCAAAGAAAAGGTAGCTCTTTATATATAATAAATATTCATATTTTCTAAGATAAGCAGATCCTAATCAGATTTAAATTCTGACACTTTTGAAGATAGTTGTTACCAGATGGATTAATTAAACCCCAAGTCCTTCTTTTTCTCAATATGTTCATTATGAGAGATTCTTGACTAATTCTTCTGATCATTACTTTATTTTCTTCCTTTCATCTTTAATCAATCCATGTGCTGAATATATGGTTTCAATTTGTCTCTGTAGGTTTGAATTTGTTTTAATAACATGCTTGATTGTCACTTAAAACATCTGTAGAAATGACCATTTTGAAATATTTCCAACTCCAGAAATCTGATGGCTTTAGATTAGCTCAGGCTATAGGTTACCTGTACAGATTGAAATTGTCACACACACACAAGTAGCTTAAGCAGCCCTTTGAGTGTTTGAAAGTAGGGACATTTTCCTGAGCATTGATTTCTAAAGCTTCTATTATTAACCGATGTTGAACTTTTAGGATTTATCAAATATGAAAGCCATATTTTTATCAGTTATACTTTATATCTTTTGTAGTCAAACTTCTTGTCATTGGAAAAGATATAAATAAGCTTCTAGGACCCTGTAAGAAATTTCCTTGTTTTTCATTGGATGTGGATTTGGATGTGTTAAATGAGAATGAGAATTCAATTCAAGAATAATAGAGATGTTATCATTAAAAAAGAAAGAAAGAAAACCAACTTATTAGTTAATTAGAGCTTTTTAAAAATGCCCAATTGTCTTGATTTCAATAGTGCAAATTGGACCAACCATTCTCCCACTATTGAGTCTACAGGTGCTCCCACTATGCTTGAACATATCTGACATAAGGGAAGGACATGGACTTGGGTTAGAGGATGTGCGTTCAAGATTGCTGTGTGTTCACAGTTAATGGCAGAGCACGCTCTTCCCTAGCAGTATCTGCTGCTGAAAATTAAGCTTGTGAACAAAGAGATCACAGACATGATTGTGAGCATCTGAGCTCTCATGGTATGACCGTGGACAGATCATTGCCATTGACCTTAATCTCTCCACTCTGGGTTGGCTAACCCAGATTGTAGTATCCTATCAGGGAAATGCTAATCTGGAAACTCATATCAATAACAGAGCAGACTTTCATTTGCAGTAGTTATTCTACTTTCCCAGAGATAGGCTACCCAAGCCTGCTTGACAAGAATTACAATTCATAATCTGTGCAGGGATCATAGAACTGAGTTAATGACTAGATGTTATAGAATTAAAGCACTAGAATAGAATGGCTTCAAGAAATATTTTTCTGAGGCTTTGACCAACCTGTGCCACAAATCAGCTCCCCATTCTAGTGACATTCATGTTTTCTTATGGTGAGTGACAAATCCATGCTCTTGTCCATTTTACATGCTTCTTTTAATGTAGGCAGAAAAACCTCTCTATTCTGAAGACACTCCAGTCAACATTGCTAATGTCAAGGATTTTGGTGTACCATTCAGACATTTTCATTAGATAAGATATTTTAACTCCTAATCTTCTTGTTCCTATCCCTTCTGGAGATAGCTTAAAATTCCTTTTAAGGACTTTTGAGAAAGATCTATTTCTATGGTATGATTGGTTTTTTGGTTTAATTCAGAATACAACCTTTGATTTAAGTTCTTAAAAATCCTACTATGTCATCCCTTATGTATTGAGTTCATTTAATTGCAAGTTGTGTCTATAAGACTCATTCAGTATAATATAGTCCTTTACAACTCTGTAGTATCAAGTAGTAGTTATTTAAAGTCGCCAGTATAAGATTCCAAATTTTAAGACTTCTATTGAGTGTTCCATTTGAAGGACTCTTGTCAGCAAGGAATAATAACTTTGTTGGGAACATTGCCAGGTGTTATTTTCACCAAGATGCACTTGAAGGTGCATTGGAAAAGGAGACTGGTTGCTTCCCTTAAATACAGACTTTCTTATTTTTCCTTGGAGTTGTGATTGAACTGCTTAAACCCAAATCTTAACATTTTGAGCATAGATTGAAATGATTATTTCATATGCTTCTTCTCTGAGTAAAAGGACGGCATTTTGTGTATTTACTTCTGAATTAATATTTTCAACCTCATCATATGCACTTGAAAGTGCACTTCCTTGAAGAAGGAAGACATAGAAAGAACTGCTGCTTTGGGATCATGGTTCTGGAAAAAAATAGTGAAAACACCATAGACTGGAAAAAGAGGAAACAAATGTGACTTGAAAGCAGTACAGCGAGAATGTTCCTTACAAGCAGGGATGGTGAGACCTTGTCTCATATACTGTGGGCATGCTGTCAGGAGAGACGGTTGCCTAGAAAAGGACATCATGCTTCTTGAAGTAGAAGATCAGCAAAAATGAAGAAGCCCTTGGTTAAGATATATTGATACAGTGACTCCAAAAATGGGCTCAGACATAGCAACAATAGTGACGATGGCTCTGGCCTGGCCATCTTCCTGTTTGTTGCACATAGGCTCACTGTGAATTGGAACTAACTCGACAGCACCTAACAACAACAATAACAACCGGGAATTCTCATTTTTTTTTGTTTTTGACCCCGAAACTGCCTGGTGGGAGCAGGAAGCCCAGCCTTGCTCCTGGAGAGCTGCTGCTGGCTTTGAACTGTCAACCCTGTGGGCCGCAGTCCCGCACACAACCACTAGGCCACCGGGGCTCAGTTTTGGAATTCTCATTTTTTAACAAAATCATTTATTTCATAGACCTTTTCATTTAAGTACTCACTTTAGGCTGTGAGGCTTGCTAACTGGAAAAAAAAAAAACTAACCCTACACTGGTCCACTTCTTTGTAATCTCATGAAAGTTCAAATGAGTAATTTCTGTTACATTTTCTTTAGCCCTCAATTCCTGAAGCTGCCTTTGTCTTTTACTTCAACAGATATGAGTATATCTTGGAGCTAATCAGAACAAGAATTTGTGAAACTTGGGTTAATTTTTTGCAATCAGTATATTTCACCTGTGAGATCATAAAAGAGTGACTGAAATATCTCAGCCTATTTCTTCAACTATAAAATGAAGAACAGTGGGTCTACTCCATGGGATTTACATGGAGATTAAGGAAGAAATTAATTATTTAATAAATATTATCTGCCAGTGTATTTGCTCAGGGATGTCAATGTCGGTCAGGGTAGAACTGCTCCTGTGAGTTTCTGAGATTTGAAAGCTTTACATGAGTAGAAAATCTTGTCTTTCTCCTGTGAAGCAGCTGATAATTTTGCACCTCTACCTTTTTGATCAACAGTCCAACCCATAACCACCCCAGAACTAGGGCTTCTGTTATTAAGTGCTTTCAAATCACTTTCAACTCCAACAGATCCTTTCTCCAACAGAAATAAACCTTGCCCAGTAGTGCACCATTCTCACAATCCTTACATTTGAGTCCCTTATTGCAACACTGGCAAATCATCTCCTTAAATGCTCTCCTATTTTGTTGCTGACCCTCTTCTTTATCAGTCTTGCCCTTTTCCAGGGACCCATCTCTCCTAAAAAAATCTCTCATACCCAGGGTGCATGATGTGACATTTCTCCATCCTCACTGCTAAGAGACCTCCTGATTGTACTTATCCTAAGACAGTTTGCATTTTCTTCTGGAAGTTCACAGTATATTTTATATTCTTTGCCAACTTCATGATTCCAGTGTCGTCCCTATTGTTTGTCCAATTCCTCGGTCTTCCCTATTGTTTGTCAAATTAACAAAACATGTGAGGTGATTGAAAATACCATGGCTTGGATCCAGATTGTTTTTCTTTCCTTGTTTATTTTCTGATTTTATCTAGCAAGGACTAAATTGGCTTGGCTTACTTGTGTGTGGCCCATATGATAGCACAAATTGTTGGGACTATTTTGGGATCTCTTGAGAAATGGAAAAAATAGAGGCTTAAGACAGAATTCACACCTGGAAGATTCCAGCTCTGAAAGGTACCTCAGGAGCTGTTCACAACCACGGACACCATATTGATGGCCTTGCTCTTAGCTCCCCTATTTTGAAGTTGGCCTTTCATTGGACCCGAATAATTTTCCGAGTGAATAATCTGATCTCCAACAACTTGATTCTCAATAGTGGTCTCCTTACGTGATCAATAGCTTAATTTCTTCAGTTGCCTAGCTGGCAACCAATCATTGTATATTTATAAAGGATGTTTTTGCTTGTCTTATTGCATACAATAAATATTCAAATTCCATTTGGGTTCAGACTCTATTTTAAAGCAGATACTGCTATTCCTCTTACTTTTAATCTCAAATATTTCTGTAACGATCTTTGAAAATAGACTCAATACATCTCATCAAATTCTGGCATATGCAGTGTCCATGCAACTTAGAAAAAGTCTCTTGTGTTGACTGTATTTAAAAAAAAGGTGTCTGATATCTGCTCCCTTCAGCCCCCCATGATCACATGTGCTAGTTTTTCTCTTCCATGTGGGCTTCGCTGCTTCTGGGCTAGATGTCCTTCCATTCACCCTCAAGTCTTCATGATCCCAGGTGCTTTATCATTTGGTAGTTGGGTGCCATCAGACTTCTACTCTGTCTGTGTCTGCTCCCTTCTGTCTTCCACGATCTGGTAGGGAGGGTGGACACACAATGATATGATTGTTGTTCTTTGATTCCTGATATCTGGGTCTTTCCATATCTCATGGTCGCACAGACTGGTGTGTATCTTCTAAGGTGGGCTTTATTGTTCCTGGGCCATATAACCGTTTGTTCACCCTCAAGTTTTTAAGTCCTCAGATTTCATATGTTTTGATAGCTGGGTACCATCATCCACCTTTACCACTCTAGGTCAATCCCCACATGTCCTCAGTGAGAGATGTCTCATGAGACATCTCATGTCTCATGAGAGATTGCTCAGAGTGATATGATTTTTCCTGTTTGATGCCTGAGGCCTGGTCCTTTTGACACCCCATGGCCACTTCTTCCCTGTGGGCTTGGGCACCTCTCAGATAGATAGCCATTTGTTTATTTTCAGGCTTTGATTCTCCAGACTCCATATCCTTTGGTAGCTGGGCACCATGGGTTTTCTTCACCACATTTGCTTATGAACCCATTTGACTTCAGTGATTGCATTGGGCTAATGAGCATTCTGAAATGTGAATTTAGTAGAACAAAGTCTTCTTACCTTGACGGAGAGCACCTGGGTAGGAGCCCAAGGTCCAGCTTCTATCTTAGTGTGTATATATATATATATATATATCAGGACTTGTTCCCTCACTGTAAAATGTGGTTATATTTACATATGTACATGTCTGTGTTTAGACCTCTGCAAGTACCTTTTGCCTTCTAGTTTCTTCCTCTAATTCCTTCTGCCTTCCTCCCATCCCACTGTCATGCTCAGCCATCATTTGAGCTGCAGAATTTCCTCTCTATTACATTACCCTTACTTCGGCGCCACCAGGCCTCCCATACCCTCCCTGCCAGCAACTGCGGACCACCCGTTGTTTCCTGCATCCTTAAATCTGTCCAGGCCCCCCTTCCTGTCCCCTCTCCCCCGGTTCCCCCAGGAACCATCAGCCCAGTCTTTCTGTCCTCCCTACTGTCCAACCAGTAGTGCTCCATTCTTGATTAGATCCATTTTGGGGACTCAGCCCACATTTCTTTCCCACCATATGACCCCTGAAATGTCCTCTGTCATTGTCTGCGTCCGTAGGGATACCATGTGTCAGGTCCTGTTGTTGTTTGCCCTGTCCCCCCTGTGGCATAGGTTTCTGCAGGGGCGTAGTCTTCTGGACATCATGGGCAGTGCTCTGGTCATCATGGGGACCAAACCATCTATCTTTCTCATCCTCGGTATCCACCTGTCTCCATGTAGGTGTGGCATTCTGGTCCCCCCACCCAACCTGTTCTCTGCCACCCCTACTTCCAGGTCTGGATGTGGCTGGCCCTGTAGCAAGCTCTTTTTATGCCTTCTTCCATGTAACCACTCTGTATTCATGGTTGGGTGTTTCATGGTAGGATCTGCATGCAAGAACCACATCAGTATGAATGGGGGAAGAGCAGAGTGGGGATCCAAGGCCCACCTGTTGGTAATTGGACACTCTCCCAGAGGGAAGTCATGGGGAAGAGACAGGTTAGTGAGGCACAGTGAGGAAGCAATAAAGCATACAACTTTCCTCTAGTTCCTGAAGGCTTCCTCCCTCTAACTGTCAAGTTCTCAGTTCTATGTTACTGTGGAGATGAGAAATGGAAATGCGGGGAACCCAGGACAGATGAACCCCTTGGGACCAGTGGTAGGAGTGAAGCTACTGGGTGGGTGGAGGAAAAGTGGGGTAGAGAGGGGGACAACTTCAGGGATCTGCATATACCCACCTACCGGGGGGACAGACACTGGGGGAGAGGGCGGGGAAGACATCGAACAGAGCAGTGTAAGTTATGACAAAGCAATAATTTATAGAGTATTGAGAGTTGGTGGCAGAGTGGGGAGCGAGGATGGAGGGGAAGGGATGGGAGGCTGGTGCCAGAGGCTCAGATGGAAAGGTGGAGGTTCAGAGAACAATGACAGCTGGAGGCATGTGAAGAAGTGTGGCCCAATATATGTATTTATGTATTATGAGAAATGATGTATGAGCCCACAATAAAATGAATAAAGAATAATGCATTAAAAATTTTACAAATTTGGAAAAGGTGTTACCTTCCTTAAGGCAAAAAAGATTAAGAAGACACAGTATACTTAATCGAGGATCTAGGAATGAGGAGTGAGGAACTTCCATCAAGTGGTACAGCCCAGAGAAAGAAGCATGGATGGAATTTTACTTAGCCATAACTGCTTTGGTTGTATAGTGCTACACGTTGGTCTGCAATCCACATGGCCAGCAATTTGAAACCACCAGAATCTCAGCAGGAGAAAGACTGAGCTTTCTCCTCACCCAAACCATTGCAGTGTCAGAAACCCATGGGAAGTTGCTATGAGTTATCGTTGACGCAATGGCAGTGAGTTTGGTTTAGGAGTCCTGGTGTTGTCTTATATTAAATGGTGTGCTGCTCATCATAAGGTCAGCAGTTTGAAACCACCAGCAGCTCTGCAGAAAAAAAAGGAAGTTTTCTATTCCCCTAAATAGTCTATAGGGTCACAGTAAATCAATATTGAATGATGTCCATGAGGTCTTTGTGGGTTTTTTTTTTAATTTCTGTTCCAGACATATAATTTCAACTCAGTTCTTTATGCCATGCACACATGACCCAACATATGTCATAGCAACTCTGCACCTATAAAGACAGAGAGAGAAATTTCCTTCTTTTATGAAAAAACCAAACAAAATCAATAAAATGTACCCCGCTGCCACAGAAGCAGATAGATCCTAATTGTTACTGATTCAATCAAGCTCTAGAGCGTTTTTGCGAACCTAAGGGGAATGTTTGAGGAGCGATGGCCACATAGGCAAGGTTAGCAATTGCAAACACCCAGGAGCTCCGGGCGAGAAAGATGAGGCTTTGTCTCCCGGGAGAGATTTATCTTCTCAGAAAGCTGCCAGAGCACTTCTACTCAGTCCTATGCGGTTGCTCTGAATGTGAATTTACTCCATGGCAGTGCCTTTGGAAGGTGACTGTGTGAATTATTAAAGCTTCTGATAGTAAACAGCGTGGTAAAGGCTGAGTGTCTTACTCACTGTCTTTGAGTTGATGCCAATTCATGGCAACCTTATAGGACAGGGTAGAATTGCCCTGGTTGGTTCCTGAGCCTGTACTATCATTCCAAACGAGACTCGAACTTACAGCCCGATCCTTTCAGAGTGTACTGAGAGAATCTGGGCAGGAGAAGAAGAAAGCTGTATAAATGTAATAGGATGTATAATCAAGGATTTATGCATTCTCGATTCAAAGCAATGTGAACTTGGAAACTTATTGGTGTGGCTGCCATGAATACAGTAGCAGAAGGACAGAAGACAGGTATTGCCACTGGAATATTAATTATGAATTACTTATTTCCTAGTATGTAAATGGTTTATACTCTCTTCCAGATTTGGTTGGACTAATACGATATAGAATACGGAAGTGTTTTATGGAGTGTCCCTGATATTTAGTTTTACAAGCCTCAATCCATGAGACTCCTCCGGGCCACCCCTCAACACTAATTTTATTTTCCTTATCTATGCCAAAAGTTTCTGGTTTTTGTGACCATCAGCCTCATCAAAAAGGTCTCTTCCTTGAAGAGTAAGGGTTGCTAGTCAGAAGTCACCATGGGGTATGTTAATAAAATAATAGAAAATGAATGATTCTGATTCTACGAATCTTTTCATGAAAACCAGGAGAGGTTGTTTTATCTATTATTTTTGAGGCCATATAGATAGAGTGGTCCATGAACATTTCATCCCAGGTAGTAACGTTTGGAGTGAAATAAATTTGAAATTGACTAGTTGAGGAAACCCTTAGGAACATCTGAATTGAAAGGTGCCTGCTTATATCTGATCTTGACTCCTTTCCCAGTTCCCTTTGAAGATTTTCTTTATTTCCTCTACCTTTAATGACTAAGAGAAAAGACAAATAGCATTCAAGAGGCCATCCCCTTATTGGAAGCATTACACAAACAAGGGATGGCTGGGAGAAACTCTGTCTTGCCTTATGTCTTCAGACCCTATGGAGCTTTTGAAAAGTGAAAATAGCTTGAAAACGTCTGAGTGGGAGTAGATACGATTTGGAATATTTTTCCGTAGGATAGAAAGGGCTAGTGGGGAGAAAGGAAGTACTAGAGAGGTATGCTAATCCTAAGAGAGTGTATGTGTATGTATAAAAAAAATCAATATTAAATAACCATACATATATGAGTATAATCAAACATGTAATCATATATATTCACATAGAATTATATATATCACACTTCACATATAATACATAGATATAATACTTATGCATATATATAATTTGATTATAATATGCATAGATATAATCTGTAATCTGTGCCCAGAAAGGATTACATAAAGAAAATGGTGAACTTTATTCAAGTAACGGATATATTTTTTGAACAGAATAAATAAAGTGCTCCTGCAACTGGCAGGCTATTGGCACAATTGAGGAAAAGGCTAAATGATTTGGTAGAAATAGGTGCCAACTCAGCTGCGTTCTACTAAAAGCAAAAAAAAAAAAAGGCAAAGCAGTTCTTGATCAGTCAATCCATTCCGAATTGCATCTTTTAGAGAAACCTGGTTCCTGAGGGTATTCTTTGTTGTTACAATTTCAAAAGTAGCCTGCCAGACATTTCTTCTCAAGTACCCTTTGAATGGTTTCAAGCGTCCCAAGATTTTGATCATCCATAGATTCTGACAATCCTGTACAACATCTAGAAACACATCTTATGTAATTTCAATGTGAAAAAATATGCACAGAATATTTCCATGAGGTCTTATGCTAGTATTATAAACACCGATTTTCCTAGGAGCCCACGAGTATGAGAACCAAAGGTATATATCATTGCTTTCTTTAGTTTCTTTGAAATATTAGATAGGTATGACAGGCTGGAGTCTGTGGGGAAACAGTCCTTAAGAGTTTAGTATGTAAGACTCTGTGGGCCAAGACATATGAAAGGTAGTGATGAATGGGAGTTGGCAGAGAGAGAAATTGAGTTGTAATGCAGACCAGCCAGATCTTTGGAGCCAAGCAGGCTGAAAAATCCAGCCTTCAAGGAGGCACCAAACCCAAAGAATTTGACAGACAACACATGCAGGATCTACATGATGTAGCATTTTATTCTCCAGGGTGATACCAAATAAAGACCCCAAACCAAATTATCTCTCTCACTTACTCTATCTCTATCTCTCTATCTCTGAGTCAAGGGTCACTTATAGTGACCCCCAGTGAGCTTTCCAGACTTTAAATGTCTACATGAGTAGAAAGTCAAGTTTTTCTTCCTCAGAGCTGCTGTGTGTTTTGTACTGCCAAACGTGAGGAAAGCAGTCCGCCTCCTAACCACTGTACCACCAGGGCTCCATCACAAGTGTGCACAAGTGTGTGCTGCGGAAGACAAAGTGGAGAGCCCCCATGTCTTATCAGCCAGTACCAGCATGGCAGATGAGCAACTTCCTCATGTCAGCCTCTTGCTAGATATGGGTCTTACTTCAAGAGAAGAAGTTGGAACAGACATGAGGGAGCTTGAGGAAACTCTCCCCAAGACTGCCTATGTTTCAGAACTCTGAATGATACAGGGTATCTGGTAAGTCTTAAGCCAATCTGCACATGAGCCTTGCCAGCCTGGCCTTGAACGTATTTTCAGCATCATTGAGCATATCCCCATAATCCAACGTTTGCCAGCACTTCACCAAGTACCTAGAGCTCTGAGAGTAGACTGCCTCACAGAATGCTCTTGAGTAGGTTAGAGGGACTGTTTCTATATAGCAACCAAAGGGCACACTAGTTGTCCTAGAGCTGATCACAAAGCATGATTGCTTCACACATATCATGAGGAGAGCTATACTTCATAGGATTTTCAGTGGTTCACTTTTCAGAAGGAAATTATCAGACCTGCCCAAGCGTTAGGGTAGTAATAGAGTTTATTGACCTTGTGCACCGCCCAAGGACTCCTTTGTTCTTTATTTGGTCTTGCTGTTGTTTTTAAGTGTCGTCAAGTCAGTTCTGAGTTAAAGCAACTCCATAAACAACAAAAAGAAACACT
Organism: Nesogale talazaci; assembly: GCA_004026705.1. Taxonomy (NCBI): domain Eukaryota; kingdom Metazoa; phylum Chordata; class Mammalia; order Afrosoricida; family Tenrecidae; genus Nesogale; species Nesogale talazaci. The sequence continues at coordinate 106,385 of PVJH01000308.1, read as the reverse complement.
GCCTCTTTTTATTGACACTGCCTCTACTGGGAACATGTTCAAAGTACTTTATATTAAGGCATAAATTAATCATTGGGTGAGGGAATTCCTAGAAAGAGAGGTGGCCTTAGTCTAGAGGACCTTGCAGCTGAAGCAAACCAGGCAGTGACTGACAGCTGTCACAGAATAGTGTATCAGTGTCAATCACATTCTGTAAGCCACCATTCCTTCACATAATAATACTGTTCTTATTGCTAAGTAATCATTTTACTTAATTTTTTAGGTTAAGTTTTTTTTAAAAAAATGCATATAAATAGAAAATTCCAACATTGAAAAGACGCTTCTACTTTTATTGTTATAAAAATGCACACACTGGAAGGTCTGGCTTCTTCTGGATATTTACATAATTTTATTTAAAAAACCATCCATTTTTAATTAGCTGTTTTTAATAGGCAGTTAAGCTATGATATTATAAGCCATATATTAGGCTAATGGACATTTAACAGCTGAGTTAAGTTCTTTTAATGGAAATGCTGACAAACCTTTATCTGTAATTATAGCAACACTGTGATTACAGAAGGAGGTACCTCTCATTTTTGTTTTCAGCTCTATAATTCCATCTGACTATAAGGAGCAAAGTCCATTATTAACCAGGCCAAAGTTATACCTGGCATCAGATATTCTTGCTCTCTTTGCTTCATTTTGAAAAATTCTAAATTGTAAATTAAAACAACAACAAAAACCCAATAAACCAAAACCTAGTGAAGGAGCCAGTTAATAATATAAATCCCTCCTATGAGTTAAGAGGAATGAGTCAGTAGATTTTTATGACTTCAATAATTAGTAACAAGACTTGGCCATTGTGAATTGAGGCAGTAATTCCACATTCAAAGAACCCAAAGTCACCGAGTTGATGATAAACTATATCAATCCTACATAGAGTTTTTGAAGCTTTAAATCATTATGGGAGTGGGTAACCTCATCTTTCTCCCAAGGAAGGGTTGATGGTTTTTTTTTGTTGTTGCTTTTATTAATAAATCATTTTATTTGGAGCTCTTACAGCTTTTATAAAAATGTGTACATCAATTGTATCATACACAGTTGTACATATGTTGCCATCATCATTTCAAAAACATTTTCTTTCTTCTTGAGCCCTTGGTATTTTCTCTAATTTTCCCTCCCTCACCGACTCTTCTACCCTTATGGACCTCTGGTAAATTATAAAGTAGTATTGTTTTCATATCTGACACGGTCCATTTTCTCCTTTCACCCACGTTTCTGTTTTTTATCGCCCACCCCACCCCCCACTGAGCCTCAGTTGTGATATTCTCATCAGGATTGGTTATCCTACCTATCTTATATGGATAGACATGAGAAAATATAAAAAAGAAGAAAAAGAAAAAGAAGAAGAAAGTATAAAAGAAAGCCTATAAATTGTTTCAGAGTTGTTTGCTGACCCTTCTAATTTTCCAACTGGATCTGAAGTGCCACAACCCTGCACGCAGATTCTGATGTCTATCTTCAGGATTCCTCAGGGACTTCATTGCTTTACTCCCCTTGCTGCTGTTGTGCTCCCTTCATGATTCCCTCAAGTAGAAGAGGGTGGTGGTGTTAGAGCATGTACTGTGTCTCCAGCACTGTCTGTCTTAGCACTGTGGGTCAGTGAGGGATGTGTTCCAAGGACCTCTCTGTGTATTGGCTCCTCTAAGCAGGAATGTCCTCCTGGAGGCTTGGTGGGCCAGGTTGTGGTTATCTATCTATCTATCTATCTATCTATCTATCTATCTATCTATCTATCTATCAACTATCTATCTATCATCTATCTATCTATCTCATCTATCAATCAATCATATATCTACCTACCTATCACCTTTCCCTCATAGTTTGCTCCCATGTGATCTGGTCAGACCCATCACTCTCCCAGGGCTGTATCTTCAGTGCTGTCCTCTGTAGGACATTCTTCTGTGAATGGGGTCTACATAGCTGGACTGGGGCCAGCCTCACAGGCCTTTCTGCTTGTTTGCTTCTTCATGCCTAATAGGTGTCCTCAATACTTGGTGCCCCAGGTTGAGGCTTCGTTCTTTCTCACTTTCCTCTGAAGAAATGAAAAATAACCTCCCTGTGTGTGGATTAGTATTCTGTTCCCCTACTATTCACACCCTCCTTTTATTTTTCTCCATTTCTTCTACTTTTTGGTTAGTTGTCATATGTATCCTCAGGTTGGTGGTTTGATTTCCATTTGTTTTAGGCATTGTCATATCAATTTCTTTCATGGCTGAATATACCTACAGAACCACCATCAGAAATCGTATCTCACCACCTCCCTTCAACACTTGTGGCTTTCTGATTTTTTGAATTGAGGGTGCTTGGTATTTTTTTAGGGTGTTTGGTATCTCATAGTTGGTTGAATTTGCATTTATATTATGGAAAATGATAGAGAGAATTTTCTAATATATTTGATGGCCATTTGGATTTCTACTCTCATACTTTTGTTCAGGTCTTTTGCCCATCTCTTCAATGGCTTATTTGTTTTTTTTTCCTTTTGTAGGCTAGCAGTGTTTTGTAGATTTTAGTCTATGACCTCAGTCTGATGTTTCATTGCTAAAGATCTTTCCCTTATTTGTGGCTTTATGATTAATCTCTTGGAAAATTCTTTCGAAGTGCACAAGTGTTCTATCTTCAGTGTATCACACTTATTAATTTTTACTTCCTCTGTATTTGTGTACTTCCCTATTTCTGATAGCCTATGTATTCCCGGTAACAAAATTATGTGAATCCAGTTCCCTCATTTAGAACCCAAATAATTTGGGGTTTTACCTTGAAGTCTGTGATTCACCTTGAGATTTTTTTCTTGTGCATGACTAGAGGTATAGATCTTGCTTAATTTTTCTGCAGGTGGATGTCAAGTTTTCCAGCACCATTTGCTGAAGAGATCATCCACTTTCACATTTGAAATGTTTGGGGCCCTTATCAAAGATGAATTATATGCTAAGTATTCACTTCTGGGTTTTCCATTAGTCTGATTATCTGTCATCATAACAGTATCACACTGTTTTGACCACTGTGGCTGTGTAGTAGGTACTAAAGTTAGGTAAAGCAAGCCCTCTGAGGAATTCTCTGCTAATTTTGGGTTTCTTCCCTCTCCATATGCAGTTTTAGTCCATTTTTCCAATTTTTTTGAGTACCGGGATAGCATTAAGCTTGTATAGTGCCTTGGACAGGACTGATATCTTTACTATATTAAATCTTCTGATCCATGAGCACAGGATACCTTTCCATTTAGGGAGATCTCTCTTGGTTTCTTATCATAGTGCTCTATAGTTCTCCTAATACATTATTTTTGGGTTTTTTTTGGCTAAGTATATCCCTAAATATATGTGCTTGGCTATTGTTGAGTGTACTGCCTTTTTGACCCCCTCTTCTGTAGACTCGTCTGATATATATAGCAATCCAATTGACTTCTATCTGTTCATCTTTTATTCTGCCACTCTGCCATTTTTTTCTATTACTTCTAGTAGTCCTCTTGTGGAGTTTTTCAGGTTTTATTTATATGAAATCATATCACCTGCAAGCAAGGGTAATTTTTACTTCTTCTCTGAGACAAATACATTTGCTGTCTTTCCTTTGCCTTATGTTGTTATCCAGGACCTCCAGAATGATGATAAATAGAAATGGGGACAAGGGATATCCTTGCTGAATTCCCTTTTTCAATGGGATTGTTCTTGTCTCTTCACTCTTGACTACCACATTAACTGTTGACTTGTCATATATAGCTTTTATTATATTATTGGATTTTCCTTTCATTCCTATCTTCTTGAGTATCTTATATACAAATGGGTGTTGGAAGTTGCTGAATACTTTTTCTGAGTGTATTGATATTATCATGTGGTTTTAAAAATCATTTTGTTATCAATATGCCAAATAATTCTGGCGTACTTTTGGATGTTGAGCGATTCTTGCATCCCCGGAATGAGTCCCAGTTTGTCATAATGAATTATTTATTTTACAATATTTTGTATTCTAATGGCCAGTATAATGCTAATTATTTTTACATTGCTGCTTATCAGAAATATCAGTCTGTAGTTCTCAATTCTTGTGGGATCCTTGCTGACTTTGGGTATCAGTGTTATGCAAGCTTCATAGAAAGAGTTTTGCACTTGCCATCTCTTTCTATGCCCTGGAAGAGTGTGTGTAGGATCGGAGTCAGTTATTTGCTGAATACTTGGTAGAATTCTCCTGGGAAGTCGTCTAGCCCAGGGTTTTTAGAGTTGGTATTTACTTGGTAATTTGATCTATTGACGATATTGCTGTGGGTCTGTTGAGGTCCTTGATTTTCATTTGCTACAGTCTAGGGAGGGATTGTTTTTCCAAGTATTTTTCCATGTCTTCCAAGGTATTGAATTCATGGGAGTACAGGCCTTTGTAGGACTGTGTAATTATCCTATTAATTTCATTAGGTTCTGTTGCAATTTCCCCTGTTTCATCCCTGATCCTATTGATATGTGTTCTTTCCTTTCTTTGGTCAGATTTACCAGCTATCTATTGATCCTGCTAATCCTTTCAAATAACCAGTTTTTGCTGCATTGCTTTTTTGCATAATTTTCTTGTTTTTCCACTCATTTATCTCTAGCCTATTTCTCTGGTTCTTTTTTTCACTATTATTAGGATGGTCCTGTTGACTTCACTCTAATATTTGGAGGTTTGTACCAAGATATCAATCATAAGTCTCCCTTTCTTTTTCAGGCATGCATTTAGCACTATCAAATTTCCTCTGATAACTGATTTTGCTATGTCCCAAAGGTTGCATGTTCTGTTTCATTCTCACTGGTTTCTAAAAACTTCCTGATTTTATCTCTGATTTGAGTCAAAACCCAATCAAATTTGGATTAGAGTTGTTCATCCTCCAAGTGTTGTTCTTACCACACTAGTTTGGCAAGAATTTTTGTAGAGATGGGTTTCTTTTAACACATTCTTTCAGATTTTCCTTGTCCAGGGAAACTTACTTCTCTGTTTATCTTGGTAGGTAATTTGGCTGGATAGCGAATTCTTGGTTTTGTAGTGTATTCTTTCATTTTTCAGAAGATATTACTCTACTCTTTTTTATGGTGCCTGCTGATGTCTTATTTGGGTACATTTATAGGTGACTGCCTTTTTCCCCTAGCTGATCTGATGGTTTTCTCCTTTTCCTCACAGCTGGATAATTTAACTATTAAATGCCTTGATGAATCCTTCCTTGGATTTGGTAGAGCTGGTGTCCTCTCTGCTTCCTGGATGGTCGTCTGATTGTCATTCATTAAGTTAGAGAAAATTTCCTCTAGGAATTATCTCACTATTTTTACCATTGATTTCTTGGTCACGTCCTATTCTGGTAGTCCAATTATTCTGATGTAGTTCATCTTAATAGTATCTGACATCATTCTCAGTTTTTCTTTAGCTTTTTTTTTATTAACTTGCTTAGCTGTCCTTCCCCTTTAGTATAGTCTGCCTGGTTTTCCTCAAGGTCTTTGATGTGATTCTCAGCTTCTTCTAGTCTTGATGAAGTTTGTTCACTTGTTATTTGCTTTTTTTACCTTGTGCCTTAACTCTTCTATTCCCCTTTGGTTTGTGACTTCTATCGTTTCATGCTTTTTCTGTCACTGTTCCCTCATACCTGTATGACTCTGAATCACCTGATGGTTTTTATAAAACACCAAACTCTTGATTAGCTATACAGTATGATGACACCATCAGAGCTCTTTCCAAATAAATCCATAAGAGATGCTATTTACCCTGAAAACCCTGCAAGTTTCCATTTATCATTACAGCTAAGTTGGTAAAAGGATTGTCATATAGCATTAAAAATATTTATCCAACACCGATTGTATGATAGGAAATGTTTGGGATATCTGATTATGCAATCAAAACCAAATGCACTGCCACAGAGTCAATTCTGAGTGTGGTGTAAACACAAAGCTGCTGGCCACAAGATCAGAAGTTCAAACCCATCAGCTTATTTGTGAGAAAAAAAGGGGACTATCTCCTCCCCAAAAGATTTAGAAGCTCAGAAACCCAAAAGAGAGATTTCACATTTGATTGCCAGAAGAATGGCTAGTAGAAGATAAACAATTGAGTTAAGTTTTAAATAGTTTTGAATTTTATATTCTCCTGTGGAATGGTGAGACTTTCTATTCTTAAAAAAGATTTACAGTCTTGAATACCCAAAGGGGGAAGTTCTACCCTGTTCTATAGGATCATTATGCATCAAAATAAACAGGTCAGTGGATGCAGAATCCCGGTGCTGGCAGGGCACCTCGCTTCCAGAGCTCAGGGTCCATCAACAGTAGAAGCAACTCATTGCTGGCAGAGGTCTCCATCTGGCTGCCCCAGCTTCAGAGGTCTGGCTCCATCAGGGAAAAGCTGTGTGGTCTCTCCACCTGCTCCTCCAGCTTCTTGAACGCTGCCAGCTTGTCTTGTCCATGATTAATCTTCTCTGAAACTAACTCCCAACAACTGGAGGAGATAGCTTCTTATCTTCACGAAAGAAATATCGCGAGATTTCCCAGGAGTCTCAGGCGAGAACCATGCCCACATAGAGACCTCATTGGCTACACAATGGCTATCTCTAGATTAACAGGCTAGACTCCACACCTACATTTCAATCATAAAATTAGCATAAGCACATGACTGCCACGGATGGTGACTATGTGATAATTTTGGTTATTTTGTGGGGAAAACATTTCTTCTAAGTACGGACATTGAAGTGGTGAATTAACAGAAAATAAAAGACAAGCTATATGACAAAGACACTATCATATTTGAAAAAGTGCAGCTAAACATAAATTGGGTAGAGATGAGTTGGCAAAGTCATGGAGCAATAAAAGTCAATGTTGCTATTTCATAAATGATGAGTGGATCCAATAATCGGATCAATAGCCTTATCATATAAAGTCTCAGGAGTCCTGGTAAACCATTTATATTTTATTGTAAGTGTGATGACAACTGTTTAGAAAGTGGAACTAAGACTATGAATATAGATAGGTTGGACAGGTAGTATTTTCATAAGTATTTATGTATGTTGCAAATATATCTATGAATGTGATGACTTACATATGGATATTTCTTATATATAACAAAACACCCTAAGAATTCAGGACTGCGAAGACACCAAAATCAATTTCCATAGCATATTTCACAAACACAAAACTCTATATCCTTCTGAGTATTGATTGACCATCTCTCATGATTGACCATCAAAGATAAAACTGTTTATCTCTCCTCATCGGAGTAAAGAAGAGTGAAGAAAAACTAAGAAAAAGAGGCCAATTAGTTCACATTCTGAGACTAGAAGAAGATAATGCTCTGCAAGTGTTCACATTAGAAAGTTGTAGCTAAAGTGAGAGAATAAGTGAAATGAAACTCACAATTATGAAAAGCAATCTCCATGATATGCAATCCCCTGAGACTTTCATTCTTAGATATCTTTCAAGTCTAGAACTGTATGCAACTCAGTGATTTTAATTTTCAAACAAATAAAGCACAGGTTTATAGGGGGAAACAAGAGCATTAAGACAGTACACACTCCTTAGAATAATTAAATATTTCGTATCAAATAATACAGCATTTAATCAAGGGAAAAGGTTCAGAAAGATTAAGACTGAAGAAGATATTGACATAGAAAACAGGGAAAAAGTGGAATAAATGATGCTACCTTGTGGGAATTGCAATTGAGGACATGAAACAAAGCATATGTGAATTGCTAAATAGAAAAATTATTTGCTCTATAAGCCTCCACCAAATCCATAGTAAATGTTTTCTTAAAGGTGATTAAAAGGTGTTATTATTTAGAATGGTTTGTAGTAAATGTAAAGAATGATTTGAGAGTATATTAGAGAGACAAAGAATGTAGTTTCCTTCCCCATCTAGGAGATAATGTTCACTTGGGTAAGGATGGTCACAGTGGAGAGGTTAAAGTAACAGATGTCAGATTTGTAGTCATCAGAGTTTACCGAAAGATTGGATTTGGAGGGTAAGAGAAATTTATTTACTTTTATCAAGTCAATGCTGACTTATGACAGGGTAAAACTGCCCCTATGAGTTTCTGAGGCAGTACCTTTTTTTTACGGGATTTGAAAGCCCCATCTTTCTCCAGAAAAGAAAGGTAAGTGTAAGAAATTTAACTCAAACAATTGAGGTCGTGGTGATTACATTGTAATATTTTAATTTATTTTTTATAAATCATTATATTGGGGGCTAGTACAACTCATCACATTCCATATCTATATCCATTGAGTCAGGAACATTTGTACATTTGTTGCCATCATGATTCTCAAAATATTTTCTTTCTACTTGAGGCCTTGGTATCAGCTCCCAGTATTTCCTCTCCCTTCCCCACCCTTCCTCCTTTACAAACCCTTGATAATTTATTAATTATTATTTTTCCATGTCTTACACTGTCAAATGTCTCCCTTCACACATGTTTCTGTTTCTGTGCCCCAGGGAGGGGGTTATATGTAGATCATTGTGATTTGTTCTTCCTTTCTCTCCCACCTTACCCTTCCCCGCTTGATATCTCTATTCTCATGATTGGTCCTGAGGGGGATAGGAAGTATTTATATAGGAGCAGATTTGGAGAAATTGTGTGTGTTAAACTTTCATTTGGATATGTTGCCAAACATACTCATTTATAAGTCAAGTATGTCAGCATATTTTTGATGCAACTTTGTGGTTATAGTAGGTGCCTTGATTGATATTCCGGTTGGCTTATACTCAAGTTTAGTATTTTGAGGAAGTTTCATAGACATCTAAGAATAGATTATGTTAAATAGGTGATATAAAGATGGTTTGTGTGGTTCAAACATGACAGTATGGAACAGGAGAGGTAGAACCAGCATAGGTTACTTAGAACTAGGAGACATAGGAGAGAGTAGCTGCATTAAAGAAGCAATAAAAGTATTTGCCTGTAAAATGCTAAAAAATGCTATCAGGGTTTCTGTACAATAAAAAAGAGAAACCACATAACTGGATTTGGGAACATGTATTTTGTTACTCAAGAGCCCAAGTGATACAGTGGTTTGCATGTTGGGCTGTTGGTCACAAGGTCGGTAGTTTGATCCCACCAGCCATTCTGTGAAACAAACATGAATCTTTCTCTTCTTGTAAACATTTAGAGCCTTGGAAAGGCAGGGAGCCATTCTACTCTATTCCACAGGGTCACTATGAGTGAGCATAAAGTAAAGGACAGTAGGACAGATCAGAGAAAATGACAGTGAGTGGATTGGCAGACAATGGGGTAAAGAAAAAGATGCAAAGTTATAAACAACTCTTCCAAGAAGTTTTACTGTGACAAGGTACGGTGACATTAGATAATGCCAAATGTTTATTTTAAAGATAATAAATAGAGAATGATGAATCTCAAATCTGATGAAGTTTAAGTGTTCCAAGAAAACTTCTAAACTGTCTTTTTTCTAGACTACACAGTTGAAAGTGTGTTTTGATATTTCTATCCTCTGTTTGATTGTATCAACTTATATATAACATGTCTATTCTGTGATGTCAAAGATATATTAAGTTATAAAATTTCATGATATTAAGAATATATCATTGTTGACAGTTTTCGTTCCACCATAAATAAATTCACAAGACCTTTTTTCTAAACATGTTTAAGTATAATAGACTTCTAGAGACAGGTATGATATATAATATAAATCCAAAAATCTGTACACTCTCTTAAACTGAACATACCTTTGTAATCATCACCCAGATAAAAGTCAATATCTTCTTTTTTTCCTGTTTTGTTTTTTGGGCATCACTGCTCTCCAGTGGTGGGAGTAGGAGGCCCAGCCTTTGCTCCTGTGGAACTGAAATTGAACCTCCATCCCAGTGGGCCGCAGTCCCACACACAACCACTACGCCACCGGTGCTCAGCCAAAAGTCAATATCTTAACACAACTCTTGAGGCTATCCCAGCCCTTATTCCAGTTATTACCTGTTTCCTCCATGAATAAGCACTCCGTGGCTTCTAATAGCATAGTGTAGTATTGGCGGTTTGAAAACTTTCTGTTAATTTAACCAGTTAAGCCTACATTTGAACACATAACATTGACATTGTAAGTCACTTATTATCTTACACAACTCTTTTTGCCTCCCTCTCCATTGCACACATTTCTATTTGTTTTATCACTTCCTTGTTGTAAGAACTTTATCTTTCACTCTGTACCTTGCATCTGTTCTTACCTACTTACCTCATTTGTTAGAAAACCTAGAGCTGCGTTTCTTTTAAAAATCATTTTTATTGGGAGCTCATACTACTCTTACATACATAAATATAATTTATACATCCATCCATTGTGGCAGGCACATTTGTTGCCATCATCCTTCTTGACACATTTTCTTTCTACTTGAGCCCTTGGTATGAGGTCTTCATTTTCCCCCTTTCTCCCCACTTCCCTCTTTCAGGAATCATTAGAATTTATAAATCATTATTATTTTGTCATGTCTTACACGTTACTGTTGCCTGTTCCCCAGGGAAAGGGTTAAATGTAGACCCTGGTAATTTGTTCCCCCTTCTTACCCCACTTTTACTCTACCTTCCTGGCATTTCCACTTTCAGTACTGACCCTCAGAGATTCATCTGTTGTGGATTCCCAATGCTTCTGGCTCCTATCTGTACTAGTGTTCATCCTCTGGTCCAGTCAGATTTGTAAGGTAGTCATGATAGTGGGAGGGAGGACCCTTGAAGAACTAGAAGAAGGTTGTATGTTTCCTTGTTGCTCCACTGCACCCTAACTGAGAGCTGTATTCCTTAAAGTGCATTTGGTACCATTCCTTCATCAGCATCATCTATGGAGATTTTTAATTACACAGAAATGGTTAGTCCATGAGTCAGAATCTGTGGACAACGCAGAGCACATGCTACCAGCTCATGTCTCTGTAATATAATAATATCTCCGTAGCATGTTCTTGGTCATGCCTCTTCTTAATGGAAGGCAGCATATTCTTTACAGGCCTAGTCCAGTATTTCATGATGCCATTGGAAATGTCCCAACAGAAGTAATATCTTCCCTCCTCTCTCCATCTCTAGCAATGATTTAATTTCCATCTGCCTTGTATCTTTGTTCCTCGCACACCTGTCTGGATTTCTACCCAGCTTATGATCCTCTGGAGGACCATCATTTTGGATTCCTTTCCATCTCCCCTCGCACCCAGCACAGTGCTTCGCATCTAGCAAATGCTAAAGAATTGATTGTTGAATTGAATCCATAAACATTGCAGAGACATTGTTTCTTTAGAATAATTGAGAGCTTAAATGTAGACTCCCAAAGGATCCATAATTTCTGTGGAAACATTACTGTGGCTAGCAAGATAGGAAAATTATGAGTAGAGAATTAACGATCTGTAGGAACTAGGAGGATAGACAGCAGCCTCCACACAAAAAGAAGTTGCTGTTGGATATTTAATTGTTCAGACATTTTAAACACCCCATTATAAACAAGTTTCAGTCAAAAAAGTACTTTCATGTTTCATTCCCCTACCAATACTTTTACTTTCTTCACAAGGATGGTTTTAGTAAAAGCATATAAATATTTTTGGTTCTGTTTTTGGTGTGTGTGTGTGTTTAGTTGTGACAGTTTCTAATTTATCATTATTGTAGAACCTCAACAAGTATAGTAAAAATTTTATCCTGGATAAATAATTTCATACCTTGTGCTTTTTTAAAAAATGACAGAGACAATACATGTTTATTAAAGCTTACTCAGTGGAGGTGGGTTGGGAGTGTCAGTGCTGTTGGAGACTGAAGTGCCAAGAGAAGTAAAGAAACATGAGATTAAAGACCCTGTGCCATCAGAAAATTACTCAGGTTTGAATTTGGAAAACAGGAGGAAAAAATGAAAATATATTATCTTCTTTACCCCTATTTTAAGTTAGCAACTTTCTTTGAGAAGTGCTTTCCTTCAGCTTCCTATATGGCCTTTACCCTCCCCAGTCTACTTAAAACTTCAATTAGATAACAGAAATCCCCACTTTTTGTGCTTTCAATACAATCCTATAGACACATCTGAATGTAATATCTGCATTACCAAATCATCTTTTCTACTCAATTCTCACTTAGTTCTCTGATCCTCTTCCTCTGGAAACTTCCTTCACGTTTCATAATTGATCTTATCAAAATTCACTTGCCCATTTATTTTTCTCTCATGTGGATATAGGACCCAAAGTGTGAGAAAATAGACATTTTCTTCAAAATGCCTAATTGTGTTTCCTGATTGGTGCCATTGATTTGATTCCAATCCATAATGATTTTATAAGCAGCAGAAGAAACATGGGCTGGTCCCGCACCCTTCTCAGAATTGCAAAGATGCGCGAGCCCATTGCTGCAGCCACTGTGACAATCTATTACCTTCAGGGCCTTCTTTCCTCTGCCATCCTGGCTTCTAGGAGCACTCTGGATGTTCTTTTCCCCAAACAGATTGTGTTGTCCTTTCGGCAGTCCATGGTAATTTCAATATTTTTTGCTCCAGAACCACGTTCCAAATGCATTGATTCTTCTTTGATCTTCCTTGTTCAATGTTCAACTTTCACATGCAGTGCTATGCATGGCTTGGGTCAGACACACCTTAGTCTTCAAAGCCACATCCTTCCTTTTCAACAGTCTATCTTGCTATATCAGTGTCCTGTTTGCTGTATTAAGATATGCACTGTTCTGGCAAACCTGTGATGGACATTCTCAGTGATTATTATTGCACATTTTCTTTTTTTGGGGGGGTGGGCATCACTGCCCTGGTGGGAGTAGGAAGCCTCTCCTGGAGAGCTGCTGCTGGATTTGAATCGCCAACCCTGTGGGCTGCAGTCCCACACAAAACCACTATGCCACCAGGGCTCAGCCCCTTATTTCATTTCCCCTGAAAATTAAACTTTATTGTTTGTGTAAGTAGCATTCAGCGACAAAAGCCACTTGTGATTCTGTACTAGTAAATAATGAAGGTACTGTGATTTGGGGTTAGTCTACATTGTTCCAATAGCCCTTTCTCTGCAGGGCTTAAAATTAATATCAGGTGCTAAATAAAAGATAATATTAACAGAAGATAGGTATTCCCCAGGGAGATGATCAATAAGAGTCTCTACCATGAATTACCAAGGAGATTCTGAAAGAGAATAAAAGGTAGCTCACAAACAAACACACAATCATAAATCATAGATCCAGGAATGGATTTGGGGCTTGCACTAAGTCCTACCTCTGACCTAAAAATAATTAGTTCTTACATCATGGTTCTGCTTGATATTTGCCCTCAGGCAGGGAACGCAGGAGTTGTGGGTGCTATTATAAAGTGTGGTGAAGAAATTAGCTAGTTCCAAGCTCTCAAATGCCATAGTGTCTGGGATCTTAAAAGCTTGTCCTCAAAGAAGCAGCCATCTATATAAGACAGCAACTAAATCTACATGGAAGAAGCACACCAGGATTGTAAATCATATAATCTGAAGTCCACGGAAGGACTAATATCAGAGCCTACATGAGAATCTGGCTTCTAGAAGGCTATGGATGACAGTGGAAACCCAAGCTACATTTGTGCGAACTCCATAAGAAATAATCTTCTCGTGATCTCCCTCTACTAAAAAGAGTGGTTTGAAGAGATGAGTATAAAAGATCAAAGTTATAAACCCGACTTTACAGTAAAACTTTGACAGTTGATCCCATTTCTGATACACTCTGGACCTAATCTGGTTTTCAATATTTCCTGTAGTTTTGTTTTATTTTGTTTCTGTTTCTTCACCTTTATGTTTATCTTAGAGGTGTAATATCACCGAGGGCCCCCTCTTGAAGTTGTGTTATATATATTTTTTCTGGTTTTCAGGATATAAACCCATGATTGATGAACCTCTAGGGACAGCAAGTAGAATAAGGGTTTCAAGGTGGTAGTGGCAGGTGTGGGGTTGTGGGGGGTGAATACAGTAGCAGTGGTGGAGTCCAGGAAGAAAAATAATGTTTGAAAACTGATTGTGGTAGCAATTGTGCGATACTGCTTGACATGATTAAATTATGGAATGATGTGATACATGTATCAACTTTCAATATATAATGCATTTTTAAAAATAAAATGTCTTGGGGCTGAGCCCCAGTGGCGTAAGTGGTTGAGTGCAGAACTGCAGCCCGCAGGCTTGGCGGTTCAAATCCAGCAGTGGCTCTCAGGAGCGGCACTGGGTAGCGCCCACGACCACCAGAGGCAGTGAAACCCACAAAAAATAAATAAATAAATAGATAAAATGTCTTATTCAGCAGCTTTACCTAATGCAATTCATCTTTGATTTCTTGCCTACTGCTTTCTGGATAGTAAACATATTAGGCTTTGAATACACCATCACAACTCTCTTGCAACTATTCAACTTGGTTGTTGTATTGTGACTGCGGATATAGACAAATGTCTATAGACAAAGACAGATGAGTGTCGTTTTGTTCCAAATATTAGTTAGGCCCACTGAAATTTCATTTTACATATTTCTCATGTGTCACAAGATATTATTCTTCTTTTGAATGACCCCAACCACTTAACACATTTGAATCATTCTTAGCTGTGTACCATATAAAAACAGATAATAGGATACATTTGTCACAAGGGTTATAGTTCTTGTTTCCAAGGGCTATGACCAAGGGTCATTGTTTGAGAATCCTATTTCCTCATGCAAATATCAGTTCAAAATAATCCACTAAACTATTTTTAATTTAGTACTGACAGCACCTATTCGTATCCTAAGGATGCTTTTATTTTCCATTTATTTACTTTTCTGGAGAAGCTGATACATATTGGTTTGTTCCTAATGTATTCAGTGTTGGGAATCCAAGGGACTATATTAACTATATAAATTATCTACTTTTAATTTATTTTAAAATTCAACTGAGAAGACTGGACATATATACAGATAAGTCACTTTCTAAAACTTAACATGTGGCATTTCCATGACAAGTGTAAGAATATCTGCTAGCATAGTCAGTTAGGAGTTGGGCTGCTAACCACAAAGTCAAAAGTTCAAACCTACCAGCAGCTCCATGGGAGAAAGAAAATGCTATCTACTCCTAGAGAGTTACAGCCTTAGAAACCCACAAGGTTAGTTTTATCTTCTCCTCTGGGGTCAATATGATTTGGAATTGACTCGATACATGTGAGTTTGGTTTCGGTTTTGGGATGGCTAGTATATAGAACTACAACTCTGTAAATGAGGTTCAGGTATGATGTTTCAAATTTTTTTGTTGGTTATTAGAATAAATTTAATTAAGTCTGAATTCACTAAATGAAACCATTAATTGAAGTAAAAATTGGTCACCATCTATATATGCCTTAATCTTAAGCATATTCTTTTTCTACCCTATGAGTTCTAATTGATCAGCTCTTTTGCCTAATTAACTCTTTACTATAGTTATAAAAGCATTCATCTGCCTTATAAACATGTGTGGTAAAATCACATGGTACCTATATCCATCAGCGATTGGAATGAGAGCTTATATTAATGTCATGATCTGTGTTTTGAAATCTACAGATATTTCCTTTATCATTATATATATATATATATATATATTAACAAGGAGTTATGGTGGCATAGTGGGTTGAGTGACATGCTAAGCACAAGGTCAACAGCTCAAGATCACTAGGTGCCATTAGGAGAAAGAGAAGGCATTCTGCTCCCACAGAGATTTATAGCCTTGGAAACCAGGAAGGGCAGTTCTACCCTCCCCTAGAGGTTTGCTGTGAGTCAGAATAGACTCAATGGCAGTGAGTGTGGATTACTTTTATATGTAATAGTTCAAAATAATGTTAGTCCATCACTTCATTTGCCATATTTTTTCAAGACTAATTTCATTCTGCTATCCGAGAAATTTTTAGATGAAATATCATTGTTGTATTGGTTTAACACATTTATTACTCTCTGAAAAACTAAACCATACTAAGAGCAATTAATCAGATCTGTTGGCAAAGGGAGGAATTTGAGCTTCATTTGTCGTCTTCCAGGGGTTCTGGCCATGCTGGAATGTAAACGCATATATGGTAGAAGTTTAGGCTCAAAAAAAAAAAACAGGAGGTTGTGAATTTTGTAGTTAGAAAATGGAGAGATGTATATGTTTGCTATCGAATGTGATGCATTTCTAATTTTCCAGAAAAGAAAGTATAAACTTAGAAAATTTCTCATGGCATCTTCCAACTCTGTGATTTATTGCTCATATATAGCAATTTGCCAAATGGCACCCTAGTGAACCAAAAGAATTAATGCCTCTTGCTAAGTAACATTCACTGAGGGACTGAAAATCTCTGCAGCCTTTTGCCAATTAGGGAAGAAAACCATCTATATCTCTGAGTCAGGAGTACCGGGTAGAGGCACTCAGAGAATTGCTGGGTTGTTCTTTCATAATTCTTTCATAAAAACTGTCTATCCTGAATCTTTGTTTAGAAATGCTAACTAAATTAACTGGGGTTGTGTGTGTGTTTGCAGTCACCCATGTTTTCATTGTGGGTTGATGGGGGGTGAGTTTTTAATATCCATTGGCAAAACAATATCAATAGCAGAAGTCTTGCTTTACAGGATGTCATTAGTGTACTTTGCAAATTATGAAACAATTCAAATGCAAAATACTTATAATGGGAAATGATGATGTCATATGGTATGGCAATGACTCAAGGGTTTTTTGTTTTTTGTTTGTTTGTTTTTTGACTCAAGATTTTTTAAAGGCTCCAGAGATTCTATGAGAATTTACTAGGGTAATAGGTAAACTGGAATACTTTTCTTAATGTATACATAACAATTAGGGATCACAATTAGGGTTACAGTCTACTGATGAAAATATATGTGAATTGTCAACCTATGGAAAATGAAGTAATATATTCAGACAGACTTAGAAATGCACTAGAAAATAATAACACTCAAAGAAACTATTAGGGAAAACCACATTGAATCTGAGCTCCTCTAGCTTAGAGAATCTTTTTTTTTTCCAAAACATATTATTTTCTAATTAGGATTAACTACTAAAAATAGAAGAAATCGAACTATTTATTCAGTGGACAGCTTCTTCTTAAAGGGAAACCAATTTATGTAAACTTAATATGATGTGAAATAGCATTTTTTACTCTCAAATAAAAGTCAAAAATTAAATACTGTAGAATTTAAATACTGTAAAATTTAAGAACTTTTACCCAATTGAATTTTTTAAAAAGATAAAGATGTCATTGGAAAGCAAGAGGCTTGTGAAAATCATGTCTCACATACCCTGTACTAATTCCTCAAGTTGCTCCGTAACTTACAAAACATCAAATAGAGAGACCAAGTTGTCCATAAACTATTTTTAATAGCAAGCAGGACAGATAAAGCCACTTGCATGCATAATGGGAAAGACCACGGCAATATAATTCATTTACATTGTGATTTATCTCACAGCATTCTTAGACTGTGCTGTGAAATTTAAATAATGCTAATAAATGCCAAGTGAATGGAGAAATCAATTTCAGAGGACCCACTAACAAGTTTTGGATTACCCTTCTAACTTTAAGTATTTCTCATATTATTTATCCTTGGAGAGTAAATGAGCATAGAAAAATAAAAGACCAGGTAATATATTTGCATCATATCATTGACAGAGATTAACATTTTTGATCCCACGCATTTGTTTGTTCTTTCATTGCACTGTAGGAAGCTTAACACTTTTCCAGTCTTAGTACTACATAGATAAGAAATACTGTGGATGCTTGAGTAAAGTTTTTATGAGTCTGGAATCCTTTTTGTGGTGTGCAGTATCTATTTGGTTTTGTGAGTCCTTGATACCGTACATAGTGTTGACCCCACTTCATAGTCCACTGAAGAAGTTCCTAGTTCATTTTGGCAGCTGGGTGTCTGAATTATTCTTGGCCTTCTGATTGGTCTCGATAATCATAAGCATCTTCGTGAATACAATTCTGTTTCTGCGCTCTGGAACACATCCCGTCTGTTGCTTTTGTGAGGTACAGAGTAGGTTCCAGTACATGGAAACCCTGTGAACAAGAGAACAAAAACTAGCATGACCCTCTCATTTCTACTCTATGAAGCATTACATTCTTCTCAAGGGATTGCTATCACCTGCTATGTCCAAAGTACACTAGACTATAACTCCTCAGAATATTTATAGAAGATAGACATGTTTGATAGCATTCACCAACATACAGGAAAAACATAATCCCAACAATAATAACAAAGCAAAACAGTGAAAAACCTCAATTGAAAAAAAAAGCAGAAAACCTTAAAAATGAGAACATTTTTACAATGAATAAAAAGAGAACAAATGATAAGATGTTAAATTTTAACCTAGCTATATATTTGCAGCAATTCACTTTCCATTGCACTCTGTCTGATAACAAGGCTATTTAAATCCCTTGTCCATATTAAGAGGGTAGATGTCAGGGGCTTAATCCCTGTGATGACCCTTCAAATGTGTTGTGTGTTTTCACTGTCATCCATAGATTTTGGTAAATGAGGTGCTCAGAATTTAAGCTCTGTGACTCTTCTGAACCTCCAATTTCTTCCAGATTTGAATTCTGTTATTTACAATCCATGGATCACACAAACCATTGTGCTTTTTCCATGTGGACTTATCTGGTACCCCACCTAGATGCCTGCTAGTTTTAAGACCAGCCTTTAAACCCCAGACTTTACTATACCACCCATATCTGAAGTGATCTCTTCCTGAGAGCAAATCTTGGATTTTAATGACATTTTTCATAATATATGCAACAGTCACAGTCTGCCCTTGTGAATGAGATCTATAGAAATCTTTTTCCCCTACCTCCAACTCCCATTGCTGACATAGTGTTCAGTTACTTACATTTTTAGTCTGTGCATGTTAACAATCCATATACTTTACTGTGAAAAACTGGCCTAAGCATGTAGACATTCTTTTTCTCAAATGTGTTTTAAAATCTATATCACAGGCTAAATTAATGATATTGACAAGAGAATTAGCATATGCTCCATGCAATGATTTAAAAGGTTTCTCAGTAAAATAATAATGATATTTCTAATGAAAGCCAGGGGCATATTAAAAACATAAATACATGAATGTATTTTGAGTTTGCACTTAAACATAGGCTTAATTTAAGAAAAAATGGTTCTTAAATCAAATAGGACTTGACCCTCCTTGATACTAGAGATTCTTGATTATGCTATCTCATCATAAAGTTAAACAATGACCATGTTTTCAGTTCAATAATGCTGTGCATTACTTCCATCGTTTTTGATGTTTTCTTTATTCTTTAATATATTGACCATAGACTCTTCGAAAATACAGTGCTATGCATAGATTTTTCCCCTTCAGTTCTTCCAGCTTTAGATATGCTGAATATGATCTTCCCTTTTTGTTTTCTAATGCTGGGTCATTACCCATTTTATTATAATCTTTTGCTGTGTTGTCTTGAACTGCCGTTAGGAATCTTCTCTTAATTTATCCTACTACATGACTTCTTGAAATAACCTCAACTTTTCTACGCATAAGAAAAAGTTTCAAAGTCTCTTTTGACATACTTTTAATCTTTTATTTCTCTCCTGTCTTGGTAATGACTGTTTACTTTATTCATGTGTGTCCTACTGTCCTTGTGCCATTAGTGTTCAGCACATAGAATTTAACCTTGAGATGGTCTCTACATTTAAGTAAAATGTACATAAGTTTTATACTTGCTTGTGTGGACCTGTTTTAATTTCTGTTAGCTTCAACCTGAACTTTCCTCTGAGCAATAGATGGTCTGTTCCACTCTTGGCCTTTGACTTTCCTTTGGCTGATGATATTGGTATCTATGTATTATATATGGTGAATTCCCTTTACATGAGTAAGAGTGGACACGATTACACCAGTTTTTTGTTTTGATTTCTAGGTTATCAGTCTTTATGAGTT
Organism: Nesogale talazaci; assembly: GCA_004026705.1. Lineage (NCBI taxonomy): Eukaryota > Metazoa > Chordata > Mammalia > Afrosoricida > Tenrecidae > Nesogale > Nesogale talazaci. The sequence goes on along the minus strand of PVJH01000308.1, from coordinate 86,533 downwards.
CCATCTCTTTTTTGCACACTTCCTATTTCCCTATATTCATAGTTTGTGCCTTTCACCTCCAAATTGTTACTGGGTTCTTGCAGCTGTTTCTTCTCATTTTGAGTCATACCCCATTAGCAAATGAAGGTAGACAGCTTTGCTCCATTCATATCATCAAGGGAAATGCTATTCTGAAGAAGAATCATTTATCCCGTGGTAACTTTAGTGTCTTCTGAGCTGAGGAATTCATCTAATAGCATGGTATCAGATAATGTTTCATATGTTTGTCAGTGGTTAACTTGTCAAGAGTGACTCATCTGATTCTTTTTCATAGTCTATGTTGATCTGGAAATTCTATCAAATCCTATCCACTATGGATGATCCTACTGGTATTTTAAGCATCAGTGGCATAGCTTCCAATATGACAGCAACATACAACAAAAACACTAAGACAAACTGATAAAGCACCCATGCCTCACTTCTCTTATATACCCAAGTTTGGACCTGTTCGCCCATCTCACCTTAGACTTCTTTGCCTGCACTTGTTTCTCATTTTGGTGCTGATGGCCAAAACTAAACTAATAGCACCCAAATTAGTATATCATTTTGCATATTTCCCATCATCTTATATTTCCACATATACAATTCTGAGATGAAATGTTAAAATACCTTACTGATGATTTAATTTATAAAGTGCAAATAATTAATGTTTTTGCTTACCAAAGGCTTCCTATCTGATGTCAAATTTTGAGCAAGAGTGTTTAGAGGCTCTAAATTTAAGTTGGCGTGAAAAATTCATAGCTCACTTGAATACAGGCAAAATGTAGCCTGACCAGTTATCTGGATTTTCACAGATGGTTTGTAGGCTTTGAAGGCTAATTTGGTGAAATGAAATTAAATAAGTGAAATTGTGTGCAGGCATTAATCTATTGTCATGCTTAAAAGGTTTCATTGAAGTTTTCCTTACCACTTCAACTGTAAAAAGGTCAAAATATATTGACAAATCATTCAAAACCATGGGTTAAACTTGGTGTTTGACTAGGTAGATATAGGACTTTCTCTGCTATTTTAGAAATTGATGTTTCATATAAATATCTTGCTGATACCCTATATTTTCATATTCATCCAATGTTCAACTCTACCATCATTCTGTGTCTAAGCAGTGTCCTTTCCATATAAAACCCTTGTTGTTACTATTATTAGTAGTTTAGAATTAGTTCAAAGACAGCTAAACACATTTATTAAGAAATTTTTTTCAGGGTTTCAAATTGTGTGTGTGTGTGTCAAAAAGGTTCAACATCCCCATCTGATGTGAGTCTTTTTTAAAAAATCATTTTCTTGGGAGCTCATACAGCTCTTATCACAATTCATCCATGCATCCATTGTATCAAGCACATTTGTTCTTGTTTCCATCATCACTTTCAAAACATTTTCTTTTTCTTGAGCCCTTATTATTAGTAACGTACTTTTCAATCTATCAACATCCATACTTAATTAGTTCATCAAACAGGTTTGGAAATCTTACCAAGATACCATGAGAATATTTCTTAGCGTTACTAAAAGTATCAAACATCCACTGGAGACAGGTGCGGCTGTTTGCTCCTATAAAGATTGCCAGTCTCTCCAGGACACGTGATATTAGGTGGGTGCAAGTTGAAAGGTCCTCAGTGGCAGCGGGGTTGGTCTGCTCTATCAGGCACCCATGCCCCTGGGACCTCAAATGGTAAGTGCTCAGCTAATAACCAAAAGGTTAACCAGTGCAATCGCCCTAGAAAACACTTGGAAAAAAAGCTGAACATTTTACTTCGGAAAGATCCCCTAATATCTCAAGCATCTCAGGTCATCAGGATTTTTGATGGACAACAAGTTTGGTTGGTTTGGTATTGTGCATCCAAATCTTTCGGGAAGCATAGTAATGTGTAGGAAAGAAGGAAAAGACCAGAAGATTGCTTGCACCTCCAGAAGTCAAATTGTTCCTGCAGCTGCACTCTGGGTCTCAGCTGTGCAAGTGGGGATGGGATGCAGCAAGGCATCAGAAGCAGTATTCCGAAAACAATTAGCTTGTCAGCAGGTAACGCAGGTGTTGCCAAGCCAAATGGGCACAGGAGCCAGCAAGGTAACAGAAAAGAATGAAGCCGCGAGAGAGAAGCAGTAGGTGCTAAGCCAAAGCTAAGCGGGCACTGGAATATTTAAACACTGTGTGGGCTAAACCAAGTGGCCGTTACAACAGTGTGCTCACCAGTTCGGAACCTTTGATCCTTGTCTCTAACCTTTAAAGATGTCTTAAGATGCAATCCTCCTTATTTATTTCTTTATTTTGATGCCTGCCCCCTGGGCTCTAAGTTCTCTAAATGTTAGGTTAGAAAAGATAGATGGGCTGAGGAAATGTTACACAGTGGTTTGTTTGAGCTGAAATCCTATCCAAGACAGAAATTCATGCAGGAGAGAGTGAGAAATGAAAATAAAGCCATTGAAGCTATTCCCATTAGTTTCATTCCAATGGCACATAGTAAGCAGGAACACAATTAAGAGATGTTTTAAAGGATGGCCTTCATGGGTGCTTGTTAGTTGATCTGTCATGTAGGAGACCATTTCTTTATACGGTTTGCCCATGCACTGCTCTTCAAGGCAAGTCCAACCCCAGAGGATGGAAGAGAACTCTGGTATTCTTGTGGGTTTGTTTCAGAGATTGAATATTTTTCAGACTGTAGGCTTCATCTTTATCAGAGTAGTTGGTGGATCTGAACTGCTCTTCTTATCCTTGGCAGCCCAGCACCTATCTCACTTCCTGGCCCAGACTTGTTAGACTGGATGGATTGTTTCACAAACAAGGAGTTATCTAAAGTAATATATCCTCAGAGATGTGTGTTTTTTTTAAAAAGGAAAGTGTGAGGTTGAGTAAAAGATTGAAAATCAAATACAGCCTATATTTCATCCTGTATTCTGTTTCATTCTTTTAATTCAAGTTAAAAATACTCAATTTTTTACACTAGGCACAACGATAACAAGAGCAAAAGAAAGTAAGTTCACTGCCATTCAATTGCTTTCCAGGGCTCCTTAGTATCCTCACTGGGCCATTTTATATGAGTATTATTATTTTATATGATATTATTTTCCCAGATACTTTGCTGCTCACTTTTTTTTCACATTTGCAGGTGTCTATGCTGATTTCAATGGACACAGAATGTGAATACTTTCCTTGGCTTGATTCCCATGTGACCCAAAATACAAAACGTTCTTTACATATACACATATGTACACTGTACCTTTAACATTCTATCAGGTAGCATTAATGTCCTTGTAACTAAATTAAAGGCTATTTTTCAACACCAGATGGTCCAAATTGTTTCCACATTTATGAAAAGGCTTGTGTGAAGACAGTGATAACTATTTTTATTTCACATCATGTACACTTAAGACAGACTGTATGTGTGTGTGCACGCGCACACACGTGCAAGCAAAAATGTGTTGTATTTTCTTGATGTTTCCATCTGAGCCTTGAAATGATAATTCGACAAATTCTAAATGGAGCAAAAGAGAGAGTCCAATAACAGTGGGACTTTGGCTATAGCTGCTTCAAGGAAAGGAAAGCAATTATATACATTCACATAATTCTGACAAGGCGAAACAACTTTGGATGGCAATGAACTTGCATTTGTCTTTTTGACATGTTCCTGTGGTGTGATTTATAATACAGACAATCAGCTCAACTACCCAAGTTTGATATCCTTGGAATCATTTGAAATTTAAATTTTAATGAAAATTCATTAATTCCAAGGCCAAAGGAAGTGATTCTAATTGCTTTTGAGAATCAGACTATGAAAGACTTCTTTGGCAAACTTGCACCATCATTTCTCTCATTTATCATTGGTTGCTCTGGGTGGAGGGGGCTTAATTGAAGGTCCTCTGATTATCAGCACGGGTTGACACCAGTGCACCCATGCATTTTAAACAGTAGACCAGATGTTTAAAGGATCAGAGGAAGTATCGATAGCATGCTAGGGTGAATAATAAAATTTTAATTATCTCCAAGAAGCACATAAAAACCCATCAGCCCCCACTCCACCCACTCTGTTTCGAAGGAGAAGATAGTTGCTTAAGCAGCATTTTAGGAATGGTTGCTTGTGAACTGGGGTTGGAGTTGAAAACCTATCAGTAATTAATATAGCCTTTTCAGTTCACCGGATATGCACACACTTCTGCATCTGCACAGGCACATCCATGTATATGCAACTCTACCTTCAATTTTTCCTTTACCTTTTGGGCTGCTTTTGCTTCTGTTCTTCCCTTGCAGCCTCTCTTTCTGAGAGAAAACCATTAGTGTGCAGGTCAAACCTCAGTGAATGTATTAACCTATTTAAAATATTTATCCCAAAGGATTTCTATGAATTCTTTACCTGGACAAAAATGCATGTATGAAAATTCAAGATCACCTGAGAAAATAGTTTTGAGGAATATTAACTCACAGCACCTAAAAATCCTGGTATCTGTACAATATAAATATAAAGGGGTAGCCCAATAAAACTGGAATGGCGCTGGATGGTCAGCCTCAGTAGTATTTATTTTTCCTGCTGGCCAACAACTCGCTCTGTGTTAGTACACTCAGTTGGCATTGCTTAGGTTCTATTTGATCTCAGTGCATTTTCTGTGGGGAAGGGGGGTCAAATTAGTTTTACTAGAACCTTGTCTTTTTGTGATGGCTGACTTAAGAGAGCAATGTGCAAATGTGAGGTGTTCTTTCCTGCTTGGGAAAAATGCCTCAGGAATTGTTGTGATGTTGAGTACATCTTACATGGACAGCACTATGGGTAAAGCTCAAGTGTATGAGTGGTTTTCTTGCTTCAAAAAAGATGCCATGCTGATGGGTGACAAACCTTGTTCTGGGCGTCCGTTATCTTCCTGAATGGATGGCATTGCTGACTTATACTGCATCTGACATTCTTTCTACCAGATCAGACTGTGAATCAAGCTATATATGTAGAGGTTCTAAAAATACTACTTAACAGTGAGTGACCGAAAAAAGGCCTGATTTGTGGCAGCCGAGGAAGTGGTTTTGCCACCCTGACAATATAGCTGCTCATATAGCCATCTCAGTGATCCATTTTGGGGAAAAGTCAACTTGCATAATATGACAGAGTGCACCAAATTTCAATCACATTCAAATCTTCTTTGATGTGCAACTTCTGCTCACAAATGAAATGGAGAAGCATAGCATGTCTTGTGTCTGCACATAAGCTGGCTATTTCCCCCGTTGAAAGATCGATCAAGACTGGATTGACTTTGTAAAATAAAATATCATGATGTTTTTTTTTTTTTGCCCTCTGGTGGTGGGAGTAGGAGGCCCAGCCTTTGCTTCTGTGGAGCAGCTTCTGGAATCCCAGAGGGCCGCAGTCCCGCGCACAAGCACTATGCCACTGGGGCTCAGCCCAACCATAATGGTTATTAAAGGCAATGTGTCATGTAAACATCCATCTCACACTTTGTTAAAAAAAATCAGATTTGATTGCATCAAGTTTGATAAAATGGACCTGACATTGGAGGAGTTTGCTTTGTTTTTTTTTTTTCCCTCTTTTTTTATTTTCTCTCTTTGCGGTAACTACATTCTAATCTGGAATTTAATATCAGATGCAACTCTCCCTTCAATTTATCTTTTACATTTCTGGTGCCTTTTGCTTCCGTTTTTTCCCCTTAGTGCCTCTCTTTCCGAGTAAAAACCATTAGTGTGCAGGTTAAACTTTAGTGAATGTGTTAACCTATTTAAAATATTTATCCAAAAGGATTTTTATGAATTCTTTATGTGCAAGCTGGTTGCTTACAAAGATCCATTTATTATCAAGTCCCCCTTCTACACGTTAAGGAGTATATACTTTTTACTTGTACTTGTGAAAGTTGAAAAAAGCCCTTCTTGGCCCTATCTCTGTCCATTGCTGACACGAATCGCTCATTTGTGATGCTCCTATCAACAGTCACGATTGCACATGGCAGCTTCTCTCTCCTTGTCCTTGCAAAGAGGGAAGTGAGATCACAGTTGGCATTAACTCTGGATCTAGCTTATTCAACATAGCGATAGTTCCGGAACATATTCATCCATTGCCACATACCCTCTTGTGCACCAATTTATATATAGCTCTCTGTCTACCCATTCTCACTGTCCTCACTGGCGCTCCACATTGAAGCAGCTGTTTCCGGCTGCCATTTTGTCTTCCCTTGAGGGCACATCACACATGTTCCTCCACATCTACTTTCAGCACTTTCAAGAACTTAATAATATTGCTGCTAGTTGTTGAGTCAACTTTGACCCTTGTAGCTACCCCTGTAAAGCAGAGTTAAACTTTAGCAAGGGCCTCTGACCCCTTCTGGTGCCCGAGTGGTTGCACATTGCATTGGGATCTGCATGGTGTGAAGATCCACCAGCTGCTTTGCAGGAGAAAACGAGCCTTTATTCTCCTGCAAACAGTTACAGTGTCACAAGTGCAGTCCTGCAGGGTCGCGGTGAGTCACCATCGGCTTGATGACAGTGAGTTTTTCGTTTGTCTTTCTTTCCTTTTGATCCTTGTTGACAAACAAGCCTTTACTCAACCTCATAAATTCAGTGGTGTTCACTTTTCCTCCTAAACTTTTGAGTTGGTGGTGCCAGTTTGAGCCCATAGAGCTAACTCTTGAAAGACTATGAAACTCTAGGAACACACCTTGCTCAAAAGACTAAGCTAACAAAAAATCTCACTGCCAGATGGGAGTACAAACTGCTGCCTTTCTCCCACGAAGCTTAACCACTACACCAGCAGTACTACAACCTTTGCTAGCTAAGTCAAACTATCATTGCAATTGCAGAAGACCTTAAGGGGCATTTGGGGTTTAAAATTTGCTAGGAGGATTTTACATGGAAAGCATTAAAAGGGTGAATCCCCAAGAAAGTGTAATGAGAACCACCAGTCTGTGTAATTTCTCATCATAGTATCACTAAATGATCAATAAACCACCCCCATCAATGGGCAATACTTTATTAGAATCCAGAGTTAAATGTGCTTTTGAGGAACTCAAGCTGTGTTCCTGGCTTGCATGTACTGATCTTGGAGCCATGGGACTGCCAACCTAGCACTCCCTATGTTTTTCCTTTTAGAGCATACTTTCACTGACCCAATACCCTAATGATGGTGCCGTGGCTTTAGAACTGGTTCAAAGACTCAGATTCACTCAATCAAAGGTGGGGAATACAATTCAAAGGCAAAAGAGACACTGCGGAGTAACTGAAATGACCCCAGGAAATAATAGTGACACTTCTGCCTGTCCTCATTCCTAGGAGGTGCCCATGGTGGTCCTGAGAATTTTTCATCCTGCTTGTCGAATGTTCCTGTAATTTCAGAGGCCTATACTAAAGAGTATTTACTTTGGCTGAAATAATGATCCAGACCCCACTGGGTATGGCTGATATGCTGCTAGGTAGACCCCAAGTACAGAAATCACATTTTAATTTATAGAAGCAGGAGAAGAGCTATTTCACACTGTTTTTAGAACTATTAATTGGCCTGCCCAGTAGCTTATTCTCATTGTACTGAAGCACATTATTATTTTCTTTTTTACCAACTGTGATTAAGAATAGGAGCCCCTTGTTCAGGTGAAATTGGTAAAAAAGCAAACTAAAGCAAAGAAACGTGTCATTAAAATTTGGAAGGAACCATCAGGATAGTAGCAGCCAGAACTCCATTCAAGTTAGAAAAGATGAGCTGAATTCACCTTTTTCTCCCTACAGGAATTTTGGTGACACAGGCCTCATCAACCTAATGAATCTGAAGCATTTTTCTCCTTCCCTGGTCTGGCATTTCAGTTCTCTATTAGCTCCAGACCTTTAAAGAAAAAGAGAGAGATGAAGACTTAGCCTTGCTTTATACAATTAATTATGCATCCTTATTGAGACCATACTATGTTTCAGATGCAGTACTAAAGCAGGGTGTATAATGGTCTGCTTTTTACAAATGAAGAATCTGGTCCACAAGTGGATCTAATGCATCCAATCTGGCCCATGTCAAACGTGCAGACCATCTTCCTCTTACGTACTGTCCAGTTCTACTTTTGGTCCCTCAAGGAGTACTTCAGCCCCAAACCTAAAACTTAGCATGAGATCCTGAAAAAGAAAAAAAACAAACTGAGTTTCGGTCACTTATAAATTATCTGCTTCCCCCTTTCTTTTGTCTTGTTCTTAAATATGCCAAGCTTTGATTAAAGTCATCTTTCACGCTGAAACACTGCAGCATTGCTGAGATAGAATTGTTAAAAGAACTAAATTCCAATTAACTTTGCCATTGATTACTGTGTGACTCTGGAGGAGGCTTCTTTCTTTCAGGTTAATGGGGCTTTGAAGTAGATCACAAAGATGAAAAAAGATCACTGAAGGAAGTAGGAAACCAGGACTCCTCTCTCTCTTCTTTCTCTGCCCTCTCATGTCTCACATGAGGATAAAAAATGACAAAAGTATGGTGGAGGAAAGGACAGTGTCAATGATGTTGCCCCTAAGCTGGTCACCACATTTTTAATAGCCGTGGAAATTACTCATTCTGGTTTCCAAAATAAAATGGACAGGGTGGGGATTCATGTCCTAGTTTTTCTAGAATGAGACTTACTAAAAAGTGTGGAATAAGCCCCCACCCCCAACCCACACCCAGCAAGAATGGCTAGATGATTACATATATATATATATATATATATATATATATATATATATATGTGTGTGTGTGTGTGTGTGTGTGTGTGTGTGTGTACACACTTAATCATTTTAGTGTCTTGGAGAGGCTTTACAATTCTATGAAGCAGTTTGTCATTTTGTCACTATTGAAATTTTCTTGAGCCATCATTGAACATGATGAAAGGAAATTAGCCCATGAATGCAATTGACCCTCAAATGATCTCGCCATGCAAGTAATCAGTGGGCCTCGTGGCTATATCTTTGAAAAGGCAGGTCACTTCTTAACAAACAGAGAAAAACAGCATAATTTGAAGACAAATTTTAGACTAGCTATTTCCTCCCCTTTGGCACTGTCATTAAAATGAGCCCTGCTGGCACATTGGCAAAAATATTCATCAGCTACTCAAAAGGTGAGCAGTTCAACCCCACCAGTTCTGCTAGAGGAGAAAGACATAGCCGACCCTTCAGTGAAGATGCCCAGTTCTACTAAGGCACAATGAGTCAGAACTGACCTGAGGGCAGGAAGTTTTGCTTTTAATGTCCTCCTGATAGGTGATGTGTAAATTTGTTGATTTTCACATTGGCTCCATTCTTATATCTGATGTCCGATTTTGCAACATTATCAAGCGTTCAGCCATCCAACCCTTTTAAACTAAAAACATGTATTGCTAGTATTGTTAACCACCATCTGTGAGCCCACGCGGGAGGGAATAACATTTTGCCTGCTTCTTTGTCATGCCCATGCTTGGTTGTGACTCCACTGTAGAATTTTCATTTGCTTCCTTCCATGAGTATATCACCAGGTCTTCTTCCTTATCTGGACACTACAATTTGAAATTCACAGGTATATGGGTGTCTGTTAACAAATGGATAGGTGACGGAATATTAGGACGCTGACCAGGAATGTATCCCAGGTCACCCACATGAAAAGCAAGAATTCAATCACTGAATCATCTCTAGGAGGCACTTCTATGACTATTAAAATGCATGTATGCTTAATCTTTGAAAGCAAAGACATTTGAGTTATAGTTAAGGCCTCACACTATCTGAAGTCAACCTATGCATCCAGTTTGATGACATACCTGTGGAAAAGCCTAGCTCTAGATTCTTCTTGAATTTCCCCCATTAGCTCCTGGGCTCCTTTTGTAACCCCTTGTACCTTTTGTTTTGCAATTGCTGCTATTGTTGTCAAATTGCCTTGAAAAGGTTGTGTGTGTATGTGTGTTAGGTGATTTTAAATGATAAAATATAAAATGCATGTAAAAAGGTCACAGTCAGCAAAGTTGCAATTGGGATCATTACTTTGCACTCTACAATGGTATAATTGCAACAGCCTCAAAAAGGTATTCTACAGTTACTTAAAAGGTAAAACATGTAAACCTTTTTTTGTTTTTCTGTAAGAAGGACAATATTCAAAGAAAAGAACATTCAGAAAATATTTCCAATAATTGCATTGATCACATGTTACACTGTCATTTTAGTTTCATCCTTGAAAATATTTTGCAAGTCTTGTTGCTCAGTATATTTCAAGCAGCCAATACTTTCACATGGTAAAAACCATATGTATTTTTAAGCCTAGGGAACTCTTTTTCTTATATCCATAATTCCAAGGCTTGTCTGAGTCTATTTATATGAAAATGAGCATCTCCAGCCAATACAAGTATTTGCTATATGTCCAGTATAACCAACACACTATTCTAATAATTAATTGGTATTTTATTGCTAAGGACCATTCCTTTCTTGCAGATTTTCTGTTCTTTCATTTTTTTCTTAATAGTGTGCATCACTGTTTATAATTATTCATTTGGACATCATCATTATTATTATTGGTTCTTTTATTTTTGCTCCTCAACTCAGGTGCAAGCTCAATAAGGAAGGCATTATATTTTGCTTACTGTGACATAGCTTCTGAATTAAATCCCATGTTTGGCATTTGGAGAAAGAAAGGGAGGAAGTAAAATTAGGAAGGGGAAGATGGTAGAAGAAAAAGGGGGAGTAAGAAAAGAAAGAATGAAGGCAGGAACACTGAATGCAGGAAAAGGAAGGAAGGGATCTGAGGGGAGGGAGGAAGGGAGGGATGAAGGAAGGCAGGAAGAAAGGCAGGAAAGAAGGAAGGAAGGAAGGAAGGAAGGAAGGAAGGAAGGAAAGAAAGAAGGAAGGAAAGATGTCTTCAAGAAGACAAGAAGTATAGGTGGATGAATTGGCTATATAGGGTTTAGATAGGATCTAAGGTCAATTGAATCTGAATGAACAAAACAGGAATAATTCGATCTTTCTACCAGAACAGTTGTAATCTTTGAGATCTCCTTTAAACATCATACATATATACTTATATTGATTCAAATTTTCTATAGAATAGTTGCTACAGGTAAATGTATGAGCGTATTTACTGTAATAGATGTATCTGCTAAGTGATCAAATTGCAGAATTCCCAGAGACATTTTCTCTCTTGTTTCTTTCGGTTTCATCTGAAGTTAATATTCAACTATACACCAAAGACTTGTCAAAAATGCACCAATTTAGAACGCATTATCATCTTAGTGTAAAGATGCTCTATAAAAACTACTACAATAAAAGAATAGAATTGTAAAAAAGACAATTTTCAATAGTATAGCACTGAATAACCTAAAAGAAAATTGCTACAAAAATAAAATCTTTTCAAGTGGCAGCAAATGAGCTTTATGCAAAATATGAGTAATGTCTCTTTGAAAAATCAGGAATATGTTGTTTGAACTAATTGAAAAATTTGGCAGTATAGCAGATATATTAAGATCAGCTTGATTCTTGTATAATATGGATGATGATACTGAAAGGGATATAAAATTGCCCTTTACAATAACTACACAAATGATAGCATTTATGGAAAAATTTACTAAAGAAACAAATGGCTTATGCCAGGAAAACTACAAAATACTTCTCCAAGAAACCTAAAGAAACACAAATGGAAGAAGTTTTTCATGTTCCTGAGTAGGTAAACTAAATAGTGTGGAAATGTCAGTTTTACCAAAAATGTCTTATGAATTCAATGCAATTCAAATCCAAATCCTACCACAATTCTTCACTGAAATTGCAAACATAATAACCAACCTTATATGGAAAGGGAAAAAAGCTTAGAAAAAAATAAAATACTATTAAAAATAAAAACAAAGTGAAAAAAAACCTTTACTCCCAGATCTTATATCCTACTATATAGGCATGGTAATCAAAACGGCTTGGTACTGGTATAACAAGAGATATTAAAAATATTATATTAGAGTTGAGAACACAGGAATATGACCAGGTACCAATTGACAATTTTTGATAGAGGACAGAAATATATTAAATGGGGAAGCAATAGCCTTTTCAACAAATGTTGCTGGAAAAACTAGATCTTCTTCTGTAAAAGAATGAAACAGAACACTTACTTCACACCATGTACACAAATGAACTCAAGATGGAACAAAGACCTAATGTGACAATTTTTAAGATTATAAATTTTAAAACTAGGAATAAACTTAAGAACCCTAATATAAGTGAAAAACACACTATCACATAAAATGAAAAGTATCCACACTACAAAAGCCAATATATAGAACTGGGACCCTCTGTAAATGCAATATTTATGTTCACGAAGAGTTAAGCGAGAAGTGACAGATTGGGGTTGGGTTTCAGTAATCATACATCAGATAAAGGGATAATATCTCAAATCTATAGAAAACTGCATCTTTTATGATATCATAGAAATATTTATTATACAAACATATCAAAGTGTGAAGGCATTCTTTCTTTTCCTCCTGAACTGACTAAAGGTTTACCGAGCAATCAGTTTTAACCCAACAGTTCATGCAGGATTTGTTTCATCTCTTTCATTGTAATTGCTTCCATAGAACATCAGGTATCCTACTTCCTCCTGTACTTCGTGCCTGCATTCCTCCTTTTTTTAAAAAAAATAAACTTTTTTTATGGGGGACTCTTACAGCTCTTATCATAATCCATACATAATTCCATTGTATGCCAAGCACATTTGTACATCCAGTGCCCTCATCATTCTCAAAAGATTTGCTTTCTATTTGAGCCCTTGGCATTGACTCCTCCTTTCCTCCCTCCCTCTCTGACTCCCCTTCCCTCATGAGCCCTTGATAATTTATAAATTATGATGAATTTGTTGTATCTTACACTGACTGGTGTCTCCCTTCACCCCATATTTTTCTCTTTTATTGATGGGAATATTTGTATTTTTCATGTTAAGAAAAATACATCTTAACAAGAAAAATACAAATACTCCCATCAATAAATGAGCAAAAGACCTGAAAAGATCGCTTACCCAAAACTACCTCCAGGCAGCTGTATGAATAAATGCTGATGAAAACAACAATGGAATATCACCTCACACCAACACTTTGGACAAAATTTATTAAAACAGAAAATAACAAATGCTGGAGTGGCTGCAGAGAGCTAGGAATGCTTGGCCCTTGCTCCTGGGCCAGTGGAAGTGTGAGACCACTGTGGAAAGCAGTATCACACTTCTTTGAACAGAGAGAAAGTCGAGTACCATTGGGTCCAGCAGGCTCGCTAGTGTGTATACACTCTAATGAAATGAAGAGGACAAAATGAACAAATATATGTGTATCGATGTTTGCTGCAGCAATTTCCATAATAGCAAAAATTTGAAAAAAAAAAGAAAAATCCCACTGATAGAGGAATGGATAAACAAGCACTGGTACATTCAAGCTATGGAATAGTATGTATCAATGAAAAGCAATGCGATTTTCTTAAATGCTGAAAGACATGGACCAAACTGGGGAAAATTATGCTTTGCAAACTCAGTCAATTTGACAAAGTTAAATATTAATATCACCATTGTTATAAAGAAAAACATAGATTAAGAAATGTGGTTTATACACCAATAAGCATGACTATGCTGGCTATGAGGAGGCCAGGGCTGGGGACAGGATCAAGGAGAGAGGAGGACTGGGGGTGGGTAGAAAAAACACTTCTATGGAGGAGTCATGAAATATGGTTGTTGATTTTATTTCTTGAGTCAAGCTGTGCAAATATATATTATATATTTTAAACAAAGAGGAGTTCCTCCAGATGCCTTATCCATCAAACCTAAAAAGTAGCTTAAGTTCCTTAAGAAAGAGAAGAGGAAAAGCATAATTTAAATGAACATAGTCTGTAATGACAAACAAGTAATGATAGCCATCATTTGGAGGAGGTGGATATAGAAGATCGCCTATTTAAAGTCACTCTCACAAATTAAGAGGTAGGAAAACAAGATTGATTAACCTCAGGGGGAAAAAATTACAGTATCATTCCATCATATCTCAAACTCACTGTCATTGAGTTGATTCTGACTCAGAGCCGTGCTATAGGATAAGATAGGACTGCCTCTCTTGGTTTCCAGGTATGTAACTCTCCATTGGAGCAGAATGCCTGATCTTTCTTCCCCTGTTGGTTTCAAACTACTTACCTTGTGTTTAGCCGTGCAACTCATAACCCACCAAGCCCCCAGGATTCCATAATACCATATCAGTAATCATGATCAATTATTCCCCTTGTTTCTCTCTCTACTGTGACCCCTTCAAGTTTTCTTAAATTCATACATTTTCAAACTCATTCTTTGATAGAATAGTGTAGGTGTAAAGAACATTTCATTTTGTCAAGGGCCATTTGGATATTTATAATATCATTTATGGGGCCCACAAAACTATTAACTTAAAATTTAGTCTGTATATTGGGTCAAATGTTTCATTAACTCATTCTTTGATGAGGCATGTGATGTTAGCTGGTATTGAATTTTTTGGTTTATTTTTAATTATAAATCATTTTATTGGGGGCTCATACAACTCCCATGACAATCCATACATATATCAATTGTATGCAGGACACATTTGCACACTTGTTGCCATCATCACTCTCAAAACATCCTCCCTCCACTTAGGTCTCCTGTACCAGCTCCCCTTATTTCCCTTCCTTCCCCCTTCCCACTCCCCCATGAACCCTTAATAATTTACAAATTGTTATTACTTTGTCATATCATGCACTGTCAAATGTGTTCTTTACTCACTTCCCTGTTGTCAATGTCCCAGAGAGCAGGTTATATGTAGATCCCTGAAATTGGTTCTCCATTCCTATTCCACCATTCCTCCACCCTCCCAGTACCACCACTCCCACCACTACTCCTGAGTGATCATCTATCCTAAATTCCCCATGTTTCTGACTCCAGTGTACATCCCTTGATCTAGCTGGATTTGTCAGGTAGAAGGTATTGATGATTTTGTAGACCTTATAAATAATATGTACTGGATATTTCCCACTCCTATATTAGTGTAGTATGAAGAAAGAAACTGTTTGGGCCTTAAAAATGCACATATATACACATACAAACAACCTTGGCTCATACTTTTATTTTACTTTCTTTTCCCCTTTTCTAATAATTATCCCTCACATCTTTCTAGCAATGTATATGCCAAGTTCCACTTTATTTTCTTGGTTTCAGTCGCTTTTCCTCTTGCTAGAACTGTGTCTCACTAAAGGCTAGAAACTTGTATGGATATTATTTTATTATCATAATTAGAATGACCAGATTATAGACATTCACTTTTTCTTTATCTTGTGAGAAATACATAAAGTAAGATATAAAACACATTTTTCAGAAGGATGATGGGTTTTAAAGTTAAATTTAGCAAGTCACTGAACAGATTGGATGAGAGAATGGAGAGCCAATGGAACTCCCACTGCTCATGATCCTCAATGTTCTGACTTTACTGGTGGAAGCCCTGAGCCTCAGCAAGGAGGAAAGACTTCTCTGGCAAACACAGACAGACCCCAAGTACCAAGATGTAGACCTTCCGGATCTCAAAGTCTACTTGTACTTCTAATCACAGTGCACTTTTTGATTGTTTGAAAAATAATGGGTGCATCTGGGTGGGAAGAGAAATGCTATTTAAAAAATTCAAACTACACTCTGTCTTAAAAATTAAATTTGATATTATTACATAAGGAATTGAGGATATTTCTTCATATCTTATTTCAAGATAGATTGCTTTTATAGCCTTTATCTTTCACATGTAGTTTTTCCATCTGTTAAATTGAGTATCATCAGTATTTTGTGATTCTTAGTTGTTCCTTCCAACCCCCTGCTATCGAATTAATTCTGACAAATGGAAATCTATAGGGTATGATAAACGTGGGCCTATGGGCTTCGGAGACTACAATGCTTTACCGTAGATGGCCTCATCTTTCTCCCACCGTAGACCTGGTGCTGGGACTGAGGGGACCTCAGGGAGGAGCAACCCGATGCAATCAACACCGTGCAATAATAACTTATATTGACATAAAGAGTTCCCGGTGTTTCCTTCAGTAATGCTAAACCCTTGGCATCTTAGATTTACAAGGAAATTGCAGAATCTAGCCCAAACATCTCATTTTACAAATGAAGACATTGAGTCTGATATAACTGAAGTGTTCAATTGCCCCAAGTGAACCATGTGTTCATGTTCAATATGAAACTGGAACACAAACCTCTTGACTCTCAGATCAAGGCTTTTTCTGACTTGGTAGCACTGCCTTAACTGCAGTTTGAAAATAGCAAGATTTTCACCGTACAAATTTCCTTCTTCATTTCATACTAATTATTTATATACAAGATAACTAAATGTTTTAATATGAAGGAAGTGCCCCCTTCTATCACTGACTTTCTACAGCACTCTTCCTCTCTTCCTCCCTTCTCTCTCTCTCTCCTCTCATTATTGTCTCAAAGGTATTGTAGAAAGAGTACAGTATTAGAACATACTTTACATTGTTGTATTGCCCTTATGTAGAGAGGATGATAGGCAACGTGAAAAATGATTCGCACCAAATGTCCAACCTTCCACAGGCGATTTCCACAGCATCAGCAATGTTCTATATGGGACCTCAGGGATGTGTAAGCAAATCAAGCAGCAGTCAGCTCATTCTGGTTTCAGCAAATACTTTGTGTGAATTCTTGGAGGAGAAAAATATTTCCACATAGTGGAAAAAAATGTTCAAAGGACAAAACTATCTTTTTGAAATAAAATAAAAGGAAATACCTCTGTCTCTCTGGCTCATTGTTATGCCCGTGTGTGTGTGTGTGTGTATTTCTGTCTCACGTGCATGCTCACAATTTCTCATTCTTATTGTGGATCTGTTTCTTCAATGATAGCTAATGAAACACAGGGTAACTGTGCAGTAGTAGAGAGTGGATTCCATGTTGGACTGCTAACCACAAAGTCAGCAATTTGAAACCACCAGCGGCTCAGCCTGAACAAGTCGAGGTTTTCTGTTCCTTTAAGGAATTACAGTCTCAGAAACCTGCAGGCACAACTCTACCTTTTCCTACCTTCCTAATGCTGCGACCCTTGAATACAGTTTCTCATGTTATAGTGACCCCCCCAACCATAAAATTATTTTGATTGCTACTTCATTACTATAATTTTGATACTGTTATGAATTGTACTGTAAACCATGATGCATTTTCCGGATATCTTAGGCCACCCCTGTGAAAGGGTTGTTCAGCCCCCAAAGTAGTCATGACCCACAGGTTGAGATCCACTGTTCTAGAGGGTCGCTATGATTGGGAATCAACTTAATGGCAACAGGGAAAGAATACACAGGTGTAGAAGTTTGACACAAAGATGTTGTTCTCTTTCTGCTGGAGATGGACTCCGTGTCAGCACTTTGCTTTTGTCCTGATAGCACAAGAATTCTTAATTTCAAGGGGAAAAATTAACTTGGACATATAGCGTAATTATGCTCACAGTAATTAAAGGTTAGGAAGGCATAGATCAATTATAACAAGTTTGATAGATATAAATAAGACATGGAAATGCCCATGAATGGACAATTAGAGAATACTTTACAGGGGAGGTAGCATTAGAACCAAACGTTACAGAATGAGAAGGGACTTCAAAGGTTAGAACATGAGAAACCTGTGGTGAAAGGAACAAAGATAAAATGACAAAAGACAAGGGCATTTTTCAGCGACTGAAGAGTCCTTTGTGTGACTTGAGAGAAGGAATTAAGAATCACGACCTTGTAATGAGTTAGTAGAATGGGATGTAATGTGAAGCGCTTTGAAGGGCACGTTCAAGGTGTGATGTAAAGATTTCTTCTGACACAGGCAGAAGAAATGCTCTCATGTATACCTTTCTTTGTTTCCCATGCTTGCTCAAGGTGACATGTACTCAGCTTTGACACTCAAGACCATACTGAGACCAAAAGATGGAATTTATATGCCAACTTGTTTCAGCGCACATTGTGGAATAACTTGCACGTAGTTAGTCATTATAGCTAACCAAACATTGAGCTGAAACCTTGCAAATCAAAATTCACATGTCATCTGCCCACAGATGCTTAGAGGAAAAGTCTACATTCGATAGCTGGTTAGATTTCGGGACTATTGCATTCTGTCCCTAAAGTTTCATGAACCCCTAATTCTAACTATCATTCCTTGTCTAAGTCTTATTTTCCATTTCACCTTTTTGATTAGGAAAGGTCTGGAATGGATTTTATGAGGTTCACCCTGGTAGTAGCAAAGGAATGGAAACACAGGGGATAAAACCCTCTTTAGGATGTCATAGCCACACTTTATGATTCTCCCTCATTCCCACTGTCTTCCTGAAGTCTTTCACCAAGACAGAGGCAGTTTAACTCTCCTTCTGTGGTTTGTTTTTATTTTGGAGCAATAATGTGTTGGTGAGGGTGTGCTTCAGTGTATAATTAAAGAACCCATTTCAATTACAGTTTATCCACTGCTGCTCCAGGTACTGCTGATATTTGGGTCTATTGCTGTCATGCAGTCCCAATTAATGTCTGCCTCAGATTTATTTCAATCTGCTATGTTATAAAACTTGATTATTGTTGATCCCACCTCCCCACTTAATTTCCAGCAGGTTTCTTGATGACCTGATTAAATTGATGAAAACTAAATGAAAATCTCTCTAGACAGCAATATAATGCTATCGTTTATGTTTAGTCAAGTCACAATGATCACGCATTTTTATATAACACCACAAAGTGCATTGTTTTTCTTTTTACACTTTTACAATGTCTACATATTAAATAAGAAGGTGAGTGTGTTAGGCATATGAAGAAAGAATGGCTAGTAACCAGTGATCACTTGGAATCTGGACTAGAGAAACTAGTTTGGGGTCTAGAGGATGATGGGATGCTTTGGCTGCAGTTGTTATACGTGGGTGGGAGGTGGGGGAAAAGTCTTTGAAGCATTTAGTGGATTTCTTTGGATTAAGTTCCAGTCAAGAACCAATCTTTCAACTCTCAGACTATAGATTTCTTATTTAAGAAGAGAAAAATTATGGAACACGGTTTCTTCATCTGAAAGCTAGAGCGAATCCTTATGTAATTTTACTTGCATGAGTACAGTGTAACCAAGTTCATTATTGGAAGAATTCATCTGCTCAGGTTCCAAGCCTACTTGACTGCCTCAATAAAATAAAAACAACTATTTTACTTGCACACCATCTGGTTTCCATGCTTTCTGCTGCACTTGCAGAACAAAACAGATTGCTACTTGAGACTAGAATTTCCAGGATTATTATTATTTACATCTTCAAAAATACTCTTAGTTTTTTTTTTCATGACAACCATTATAATGGACAGATGGCTCCACTCAATGTTGTCTGGTGGCTAAAAGGAGCCAGAGTTTAAAAACCAAAGGGTAGTTGCATTTGGGGCTGAAGTTTTATTGTAGTGCAAGAAGACTTTGAGTATGTGGTCCTTAGCTTTCAGCCTACATTGTTTAGGAAAAAGATTGTCATCTGTTACCCTGAATGTCAGAGGCTAATCAATCCTTATACTTGCTGTTCACAGCTTTACAATGGCTGCCAAAGATATGAGACACCCCCCCCACACACACACACAGAAAAGGATCGAGTGTTTATGTAAAAATCCCTTTAAGAGAGAAGAACATTTCGTCCATTTGCCTCGATTTCAATATGATGAAGAGCCAACTCTTTGACATTTTGCCCTTTTATAAAATACTTAATTAAAATTAGGGAATTAAGCAAAGCACCCCAAACAGTTTCGCTACACCAGATTGATGACAACTCATGGAGACTCTCTGGGAAAGCGCAGGGTTTTGAGACTGTCAATCTTGCCAAGCATAGAAAGCCTCATCTTGCTCCCAGTGAGTAGCTCTTGGTGTTTGGACTGTCTCCTTGGTGCTTAGCAGCCCAATGTACAGTCCCGATGCCACAAGGGAGCTGCTTCAAAGAAAGATACGTTTTTGCAATGGGAACTTCACCCTTACAAATCCTGGGGTTATTGAATTCTGCATTAATGTTCATATTGCATTCTGTGTTTCCTCGAGTTTGTAGAGACAGACAATATAGAAGGGAATTTAAAGTGCTGTTTAAAGATGTTTCTCAGTAGGATATACGTCTATCCTTTACACAATATTTCTGTATCCATCTTTTGAAATAAGCGTATGAGTAGATGTGAGATCAAGACAATTGTTCAAGACAATATAATCAGATGCCTTGTTTTCAGAGTATTTAAACGTGGTTCACATATATCACATGGAACTGTGTCAGAAGAGAATATTGCTCTCATTAAGTGTCATCGAGTGGGTTTTAAGTCAGGGTGACTCTATGCATAAGATAACACAATCACGGCCTCATCCTGCACTGTCCCCCCAGCAGTTGCTATGCTTGAGTCCATGGTGGTAGCGACTGTGTCAACTCATCTCATTGAAGCGCTTCTTCTTTTGGGAAGTGACCATGTATTTTCCCATGCATGATATCCTTTTCCAGTGAGGGAAGGAATTTAAACCTATCCATTTACATGGTTTCACCAAGAAATTCTGAGTGTTTTAAGTTGAGTTAGAACTAAACTAAGTTGTACATCTCCAAAGAGACACAAAACTTTTAAAAGTATGAGAAAGCCCATGAAGCCAAGAATATTTTTATTTGATAAAAATAAATATTTTATTTAATAAAAAGAAATATTTTAATTTGATATCTTGTGATGTTATTGATTCCAAAATTTTCTCTCCATAATAAAGAATTTATTATAAATTTATAGAATGTACATCTATTGTCAACAAATCCTATTCTTGTAATAAATTCCCATATGAGTACTGCCGCTGCCTGCTTACTAGATTTAATTGTGCATTTTAGTATAGCAGCCTCTGTGAAGTTCACCTTTATTAGCCTTACCACCAATGATTCTAAGTTAATTATGTGGCTTTGGTTTTAAGTAAATGACACATATGGCAGTTGAATTTTATTTTCCTGAGAAATAAGCTGGTTGAGTATGGATTCGCCTCTAACCGCAAGGATGGATGTTCAAATCCAACAGCTACTCTAGAGAAGAAAGAGGAGAGCATGTGCTCCCCTCAAGACTTAATGCCACAGGAACCATGAAAAGGGTACCTCTGGGTCAAAATCAGTGTGGTTTCTATTATGCATTAATTAAAGATCATAGGCATGATAATTTCTCAAACTCGGTATATTATTGTTCAAATAGATTTTTCCCAGTTGTTTAAGAGCAACATATTTTTAAAATAGAATTTTGTAAAGCTAGCTGTAGCTTCTTAGAAACCATTACTTTAGATGCACAGATTATTTAGGAAGGCCAGAAAAAATTGTATATACCATATGTCGCCATATGTCATACTCAACTTTGAAAATGACAGTTCATGTTTGATATTATACAAGAGGTAAATATAATCAAGGCTCTAAAATCAATTCTAAACATATTCATTTGGTTTGGTAAAAGGTATAATTTTTCTGTTATGGTTTTTTGTTTATACTATAGTGATTTTGATTCAAACATAGAAAAATTTTAGTTGTTTGTTTACTTGCTTGATAGGGATCTGGCAGATTCTAATTTAAGTAAATACACTTAACTAGAAAGAAATCAACTGTTTAAAGAAGATAATTTAGACAGAAACATGGTCTGGTGTCAATTTTATGTCAAGGCACAGAATAACAAAATGGCATTTTACTAGGGATAATGTGTGTTATGACCGTCTCCCAGGGAAAACGAACTTTATGGATTGAGTTCAAGGATTGGATTTAAAATATTAAAATTCAAGTGCTTCTTAAGGTCAGAACTTCACTCAGCAAACCTTCAGCAATCACTAAAGCCCAATAGCTATCATTTCCCACTTCATCCAATCAATGATTTTGCCAAAGAAGTAAAGAGCTGTGAATATTTTAATGGTATGTGATCACTTTGGCCCATCCTTTCTACTACAAGGGCTTGTGTATTTTCCTTATGACTGGGGTGGATTGTGTATATATAAAGTGTGGCTACTGAAAAGATAAGAAATATATATATTACTTGTGGTATTATTACTTTCTTCAGATCCATTAGCTGTTTCCTACCAAGCTTATGAAATCATTTCTATTTGGTAAGAATGTATGTACTAGAATTCATTGCTATTTATTCTTACCCTTTTGTGCATTTCCCTGACGTTTGGGTGATGCACAAGCACCAAAATGTTGCCAACTGATTCATGGAGCTCTGGTGATATTGTCCTATACGTGCTTGATGGCTAACATGTAGGTCAACAATTCAGAGGAACCAGCTCCTCTGTGGGAGAAAGATGAGGCTGACTGTTCCTGTAGAGATTTACAGTCTTAAGAGTCCCATAAGTTAGATTTGATGCATTTGTATTGGTGAAAAATATTGAATGTACCTAGGACAAAGAAGAGTAAACACATCTGCTATGGAAGAAGTACAGCCAGAATGCTCCTTGGAAAGGAGCAGGAGAAGATTGTCTCTGGTACTTTGGACATAGTTTCAGGAGAGACCAGTCTCTGGAAAAGGACATCATCATTAGTAAACCAGATGCCATTCAAAAAAGAGGAAGACCCTTGACAGTGTAGAGTTGCACAGTGGCCGCAGCAGTGGTCCCATACCTAACAATTGAGAGGATGCTGAAAGACTAGGCAGTGTTTCGTTCTGTGGTACATAAGGTCACTGGGATTGCAAATGGAGGGGTGGCCATTCAAAACCAGCAGCACCTCTATGGGAGAACGATTGGGCTTTCAACTCCCAGAATTTCCGAATCTCACAGGGGTTGCCGTATGTCAGCCTTGACTTCACGGCAATGAGAATAACAGTAGACAGCACAAGTCAGAAGCGAATTGATGGCAGTGCATTTCATAGGTGACAACAGTAGATGGAAAAGTATCATTCTGAATGATTTCTACATTGCAATTCGACTCTATATTGATATGCTAATAAGAACTAGAATATGCTGTGAATGCACAAGTCAGTTGATCAAAATACTACTGTGTAAAATGTGAAATGCTGTTTGTTCCAAATGCCAGTGCTGACTGTGGTCTTTGATGTCTGTTATCTCTTCTTCTCAGGGATTTGACCATGTTTTATGGTGTCCTTCATATGCTTTTGCCAACTCTGTTTTCTAAGCAACGCAATGCCTTTCATCTGCTTGTCAGTTTCTACTTGTCCATGGATATCCTCTAGATTAACTTTCATGTCTCCGTTTATTCGCCATTCCAGAACATCACTCTCCTATTTGGGTGCCGAGTGTTATTATTAAAAAAGATATACGCATCACATAATGCGTTAAAATTAAATAAGTGAGAATACAATACTAACAGAGCTCTGTTCAGTCATTGTCTCCATGATTGCTGTTGAATTTAATGATCATTTGTATATATGTTGAAAACCGTCCTGGTGGTGTTTGGGTCTGTTAACGTCATGGTCAGCAGTATGAAACCACTAGGGTCCAGCAGGAGATATAGGGGCTTTCTACTCCCATAAACGGTTTGAGTCTCAAAAAATCACAGGAGAATCTCCACCTTGTCCTGTAAGTTTGCTATGGGTTGGATTCAACACCATAGAAGTGAGTTTGGTTTAGGTTTTTAAGCCAGGAGTTACCAAATAAAAAACAGATTTTTTTTCAAAGTTTTGTTTTTGATTGTTTTACAAAACAACCTGGTCACCTCCAAAGTAGTCTCCATTACTCTTAATGCCTTTGTCAAATCTGAGATTGCACTCTTGAAAACATTTTTCAGACTCATCTGTTTGGATGGCTGACAGCATTTGTTTGTCTCTTCACCTCTTTTACATCATCAAATCACTATCCTTTCATGCCCCTCTTCAATCACAGAAACAAAAAGAAGTTGCACAGAGTGAGGTCAGGTGAGTCAGTTATGTGAGAGGCGTGCTGGTTTTTGCCCCAAACTGGCACTCTGAGGTGGCTGTGTGAGCGGGTGCATCATGGTGGCAAAACCAGTCACCATGTCTGCCATACATCAGGCCATTTTTGCCACACAGTGCTGCATATTCTTTTCAGCATCCCTAAATAGAAAGCTTGATTAACAGTGTGACATGGTGGAATGATCTGTGAATGCACAATCCTCCTGACATCAAAAACAAATGAACATCTTCTTGATCTATGATTTTACTTCATGAGTTGTTTGTTTGTTTGTTTGTTTTTCCTGAGAGGTGACGATGGCATCTTTCATTGTCTTGATTGATAGTTGGTTTCAGGGTCATAAGAATAGTACATCTTTCCTCATGAGTAATAACCTTGGGAAAAAATTCTGGGTCACTTTAGAGTTGTTCTTTGAAAGCAATGCATGTTTGCACTGGATGCTCTTTTTTGCTGTTCAGAACCTGAGGCACAAATTTTGTGGGGACCCTTCTCATTCCAAATTTTTCTGTTAAAATTTGCAAAACGGCTCCAAGATAGTCCCAATATTTTCCCCATCTCTTCAATGATCCGTTGCCGGGCTTGTTGTCCCAGTGCATGAATTTTGTTGACATTTTCATCTCTTTGGGGAGTTTTCAGATATCTAGAATGAGGTTTGTCATTCATAAATGTTTCACCTTTTTTGAAATGAGAAAACTACTTGTACACTAGTTTTTTCCCAAAGTACTGTCCTCGTAAGCTGTGTTCAACATTGTAACAGTTATGGCAGCATTTTTTTTTCTGAGCAGGAAAACTCAATTTCACAGTTGTATGCTATTCTCTTAAACTGGCCATGATAAAAAAAAATGAGGTTTGAGTGAAACTGCTTTTACAAAAATATTCATTATGACCAGAGAGTCTTCCCAGGTGATGACTCTGAGTGCTCTAACTCAGAACGAGTTAGAATGCTCACCTAGTGGGAAAAGTCTTTTCTCAATTTATCATGTTGTTACCTATTGGTTCAGTTGTAAGGACACATGTCTTTGTTATTTTCTTTATATTGGATTGTAATCCATACTGAAGGCTATAATCCTTGATTTCCTGAGCACGTGCTTCAAGTCTTCCTCATTTTCAGCAAATAAAGTGGTTTTCTCTTTATGACACAGGTTGTTTATAACCCATCCATCCTGGAATTGTTGAGTAAAATTGACATGGTTTCCTCTCTGAATGTTTTGTAAAATTAATTCATCAGTGAATCTGTCATCCCACTATGTGTTTTGTGTTGTTGTTATTGTTGGTTCCCTTGTTCTCATAATTTTCTATGCTGAGTTAATTTTGTTGGGGGAGTGTTATTATCCTTTTTCTTCGCTTTTGTCTTAGTATTTACTAAGATTTTGTGCTTTTACACTTCTTGATTTTAATGTGGTTTATTCATTTCCTTCGAGGTTATCTTGTTTTTTTATTAATTATCTTCCTAAGTATATAATTGTCTTTTTTGGAAATTGAGTTGACATCCTCTGTGTTTATATGCTTTTTATTTATACTCTGTTTTCTTTGTTTTTAAATCATCTTATTGATGGCTCATTCCACTATGATAGCAATCTATAAATACATCCATTGCATTAAGCACATTTGCACATTTGTTGCCATCATCATTCTATAAACATTTGCTTTCTACTTGAGTCCTTGGTATCAGCTTCTCATTTATCCCCTCCCTCCCCACTGCCCCTTCTCTCATGGACCCATGAAAATTTATAAATTATTATTATTTTCTCTGCTTATTTTTAATTGTCTTCATTTCAGCTCTCTGGTTCCCTATTTTCAGTGTTGTGTATCTGTCTTACTTTTGTATACTTCTGTTAGTATGTCCCGTCTGTATGGCCATGGGTCTTGGTCCAGTTGGATTGGAGGGAGTAATGGCTTGTGCAGATGGGGTGTACCTGCTGGAAGTAAAGAGGATGATTTCATCTTCAGTCAGGTGGTGCTGAAAAGAAGAGAAAGAAAAAAACAACAAAGTCACATGCAAAGGAACAAAAGAACTGGTTTTAAACCCAAATAAACAAAAACCAAACAAAAATAACAGAAACAAATAGAAATCTTCAATTCAATACAAGCACTTGCTATCTCTTTGTCAGATGTTAGTGTGCCCTTTTCAAGTTCTTGCCCTTCAGTAGGTTCTCTGAAGGATGCACAGTTTCTTTCAGCCTATGTGAGACAGCCCTAGGGCATGCTGTGGAGTGTAACTTCTGCTGAGCTTTGCTGATCCTCACGTTGCCAGAGTTTGTGGGGAACTAAGACAGTTCTCAAGGCTTAAAAATAGGTTTATAGACTACCACTCCTATATCATACAATTCAATAGTTCAAGCACATTCGACAGATCTGTATAATGCTCACCACAATCAGTTTTTGAGCATTTTCTTCACTCACGTACTCATACTTATTGGCATCCCATTTCTCCCCAACCGCCCATACCATACACCCAAGGAACCATTAATGTAGTTACTGTTTCTATAGATTTACCTATCCTGGATTTCATGTACAGAAAAACATTTTTAAAAGTCTAATAATAACAGCAACATAAAATATGAAAACCTGATTTAAAAAGAAAGCATAGATATTAAAAATGAAAACAAATTTTAAAATGTCATAAAGGAAACCTGATGACCAGGTGGTAAATTTTTATCCTAAACACATCTACAATAATCCACTATCCGATGTAGTCTGCATTATTGGCACATTTTGGCCTTGTGGTCCAGATGATGCCCCATTATTTCTCTCCCTTTGTTTAATCTGCTCTTGGCATCAGAGACACGTGTGACCATTGCTGGGAAAATTCTGATAGGTCACACAAGATGGTGGGAGCCATGGCGGACATCCACTCTGTTTTTTTTTTTTTTTCATTTTCTGACTGCAACAATTCTTTTCCAAGTACTCTGTTCTTCCTTTCAAATTGTATTCTATATCATTGGAGAGGTGGTTGAAGGTGTACCTGGTCTCTGGGTATATGAGAGGGTGGGCTGGTTGCTTCTCTGTTCACCAGGAAGCTGTGGTGCCATGCTTCCTCTTTTTTAATCACTGCTGCGGGTATGGTTGATCTCCACCCAACCCCCCACTCCACTGCTGACCAGGGAAGGCCTGTGCAAGACTTGCTGATCTACTTCTCCTGAGTGTCAGAATTCTGTTCACCCTACTGATTTTTATGAAATACAGAAAGGATCTGGGTTTTCCTTCTGTAACTCCTTTTTCGCATCCTTATTGGAGAAGTTTTGTGTATCATGTTTGTCTAAGCTTACATATTGCAAGAAGCCACCAGTAATTGAATTTAATACATTTCCCATTGCACTCATTTTTTTTAAAATGATGACTTATTGAACTGCAAGCACACAAACTGCATCATGACTGTTAACAACATGCTTGTAAACTTAAACCTCAGCTTCCCAAAATGTTATACTCATATTTCCTGATATTGTAAAATATTTCAGTTTCCGTTTGAAAGCTTTTCAGGACTCTTCAAAGTTGGCTTTTAGAAATTACTTTACATCCCCCCCCCAAGACATCAGACAAATGTGTCAATAGGTGAACATTATAAGCTATATAATACATGTAGAACTTGTTCAATTGGAGAATGTTTTGATGTGTATTTAATTTTTTAAAAATTCCATGGAAAACATCTATAGCTATTTTATATATATATATATATATATATATATATATATATATATACACATCACCAACTACTTGCAAGAGACAAGATACAGAGTGGTCTACAAATGTACCACAAAATCAAATCAAAACAAAACAAAACAAATATACCACAAAATGAAAATAGATTCCATATATTTACATTTTGAATGTGTTCTATTAACTATGTCAAGGCATTCAACTATGTGGATCATAGCAAACTGTGATTCTAAAACACTTGCTTGTGCTGATGTGGAATTTGTACATGGGTGAAGGGGCCGTGTGCAAGGAAAGTAAAGGCTTATGACATGGTTTAAAATCAAGAAAGATGCACAGCAAGCTTGTATGATCTCACATGTCGGTACTCATTCTGTCGGTATGCTGAGCAAATAAATAGAGAAACTGGATTATATGAAGAAGAATGTGACATCAGGATTGGAAGGAGGCTTATTAACAACCTGTGATAGGCATACAATATGATGGTTTGCTTTAGGTGAATCTGCTACTTGAGACCTCTTTAGAGTACTGAAAAGCAAGGATATTACTTGGACTAATAAGGTGTGCCTGACCCATGACGTGACATTTTCCATTACCTCATATACATATGAAAATTGGACATTGAATACAGAAGACGGAAGAAGAATCCATGTAATTGCATTGTGGTGCTGGAGAAGATTACTGAAAGCATCATAGACTGCCAAAAGAACAAACAGTCTGTCTTCGAGAAAGTACTGCCAGTGTACTCCTTAGAAGTAAAGATGGCAAGAATTTATTTTACATATTTTGGACATAGAGTCGGGGAATATCATGTTTGGTAATTAAGAGGTACAGCAAAAAAGGAAGAAGACACGCAGGGAAGTAGACTGACACCTGGATTGGTCCAATGAACTCAAGCATGAGGACAATTGTAGAGATGTCTCAGGACTGGGAAGTGTTTCATTATGTTGTGCGTATGGTCACTGGGGTCAAAACTGACTCCATGATACCTAAGAGCAACAGTGACAATATCAACAAAAGATATTTATTGTTGCAGATAATGTTTCTGAGACTATTTCCAAGTATACATAGGGGTTTTATGAGTACCTTAAGGTTTACTTGCTTGATTATTTCAGATTCAATAAAATGCCCTATAATTCTAATATTATTATATAAAAATAGTGGTACCTTGCAAAGCTATATATCTATAAATTCACCCATCCATCTAAAGAAGCAATCAAAAGTGGTAGGTAGATATTAGTAGAAAAAGAAAGTAATATTCAGGAAGAAAGAGATCTTGAAGCATAATCACCGGTTTTCATAAGTGTTGATAAGTGTTTTGATAGCAGAAATAAATGTTCATGCTTTTTAAGGGTCTTATGAATATACGAACTCTGTCTTTATGTTTAATTATATTGTGGTAATTATTGAATAAACTAAAGCAAACAAGCAAATATTGAGTGGATTTCTACTCAAAACAACTCTATGAAAGGTTTCCAAAGGTATAAATTCCTTTAGAAAAATGAGAAGCAGGGACTTTCATCCTTTTTCCCACTGAGAAGCTAGTGGGTTGGAACCATCAACTTCAGTTCGAAGCCTACAGCTACGCGGCAGCACCACAAGGACTCCAACCGTTGAAAGAAGAAAGCACTAACCCTTTGTCTTGTAACTCATCTTTCTCGGAAAGTAGAAGCAAGAGAGTCAAGGCATTATGAAAATCGTAGGAGACGGACACTAGGGAGTTAAGCAAAATAATTAGTAAATGCAATATGAAGCCAAAACATCTGTTGAAGTCAATTTCCCGCAGGCAATGTGACAAAGATTTGGAAGTACTGACTAAGACAAGAAATAACAGTTTTTCCATAAGGGGGGATATTTAATGTAATAAGTGAACTTTTTCTTGCACAATGAATATTATTTAAAAGCAAAGCCTTTGTCACTAAATCTAATATCTCTGCTTTGCTTATCTATACAAGTACTTCTCTTTCACTTCTTGTTTCAAATCTCAAGCATTGAATTTATCTTTTGGGCTCTATGACTAACATAACTGGCATAAGAATGCCATAATTATGGAATTCTTCAAATAATTTAGCAGCTTTAAATTATGTTTTATTATTATTTACTTTTTGCAAATATAGTTTCCAAGTGTTAAATCTGAAAAAACAGAAGGAAATCACATATTGCCTTCTCTTCATTGAGCTTGATATTCTTGACTAAGGGACATTGAAATTTTAATGCCAAAAAAGACTAAAAATCAAAATGAAACCTTCACAAATGGACTTTTCTATGTATATTATTATATTGGAGAATAGTGAAACCAATGCTATTTCAGTGATGTCAAGCGAGACGGAAATATTTTCTACTCTTTCTATTAATAATTAGCTTCTAAGTTGCCAACTATATTGTCATATTGGGTAGCGGTTCCCAGAGTATCATGTAGGCTAGGTATGTTACCATTTATCAGATAATGCTTCTGGTCACTAGATTTCATTTCGATAAATTGTTCTTTCTTTAGGAGAAAAAAAGACTAGCTTGTCTTCCGTTATCCACCGTAGAGTATAAAATATTTCCTTTTACTAATACTTTCTATTTACTTCATTTCCTTGTTTGATAACAGGCACATAGGCAAGTTGAAATTCATAAAGTTTTATCAAGCTGCAAATGAATGAATAATAGACATTAGTTTCCAATTAATCCATCCAATGCTTTAATGCATTGTCAATGATTTTATCATCTCTGTAGAATTAAGTGCAATTTATAGCTTAGAAAGAGAATTTGTCAAAAGTGTTTGAATTGTTCAGCTCCATCACTCTGTTGAAAAATATAAATAAGGGAATTATATCATTACATTATTCTGGTCTTACTTGGCTATTGTCTTTTAAATTTATACTGAACACATATCAAAGAACTTTTGGACTTTACTTTGAAATTTTGAAGCAAAAAGCATTTCTCTTTATCAACATCAAAGAGATAGAGAATAGATGCACTAGGAATAAAACACTCAGAGAAACAAGAATATCAAAGATGAATGTGGAGAGCGAGCCTGTTTCCAATTACATATCAACATGCTACGTTCAAAACATTGTGTCCAAATCCCTGCCTTTTCACGTCACTCATTATATAGATATTAAACAGGAGAAGGTTGCAGAATATTGCTTCTATTTTAAAGCTGGTTGGCTGCACATTAGCATTGAAATAATAAAAATAATATAAGGGAACCAACTAAAATAATGTACATTTGTGTTTTTTCATTTCAAAGGAAATATGTAAATATTTTATTTATCTCCTTGGCAGCTTTTAGAGTTGGGCATTGCACGATTCGTTTGTGTAAAGGATCAGTGAGTTTTCTCTTAATAATTTTATTGAACACATGGAATTTATTAAATGCTAAAAGAAGTCACTATCCACTGAGCTGTATCCAGAGGCTGACAGTTATTCCTATCTTTTGAAAAAATAAACACATGAATAAATGCATGAAGAAATATATTAACCTGTCATTTTCATCTCTAAGGGCATTTCAATAAATAATATCTGCATGTTAAATATACTCCAGTCTGGTCTGTCCATATACGAAATTACTTTTTTCTTCTCTAAAGAGTCCCATGATATATCTGTGAGGAATTAAAATAATCTAATGGAGACTACTTCCTTCCTTTTATGTTTAAAAGAGTTTGTTGTATCAATTTATTAACTTGTCTAGCCAAGGGCAAACTCTAAAATATTTAAACTTCTTGAAAGTCTTATATTTCAGTTAATGTTGAGATGCCACAGTTGATTTGGATGCTTATGATAATCTGCCAGAAATAAAAGACACACGGGTAGATATATGGACATTATGATAGTTGTTGTAAGTTGCCGTTGAGTCAACCAACACATGGCGACTCCACAGTGTGCTCTGTGGGGCTTTCAATGGCCGTGACCTTTCTGGGGAGGATTGCTGGGCTTTTGTCCATGTTTCCTCTGGAGGGGTTGGACTGCCAACGTTCCAGCTAGTAATAGAGTACTTAAGCTTTTCTGTTTCCCAAGGGTTAGTTCAAATACATCAATGGCCATATCTATCTATTATTTTACCAAACGTGTGGAAATTTTTATAACTGTCCATTTAATTCAATGTAATTTTTGCTTTTGTTAGAAGTCATCAAATTGATTTGGATACGAAGAAACCCCTCTGACTGAGTGGAACAGCCTGTAGGGCTTGCTAGGTTGTAAACATCACAAAACCATGGCTTCAGGGGTACTTTTCCTGGGGAGCTGCTGACTGCGTTTGAACCATGAAACTTCCATTTAATAGTTACATGCTTAACGGTAATGCCACCTGAGCTCCTTTCAACAAATCCTGTGCTGTCATGAAGAAGGGGGGTACTGGAATCCACAGCTCCAGCTGTGGAAAACCAGGCTGCAACATCGCTTCTTCCTATGTCCTTTGGTTCCCTACGATTCTGAACACTTTTTCTTCTTTCCCACATTTTATTTGTTTTGTTGTAGATGATGCAAATACTATACACAAGACAACCTACAACCTTTGAAAGGCTTTGTTTTCGAATTGTCAAGACAGAAATGACAATCACTATGCCAGAAAGTTATTCAGGATCAATCAAAATGATAGATGTAAGCACCTGCACTTTGCCTTACATATGACAAACATTTAATAAATGGTGGTCCATGCTATTATTAGTACATTTTTTGGTTTTCTTCCCCTTCCTAGATAGGATAATTTAGCTTCCATCAAATATTATTTAGCATTCTTCTATCTCCTTCCCCAGAGATGATGTTAGCAGTTGGATGCTACATTGTTACTCTGATTGATGTGTTATTCCTTTTGCCTATCAAGATTATTGCCACAATGCAAAGGCAGTGAAAGTGTTGGGACTTTTAGTAACTAGAGTTACTAAACATGTAAATGGTGGGCAATGAGGAATGCAGTGGACGTGTTTATAGTCTATCATTTGGCAGTAGGGATGACTCGCAAGGACAGAGCAAGAAGCTCTCAAAATATACAGGATGTACCTCGTTTGCAAGAATGAGTCGGAAAGGAATAAAAAGGAGGATCTACATTTTAAAATGAATGTACAGATACAGGAAAAGCTGCAGGACATTATGCCAGCATTAAATAGGGGCCGTCCGGGAGTTTTCTCAAGAATTTGGGGAATAACATTTAGGTCTCAAACCATAGATGCCTCACGGACTCTGAGTTCATTTGAATTAGCTCCAACTGGCAGACGGAAGGAAGATCCCGGATTGCCAGGACAGCCTTTTCAGCCCTTGCTGAGATCACTGGGAAGAGAAGAGAGACCTGCCTGGACAGATTTTCGATGTGGGCGAAACCAGTCTATTTTGAGAAAAGATGTTCAATAGAACATATGTCGACAAGGAAGAGAAAATCATGCTTCATTTTAAAGCTCAAAAGAACTCGCTTGCATTATCATTTGGTGAAAATTAATCCAGGAAATACAAATTTAATCTCCTGCTTTGGACGAATGGACTTCACCTGAGGATAGAAAACCTTGTAGATTCCAAGTTTTTTTCCCTACCAATTTCTGTTCTCTGATGTTCCTTGCCTTCTTTCCTAGCAGACATCCAAGTTCCCAAGTGTTCGTAAAGGAGGGTGTAGCATTTAGGGCAGTGGTTCTCCACCTTCCTAATGCCATGACTCTTTCATACAGTTCCTCATATTGTGGTGACCCCCAACCATAACATTTTGGTTGCTACTTCATAATTGCAGTTTGGCTATTGTTATGAATTGTCATGTAAATATCTGATCGGCAAGGTCGTATTTTCATTTTTACGAATTGTATATATTTAAAACAGTATTGAATCACTAAAACAATATGTAATTATAGATTGTGAGATATGTATTCTGAATGAAAAATAAATGAAAATTTGTCTTGAAGCATAGTGTAGCATGGCTAACAGTCTTCACGTGTGTACTTGGCATATGGGCATATGTGTATGAGGACAGAACTTGCCTGAGGATGGTTAGAGGAGCGGTGACTCCATTTCTAAGACCATCGAAGTCTTGATCCATAGGTTGAGATCCACTACTTTAGGGAATGTGTTTGTGGTGTTTTCTTCTGGATGCAAAGCCTTGTTGTCACCATGAAATCTCAATGTGCTAGTAAGCGTAGTTCATGCTCTTTTTCAAGGATGAAGGGGATAAAATCACTACTGGCTGCTATACTTCAAATCATTCAAAGATTGGGTGAGGTTGCCTTTGGTATTCCTGTCACCAAATCATTTGCCACATTAGGGCCCCTTCTCATAAATCCACTATCCTTCATCAATCCTTCTATTTCTCCTTCTATCTAAAGCATTCTTCTCTCTACTGTGACTAGAAAAACTCATTTGTAATATCCCTCAATTTCTTCTCTGAGCTGTATTTAATCAGAGGGTTTTTAAAAAGCACCCCAAGGGGCAGACTATGATGGCCTTAGTTTCTTCTGCAGCATACACGTTCCTTGGACTCCAAAGATCTAATGATAGAACTGGAGGAAAGTTTCAGGGAACAAGGAGAGCTGAAACAAAGAGGAATAGGCATTTATGTTACGTCTATGAGTACAATCACATGAGTGCATATGCTATGCACTTACCTATTCATGCCTGCACATGTACCTACACATACACAAACACACACACTCATGAATCATGAGTAACTTTGTCATATCAAAGTCCCTGACTTTATTTGCCTATTAGTTTTCATCAACATGGGCATATATTTTCCAGCTGTATATTTGCCAAATAGTTGGGATATGCAAAGAAACCCTAGGATTTTAATTTATGTATATTTTCTTGTTTTTAAAATATGCTCTTTTGAAGGCATTCATACCCCTATGTTAGCTATAGCTACAAAACTAAAATTGCATCCATGTAGCCTGAAATTGTACTTTTTCGTGTCTCTGTGTGGATATGGGATAAATATTTGTCATCATTTTACTTATAATGTGCATGAGTATTGTGATATCCTTGCTCTAAGTTACAGAGAATCATGTATTTCTCCCTAAAATCTACTAAACCCTTTACATTGACCTTGACAACTCACGTCTACGTTTTTATCTTTGTTTGTTTTCAAATATACAGAAATTGAACCAATGGATTCAGGCATGCTAATACTCATGAAGAGAGAACTGGTCCAGATAATGCATCTATTCAGGGTACATGGGGATTCCATGCTTGGTAAATAAAAGAGTGAGCAGAGAAGATAAATGCTCTCAGTGAAGTGAATTGTTAGAGTCGTTGTGGATGTAACAATGCATGCAAATATAACAACAATAAGGAAGATGAGTCGGGGCTGGGCAAAGTGTCTTTGTGTTGTGCATAGGGTCTTTGTGTTGTGCATAGGGTCTCTGAGCCAGAACTAACTGAAGGACACCTGACAACCATAAATGTTCACCCCATGCAATCACTTCAAATGATTTGAACTTGATTAAATATTTAAAATCATGGATACGATAAATGTATAGTTATTGAATTTGGATCTCCATTGGCATATTTCCTTATATGCGAAATTGAAGCAAAAATGTATGACCTCTAATAAACATTCAGAAATCTTCCAGAAGACCCTGTTTGTTTTCTGAGTAACCCAAACTCTTCTGCCTGACCAACAGAGCCCTGAAGCTCTGTCTATGTCTCCAATGTGTTGTCTCTGACCACTCACCACCCCGAAGTGCTCTTCATCCAGATGTGCTTTACTGCTAGAGTTTCCGTATCATCCCATGGTGGTATTCCTTTATCCTCAGAATAAGGTCCATTTCCCAACCACCACCATCCACCCCCCACCCCCCCGCAGCCCAAATGGCTATGTTTTCCTGATAAAATTCTTGTTAGTTGCTATCAAGTAACTGTCAACTCATGGCAATTCCACGCATAGCACAACTCAATATTGCCGAGTCCTGTGCCAGTCTTACAATTGTTACTGTGCTTTGGCTATCGTGTCAAGTCATCTTATTGAGGAATTTCTTTTTCTCTCTCTCTACTAGTCCTTCTGTGGAGATTAATACCTCCTGTTACCATGTTGAAAATAAAATATACAAACTCTTGCTACCCTTGCTTCTAAGGTGCATTCTTCTGGCTGTACTTCCCCTCTAAGAGAGATTATTCATTCTTCTTGCAGTTTGTGATCTATTGAATATTCTTCACCAACACCAGAATTCAAATGTGTTCATTCTTCTTAGGTCTTCCTTTTTCATTGTCCAATTTTTACAGCTATATGACCTCATTGAAAGCACCATGACTTAGTTCAGATGTCATTGGCGTGACATCTTTGCATTTTATGATGTTAAAGGGATCTTTGTGGCAGATTTGCCAAGTGAAACCAATCCTTTGAGATTGTTTTTTATTGTTTAAGGATTTAGTTCTATCTAAATCCCTCCCTAGACTTACCTTGAAGAGTACAGATTATTTACTGCCCGTTGCATTTTCTATATCCAATGCAGACTGTGGCATGTATCCTGCTTAGGTGATTGAACAATGGTCCTGTGTTTATGCGTAGTCCTCTCTGTTTTATTTTGGGTCAGAAAACCTGGCTGTCAAACTAAAACTGTGCCATGTGGTACTCAGTTGTGAAGTTCCTGCAAAAAAAGGGAAAATGGGAATGAGAAGGGTTCTTAGAAAAGTATTGCAATTTAAAATAAACATTTAAGTATTTTATTTCCTACATAAATGTAAGCGAGAAGCAAAGAATGGCAAGGAATCTAAAGATTCAAAGATAGTGTCATTGAAGCAAAATGAATACATAGCAGGATGTATTATAGTTACTCTCAAGTTCACTAGCTATTGACCATGTGTATGGTACTATTATAGGTATTGTAGATAGTTATAAGAAGAGATGTTTAGTGAGAATTTCTGGGGAAATCTAAAGTAGCAATAAAATAGATCATTTCCAGAAATCAATGTTCCTCAAAGCATGTCAGTATTTATTCATTGTTATACTTTTGGTATCACTTATTGGAATCAATAGAAGGCAGCTCTGACTGAAAAAAAAGATTGTTAGTGCATTATATCTTTAATAATAAAAACCTCAAAAACCTATCATTAGGTGAAACTATTCCTCAGTTCATAGATTTCAATGTATGTACAAATAAATGCTATGTCCATTAGTCTGTCTTGCCCGTGGAGATCTAACATTCCAGTTTGAAAAAATGTAGGGAGAATAATTCATTTGTAAAATATTTTAACATCGAAATGACTGGATCCTGTGAGAATTCACTGTCATCATGTCACTGGTTCAAGATGTTGGCTCTTTTTCTTTCCCTCAAACAATGGTGTCCTATCAGTAATTTGTAAAATCCTCTCAGAGGATTTTAATGTTCTCTAATCATTACCATAATTAAAACACAAATAAACAAAAATAGGTCAATGTCCTTCACCAGTCATTTCAGTTATTTGCTCCTTGACCCTTCTTTACAGATAAACCTCTGGAAAACCTGTCTATATTTGCTAGCTCTACTCCATGGCCCTATCCATCAGAAGTGCTTTCAATCAAGACAAGTTTGATCCTCTTTTCTTTCTGGTGTTAAATTTGGTGGATAATCTGCAGTCCATATCCTTCTTCATCTAGTTATAGTCCAATTGCATCTTAATTCCCCTTGAATCCCTAACTTACAATGCACCACAGTCTCATCTCCTTTGTCTACACTGCTTCTGTCTTTCCTTTAATCATACATATTTTTTAGAGTTTTGCTTTAAGACCAATTTTCTTCACAATTCACTCTTTCTCTGGATAATCTCATTTGTTAATTCTTTAGCTATTATTATGTTGTTGATCCTTAAACTTTTGTTCCAGCCCAAACAATTAACTCAAGTACTGCTCACGGATGCCCCATGTCGACTGGATCTTTACATTTGAATTTCCTTCATATGCTTATAAATCAAAATATTCTAAACCTAAGCTCATCATCTCTCATGCAAACCCCGCTTCTCTCTCTTCATTTCATGGCTTATTTAATGACACAACTATTCATTCAGTTTTACAAAGCAGAATGGGCACTGTCCATCCAATTAAATGCTACATTTATTAGTTGTTCCCTGGATTTTCTTTCTAATATTCCCACTTGATCCATGCTTACTGCTCAACATCCGATTTTCTGACACAATTGGTACCCTAGCTTCTGGATTTCCTGTCAGTTGCTCTCCCATCTTTTCTCATGCAAAACCAGAGAACATTTTCTTGAATGAAAACCGGAATATGTTCACTTTTTGAATGAAAATCATTAGCAATTTTCCTTTGCCATTGAGAGGAAAAAATAAAACAAAGTTAAAGCATTGATTTCTTTGACCCTTCTTAAAAAATAACAGTTTTATTGACATAATTAATTTATCACACTTGATTCTTTAAATATATTTAAAAAGTAGTGTGCAATCATTACTAGAATATGTTCTTCTGTCTTGTACCCATTAGTATTTGTCCCTGACATAAGCATAAGAAGTCATTAATTCAGATACTAGCTCTATAGACTTACTTATTCTGTGTTTCATATAAAACATGAAAAATAGCAACAATAAAACATTACCAATAACAAAATTAAACACACAAAAACCCCAATCAGAAAATCACAAAGCAATGAAAACTAGGAAAAATTTTAAATGGCTAAAAAGTGTGCTAAAATGATGATAAGATTTCAATCTAACTACAATTCAGTCACTTTTTCTAAAAGCGATTTTATTGGGAGTTAATAGATATAGCATTTCACCATTCAATCACAGTAAGCAATATTGAAAGATTCTTACTTCCATCTGTTTTGAAACATTATTTTCCCACCTGAACTCCTTGACATCAGCTCCTTTTTACCCCCCCTGCCACCCCACCCCACCCCCTGAAAACCCTTATTTCTACTAGCTGGTCCTAAAAGTTCATCAATCCTGTGTTTAATATACTGAAAAACATAAAATAACATGTAGCAGAAAGTCAAGAGTGTGACCTAGGATGACACAGGTATGTGAGATAAATCCCAATATTAAATACACATGCACTCTGCAGGAAAAAGTAAAAGCCAGATCAAGTATAATGTCATCAGCAGGGGGGATCAGCTGACGAGGTTTTGCTCATTCAAGTCAGGTTTATCCTTTTGTTCTTAGATGGCCATCTCTCCAATGCACTCTGTTTAGTGAGCACTTTCCTCCCATTCCTCTATAAGGGGTACAGGGAAACCCTGGAGGCTTGTTTCCTTTGTAGTTCCCCAAAAGGTCTCTTGGTTTCTACTGTCAACCAGTCTTCTGCAAACCAGATTCCCACAATTTAGGCTCTGATGCTAGTCTCTCCTTCAACTTTGGACTATATGATTTCAGGTCTTCAGTGACGGATGGTGGTGTGTTTCCTTGCATGTGGACTTAGTTGACCTCTCGTTTAGATGGTTGCTTATTTGAAGTCAAACCTGTCAGACCCCAGACACTATTTTAACTGATAGGTGGTCACTATCTAATTATTTACACCACTCTTTGCTATAACACCCATAGCTTCTGTGTTTCCTTCCTGAGGATGAGTATCAAGCAGTGCCATGATGTAAGAACTAATTGTTCTTAAATTGAATCTAAGAGTGAGTGCAAGCCCCAAACAAATTCCTGGATCATCTCTGTGGTAATCATATGTGCTGTGTTCCTTAAGTTTCTTTTCCTTGTGTCACTCAAAGCCACCCAGGCTTATGAAAAGAGAAGACTATATAAATTCTCAGGGGCAGCGGTCTTAAAACTTCACCTTGTTTTCCACTGTGAATTGAAGACATTCTCAGTGTCTCTAATCATAACCACAGCTCACCTCTCCCAATCTACTTCATCAGATTGCCTTGTCCATCGTCCACACAGCTCAGCAATGTACTCCTTCTTCCAGGACGTGCTTTCTAGCTATCTCATCCCACCTTAAATCTCCAGTAGGAGGAGGCATGTTCTCCTATCACAGCTCTTATTTTCCACACTTGTCATTGCCTACATGGAAAGGTATGATATATTCCCAATGAATCATTTGAAAAAAATCAAGTGAGAAAAATGGAAATTCTGTGAGTGCAGAGATAATGCCAGTCATACCGCATGTATAAGAAAGGACTTCCAAAAACTTGAAGGAAAATCCATTCCCTTTGCATTCCATTTTCTATGAACTTTTTGAGGCCGCCTCCTATGTATGCCCAGAGCCCCTCACTAGATCTAAAGCAGAGCTGTGGCTTGATACATACATATATATACACAATTTTAAATAGAATATTTTTAAAAACTATAAGGCTTATAGAGGAAGCAATTATTTTTGACAATGTATATATCCTTGTTATAGTCTGAATTGAATAATTGTCATTCTATTTTATCCCTTTTTCCCTACCTTGAAAACTTTCTTTCAATTCATTTTTAAACCAAATGTTCCCTTAGAAATCAACATCAGGTGAGTAATAGATTGATCCCCATCTTCATTTTCTGGGAAAAAAAACAGATGGATTATATATTCTTGATTCAAATTTTAAATGTGAATTTTGAATATTACCCGCAGGCTTAACACAAAGCCTTTCCTAATTTCCCTATACCAGGTGTGTTGGGTGTAGGTTCATTTTCTTACTAGGTTGTGTATGTTATTGTCACACAGAGCCTGGCATAGAGAGATAAGTCAGTCAATATTCACTGAATGGGACTGGGAAAGAAGCTGTCTTGATGTACCAAAAAAGAAATCATGTTTTTCTCTTCTTTAGTTCATTAAAAAGATTAGGTTTTGTTTGTTTTGAGGTATGGTATGTTTATTCTTTTCTCTTATTTACAAGAAAAATGAATTTGTAAAAACTGACATGGAGATTTCTTACCACACATTTACATTTTGGGAACTGAAATAAGATTCATGCTGTAAAAAGCTAAATATATGTGATATTCATGGTTGAATTTATCTCAGTGTTTACTCCCCTTTCTGTTGAAAGCCTTATTTTAAATATTCTATTTTTGACACCCAAAAACTGTATTTGATGGTAGCATATTAAAAATGTTAAGCATTCCCAAGCCATAATTATTTTAATGGCTACTTTCACTGCATACATTTACAACAGGACACACATTCTCTAGTACATGAAAAGTGCAGTCTATAGTTTTGGTTTCAAAATGATAAATTTTTCATAAAATAGTATATTTTTAGTTTGTCAGAAAAATATAACCTAGTCGGTTACTGCTAATGAGACTTGCTGTTTAAAAATACATAATCCAACAGTCAAATTCAGAATATGTTTACAGAATATTGAATTATCAATTTCCAGGAAACAATTCATTTAGAAAATATGACTAATCAAATAAGTCCTACATATATATTTCAAAAGCAGATTGTTGTTGTTTTTAAGTCCCATGAAGTCACTTCTGATCATAGCGACCCGAAATACAGGAGGGAAACACTACCTGGTCTTGTGCCATCATCTCAGCTCTTGTTAGGTTTCAGCTGATTGTTGCGGGAATCTTGTGGAAGGTTTTCCTCTTTTTTACTGCCCCTCTACTTAACCAGGCAGGATACACCTCTCCAGGTATGTTTCTTTATTGAAGTGTCTTATCCTAACATTAAATAGCCATTTCATCATTGAGCTCAGAGTTCACATTTTACTCTTAGAGATATAAATGAACTGCAATCAAGGCTCTTGTATGTGTTCATGGTCCAGCTTATGACTTGTGTCTTGCTTCCTTTCTTTGAATAATAGTTATTATTATCATTATCATTATTGTTATTATAGACTCAGAGTTGCACAAATATAAAATGTTTTGCCTGTCGCTTAAGTGCACTCCTAAACTCTATAGACAATTTCTGAGATGATAGGCCACCCCCTTTTTAAATTTTATCAAGAAGTAGGTGAAGGTTTACAAAGCTGATCACTGTTTTGCATTCAACAATCCATACACAGTCTGATTCTATCCATCCATTGCAACTTATCCTGCTTTCTCCCGGTGTTTCCTGTTTCCATTTCTCCTTTTCCCCTCAGTCTCTGAATTGTGTCTTCAGGTTAATAATTCACTATTAGTTGTTCTATCATGGTGCTAAGTTCAGTTCTAGACCTAAAGGCAAAGGGCCATAGTCTTGGGGTGCCCCCTGTCTCTATCTAACAAATAAACCTGGTCTTTTTCACGATTTTTTTAAAGTTCTATTCCACATTTTTCTGTCCTAAGACTTCCTATGGTGACTTTTTCAGAGCAGTTCATATTGGTACTTGGGCAACATACAGTTCTCCTGAGCTCGGAGTTGTAGAGACTGAAGTTTATGTGAGCACTGGACTGCTTTTTTTCATGTGTCTTTTCATTTTCATTACTCTATCCTTTAGATGGGGAGAGATCGATAGCTGCATCTTTGAGGACCACTCACAAGCTGTTAGGACCCCGGTATCTACTCATAAAATTAAGATGTATAATATTGTCTTTTTGAACAATGTGCTACCAACAGATCTGGGTAACTCCTGAGATATGGTTTTATTCTCTCACGCTTATCAACTGATTGCCTCATGCTGTTGACATATTTATAAAAGCAGACAATCTCATCTC
Organism: Nesogale talazaci; assembly: GCA_004026705.1. NCBI lineage: Eukaryota > Metazoa > Chordata > Mammalia > Afrosoricida > Tenrecidae > Nesogale > Nesogale talazaci. The sequence goes on along the minus strand of PVJH01000308.1, from coordinate 44,615 downwards.
TTTTATTATTAAAAGATCATTTTATTGCTGTTATAAAAACCCATATCTCAATTATATCAAGCATATGTGTATATATGTCACAATCATTAATTTCTAAACATGTATTTTCTAGTAAGTCCCTGGTATCAGCTCCTCATTTCTCCCTTCCACCCACCACCCCCAACATGACTCCTTGATACATTGTAAATTCTTATTGTTTTAAAATCTTACACCGACCACTATCTCTCCCCAATCCCGTCCCCCCCATAGTTTCTGTTGCTCTTCCCCCTGAGGGTAGGAGGTGGTTATGTGTAGTTCAATGCAATTGGTTCCCCCTTCCTCCACTCCTCTTCCCACCTTTCCCCTGCCCTCCTAGAATCTCTACTTCCCATTCCTGTACCTGGATTCCACGTGTTGTGAGCTCTTATCTCTTATCTGTAACTGCACATGCTCCAGTCTACTGCGAAGTGGAAGGCAGGACTAAGGTCATGAGAGTGGGGGAGGGGTGAGGAAGCCTCAAGGAATCAAAGCAATATTGTGTGTTTTATCGGTACTATATTGTGCTCTAGTTGGCTCATCCCTTTCTTGTGACCCTTCTGAGATGGGATGTACCATTGTCCAAAGATGGGTTTTGGAAAACTTCATCTTTCTGTCTCAGAATGATGGCTGAGTTTTGAATCACTGACTTAATGCTTATCACACAGTGCCATCATGGTTACTTCACTTGTGTAAAACACCTTCCCATTCTGTGCTTCCCATCTCTCACCCAACCTTGGTCCAAGATGCAGAAAAACTGGCCTAGATTTACTTTCTACATTACTTTCTCCTCATAGCAATCAAATAAGGTCACCCCACAAAAATGTATTGGACTCAGAATAAGAGTACAAATGGACGCCTGCATAGCATCTGTTTAATATGTATAGTGTATAAATCAAGAGAACAGATTGCTAAATAAAGCATGTCCTTTCTGTTGTCCTTGAATAATATGCCACCCTAATGATATGGCAGTCTAGCTTCAATTCAGAACTCTCTGACTCCTTGAATTTTTACACTGGAATGTGGCAGTGTGGGAAGGCCTGACTATTGAACTCCATCTTTTATTGTGAGAAGCCTTATGCACACAGATATGGTTAGTAACTACTTCTGAGATCCATAGGATCAAGTTATACCCCCTCATCACAGCTTAAGACTTGTCATTTGGTTGGCAAGTCCTCTAAAATGTGTGTCCTAAGGACAGAGCTCTTGTATAAATGTTGTATTGTATGACAAAGTCATCATTCTCTCCAAGAAAACTTCCTGAAACATTTCCCAAAATATATTATATTGAGCTTTCTATGTGTTAATGGTCTACCTATTTGACCTATTAACATTCCCTTTGTACGTTTCTTCCCATTAAGTTCACTAATCTTTCCTAAAAAATATCAATCAGTAAGTGTTTTCACTTTACATGTTTAATAAACAGCATGAACACTCCAGAATGCATCTATGAAGGGTTTTAAAAATGTTCAGTGGCCAAATATCAATAAAGTCTCCAAAAAATAGTATTGATAACCATTATAGCATCACTATAGGGCAGAGTATAACTGTTCTTTTGAGTTTATGAGGCCATAAATCTTTTAAAAATGTTTTGTTCACATAAAGTTTATTTACCATACAATTTAATCTTTAAACATATTAATAAGATTTATGAAGTCATCACTATAATCAATGTCAGAAAATATTTTCCTCTTGGGCTCCTTACAGTAAGATCCCAATTTCCCTCTACTGTGTTCTTAGGTAACTATTAATCTAGTCACTGCTTCTGTAGATTTACCTATCCTGAAATTCAAATACAAAAAAAAAACATAAAGCACAAAAAGCTCAACAATGATAACAAAACAGAGAAAAACTGCAACTGAAAAGAGAACAGAAAATTTTAAAAACTGAAGAAATTTTAAAATGGGTCAAAGGGGAGATCTAATTATAAGGTGTTGCATGTTGACCTAACTACATTTGCACTGACCCACTCTCCAATGCTCTCTGTCTGATAGTAAGGCTATTTACATGCCTGAACTATGATCACCAGAGATACAGTGGAGGTTTAATCTATGTGGGGATGCTGCAAAAGGATGTTGGGTGTCCACTGTCATCCATAGTCTTCTGCAAACCGCGTGTTCTGAATTTGTGCTCTGATACCATTCCATCTTTGGGATTTGGATTTTTTTCTTGTAGTCCTTTGATCACACAGACTGGTGTTCTTCCATATGGATTTAGCTGACGGATCAGTTAGATAGATGCTTGTTTGAAGATAAGCTTTCACGTCCCCAGACATTATTCTATCTAAGAACCGGTCACCATGTGGTTTCTTTCTAATATGTTGCTGTAGCTTGTGTGACACGAAGTCAGGATAGATTTGAAACCCTCTCCCTTAGGAAATATTGGGTAAAATAAATAATAAAATGCATCCTAACTAATTTATTTTCATTTCAATTGTATAAAACCACAGTCTTTCTTAACCTTCTTGGAAGAATAGACATATTTAAGAACTAGAATCTTCAAAAAGGCAATGCTACTCTTAAAAACATTAGATTGGAAACGTGCCATTGACATTAGAACTCTACCAAATTAACAACAAAATGCTCAAGTATATCAAGTTTTCCTTCTAGTAAATCATAAATTCATTCTAGATGAACCTGAAGTTATGATAAGTGAAAAAATTAATTTTAAAATGCTAAAACCAAGGAAGTCAGAAGCAGTATTTGATTTCAGGAGGAAGATGAGTGAGTGACATTCCTATCAAAGTGAATTGTATAGTGTTAAACAGATTGTGTATGAATTATTGATGGCATATTATCCTGAGCTCCCCTTCTGCTGTTTCCATGTAGATCACTGAATTTCAAAGAGCAATATGCCAGGAACAATTTTCTGAGCAAGCATTACTATGTGGGATTATTTTAAAAGCTCTACTTTTTGTGTTAGTGGCTTCCATAAAGGTTTAAACCACAGTTTCGATGTTCATCCAACAATTTCTATACAAATTGTTTGGTGACATTGGTTGATTTTTCCAAAGCACATGGATATCCTACTTTCAGTTTTGAATTTTACATTTCCAGTAATACAAGCATACATTCTCTGCTCCCATATCTTCTTATCTTTGTTTTAAAGTAACTATTGATTACTTGACCTCATGTAGATGATTTGTTTTAAGTAGCGCAATACTCATAGGCAATCTCCTTTATTTTGTGAGCCAATCTTCTATAGAGGTAAAAGGTACTACTTATTTTAATTTTTCCCATTTTGCCATTGTACTTCATAGTCAGAAAATAGTAGCTACAAACATTTGAGAACTACATAATTTGATTTTGAGCCATTAAACCATTCTTTCACTCAACAAAAATATATGATGGCGTAGGAGTATTTTTCTGTAAAATGTGTTGATTTTGCCTGGTAAGAACTTTACTATGGGGTCCATATATTATTGTTCAAAAAATGATTGATAAAGCTAGGATCTGATTGATACACAGTGATAGTCTAGAGGCTGGTTTCCTGATAGATTTATAGCTGATAATATTTAAGAAGACCTAATGTGAGTGCTGGTGGTGTATTGGTTTTCTCACTGTACTGTCAACGACATGATCAGCAGTTTGAAACCACCAGCTGCTCCAGGGAGAAAGATGAGGCTGTTTACTCCTATAGAGATTTTATCTATTCTCTAGCATCTCAGTGAAAATGCCAACATTGTTGTACTCCATTTCGTTTAACTCATTCTGACTCCTTAAGCTCCTGGGAGGTAGAATGAATCCTGGCCCAGGTGGAAGGGTTGGTTTAAAGAAGGAAGGTCTCAAGAGATCTTTATCATTTCTTCTCATTTTTCTCTATGTCTATCTTGAAATCTTTCTCAACATGGGTTGGATAGTAGTCTTATTCTCAGCATGGAATGAAGAAAAATGTCACTTAGGCTTATAGCTTCAACATAAAAATTCTGAACTACAGTCTGAGATAAGACATCAACATTGATCTATGTAGTCTGTTATCTCAGACAAGACACTGCAGAGTACCCTGTGTTCCGGAAATTCCTTAGTTGACTACAACTGTTTTCATCAAGTTGACCCTATAGACAGAGAAGAACTTCCCCATGGGGTTGCCAAAGTTGTGAATCATTCATGAAAGCAGACTGTCACATCTTTTCTCCCACAGAAAGACTGGTGGATTTCTGAGCGGCCAAGTGTCCTATATAACTGCACCAACTGAGCCTCTGTAGTAACCCTTTTCTGTCCCTAAAAGTTTAGTCCCTCAAAATAGAAGAGAGATATATTGACCCCTCCTGGAAGGAGTTACAATGGTTGTTAAATATCTACATAAGTGCCAAAATCTTTATCCTGCCTGCTCAAATACCGGCTTACCTCAGAATGAAGCATGGCACACTCACCAGTATATACACATCTCATTTGTTCAGTATAGTTTTACCTGCACCTACTGGATGCTAAAACTTCAGCTACAAGTTTTGCATACAAACCTAAGCATGAAAGAATCATTAAGCAAAGGAATTCCAGGGCATACTTTCATTCATAAAAGTGATTTGGGACAGTGCAGAATATACCACAGGGACAAGAGTGAAGGCCCTGACCAGATAGATAGTAAAGAGACCTTGGCCCCTTTTCTGACAGAAGGTGTAGGCTACTCAGATAAAGGAGAGATTTTGTTGATTAAGCAAGTGGGGCTAACTGAAGACATCTTTCTATAGATCTGGCAAGACTTAAGGAATAAATATGCCAAATGGTGTGTTAGTCCAAGTAGACTAGAGAAACAAATTCATAAACGTGCATATGGATTTAAGGGAAATGTTTATATACAAGAGGAATGGAACATTGAGAAAGTATCCCAACCCAGTCCAGTCCCAGGTCATAAGTCTGATATTAGCCCATATGTCCGATGCCAGTCTTTGAAGCCTACTTGTGACTCACGAAGCATATTCAATGACACCTGGACAATCACAAGCCAGTAGTTGCAGAGCCTTGTGTATCCAGTAGCATCCAGATGCTGGCAGTGGTCTTGCCATGACTCCTTGTTTCCAGGGCTCAGGGTCAATAAGCAGTATCCACTGGCAGATCCAGAAGCATCTCGGTGCTGGTAGGGGCCTCCCCATGGCCTCCCAAGCATCTCAGCACCTGCAGGAGTCTCCACATGGCTTCTCCAGCCCCAGAGGTTTGGTTCCATCAGGGTAAGCCCATGTGGCCTCTCCTTCGGCTCATCCAGTCTCCAGGAATTAGGGTCTATCAGCAAGCTGTCATCTCATCTTGTCTGTACTTTGTCTCCAAGGAAGCAAATCTAGTCTCTTACCTCCAATTGGGAAATACTGAGAGACTTCCCAGAATTCTTAGGAGCAAGCCATGCCCACACAGAGGCCTCATTGACCATCTCCAGATTGACAGGCTAGACTCCACCCCTACACTCCTAGTGCTGAAGTTGACACAGATTAAGTGACTGCCACACAGGGGAAGGGGTGCTAATTTCTGAAATAACACTACGGAAGATTCATGATTAATCATAGGAAAGAATTTTGAGCTAAGTCTGCATATAACAGATTTGCACTGTGTGTTACAATGAGTTTGGATCCACTGGACTCTCCTGTTGGTTTGGTTTTATTCCGTCTTGCTTTTTGGTGAAGTGTATGCAAGGGAGCAATGGGATATATAAGTCTGAAAAGAAGAGGATTTCTGGCTGCACCCCCTCTCCAAACAATACAAAACAAAACAAAGAGCACAATAATTGGATTCATGAGTTGGAAAAAAAGATCAAAAGTGAGTTTGTAGTGTGAGGAAACCTGGATGAAGCCTGAGTAGCAGCAATATTGCAGGAATCTCCAAAGAGAGGGATCCAATAAATGGATTCAAGATGAGAGTTTCTAGGGCTAAAGTGGTACAAGGATGAACAGGAGACTGTAGTCTCAGAGACACCAAGTTTCCTCAAGAAGGTCAGCATGTTCAGGATGCTCCAGGATAATGAGGACTAACTAGTAATAATCATATTTGTCAGGATTGGCAGCAAGGAAACTAGTGACAAATTCTTTGTACTGAAGGAAAGAAGGAAAGGAAAATTTATAGCACATTAAGAGTGTCTGATGAATGAGATCACCATGTTGCCTTCTAAGCCAGTGAGGGGAGTCTCTGTGCATACTAATTTCCCTCTTGTTCAGGGCTGTAAGGCTATCTATTATCATGGGAAACAAACACCCATATTTTGTTGTCTTTTCTGCAGCTTCACAGATGCATTTTCTTTTAGAAAGTCAACATGATTTTAAAGTTAGTACTAAGTAATTATGCCTTGTCAAAAATCTAAGAAGGTTTAAGCCATACAAAGAGTATAATATTGTTAATAATTCATAATCAGTTTTAAAATGTAGTAAGTACCTGACACTGCCTTATACTCCTTAAAACCCGATGTTTTCTCAGAAAAGAAACTTGAAGTTCAAGAAGCTTAAGCTCACATGCCCTAGGTTGAGAGAGAAAGCAAGACAAGTAAACTTTAACCCAGTTGCCCAGCCTCTTTCGTGCTCATTCAATATTCCATGTACTTCCAGTTTATGCTCAAACTGTCCCAATCTACAGATGTTTGCACTCAGTTCATGAGGTCTGATTAAACCTGATCTGCTACAGACAAAATGTTCCAGGACTATTTATTGAATGAATTGATTAAAAAGTCACATGTTTCCATAAAGGTCAGACTTTCTAATATAAAACCCAAGATAAATAATAAGTAACATAGACAATTATCTCAGACTGTTAGGCGATTTGCCATCCTCACAGGTGTCGTGATGTTTGAGCCCTTTGTTGTCTGTGTGTCTATCAATCTGAACGAGATCTGTCCTCTTTGGTGCTGACCTATTACTTTGCCCAAACATGATGTCATTTCCCAGAGTTTTGGTCTACTCCCATAAATAGTTATAATGTTAGAAACTCATGGGAGTAAGTCTACCCGACCTACGAGGTCGCTGTGAGTGGATTATACAGCCGTGAGGAGTCTTGTTTATTGGCTCTTCTGACTTTTCGGGTCTCTTCTGGCCACATGTTTATAAGATGTGAGATGAAATCCCACCATCCTGGCTTCTCTAAGGAGCATTCTGACTGTGCATGAGATTGTGAGATCAAAACTAGTAATTGTTCTAAATGGTTTCAGGAAGTTCCAACGTAGACATTATATGACTCAAGACAATATAATACTGACTAGTTTGAATTGAAATCAAGGTGGCTCACAGAGAGTCCCTGAACTGGGAGCCTCCCACCAACAGACAGCTCTTATTTGCCCTTGCTGTTATGTAACTTTGCCCTTAGTTTGAAATCATTGAACCTACCCTTCCAAAAAATGTCACTGTCATTGCATTGATCTTTACTCCTAGCAAACCTCCTCTAGGACAGGGAAGAACTCTGCCTCTGACCTTCCAATAGTGGAACTCATTACAGTGGTAGGAAACCTCATCTTTCTCCCTTGCAATGATTGGTGGTTTCAAAATGTTGACCTTTCAGTTAGCAGCCCAACTCATAACCCAGTACAATACCAGGGCTCCTCAAACCAACCACGACTTGCCATATTTTTTTTCATTTCAATACTTTCACTTATTTCTCATGCAGCTTTTAATCCTTTCAAAGACTTTGAGCCATTTCTTGCATTGTATGCACTTGGCCCGACTTACCTACAAATTTCATCTTAAGAACAGTGCTAGAAATGAACCTCATTCACAAACATTCACACTGTTTTAAAAACTTGGGTGGTTCTGACACATAGATAAATTATATTATTATATACAGTAATTCTTATACTGAATGAATTTCATTTCTTTCAGTTCTGGCATAGCTTGGGTAAATCTTCCTTATAACCATCTGCTTACCTTCCTTCAATTCTGTGCTGCCAACCAAACTTCTGCTCTTTAAGTTTGTTTTTTCTCCTATGCGAGCTTAGTCAGGAAGAAAAGGTTAGTGCATGTAGAGGGTACTCTAGTTTATTCAGGTCACCTTTATCCCATTAAGGACAACTATCTTGGCATGCAGGTTGCCACTCATAATTTTGGGGCATTCTAGATTAGGTTGAGTTGATGCAATTCATTTTCATGTATATGTGGTTAACAACCAGATCCTGGTTCCACAGATTTAAATGCCAGAAAGAAACTGCTTGATAACAAATTCAAACCTGAGGAATTGCTGTGCTTCATGCAAATTGATGCAGTGCTAAAATGCTATGGGTTGAAAAGAATGTTTGCAGATTTTTTAAGACTGAGAGTTAACAATTTCAAAACAGAAAATAAAGGTCATGGTCATGGGATGTTGGGAAAGCAAGCACTTGAGATTGAGTGTTGAAATATGCTTTGGACAAAACTCCACCTGCGCACTCTCCCAACCAGCTGTTAGTTAATTGCTCTCTGTTGTGTGATCTCTACCCGCCGTTCTAACCATAGCAGGAGCAGGATATGCCAGTGCTCCCAGACAAACATAGTTATTCTTCCCTCCCCCTTTACACATACAAGTGGATTGGTTAGTAAACTAGCGAAAGCATTTTGAGGTGCTCTTCCTGTGTCTGCCTCCTTTACCAGATTGTAAAATCTGTGAGGGAAGCTTTTCACTTAACAAAGATGGGGGGTGGCCCAGGTAGCAGGATCTGCTGTATGTATTGGGGAGTCAGTCATGAACTGTCCAATGTGGCTGACCATGTATAGTTCACATTTCAAGTGAAGGGACATGGAACCATCATTTGCTGCCTGAAGGAGGAGGCACCCTGGTAGCATAGTGGTTTATGTACTCAGATGCTAATCAGTAGGTCAGCAGTTTGGAACCATCAGCTTCTCTAGGGACAAAATTGAGACTTCTGGTCCAATAAAGATTTACAATCTCAAAAAAAAAGTTACAATCTCAGAAATCAACAGGGGTGTGTCTCTTCTGTTCTAAAGATTTGTCGTAAGTCAGAATTGACTCGACCGCAACATTGAGTTTGTTTGTTTGCTGTTTTAATGGATGTTAGAGAAGCCAGTAAACCAAAACATTAATGGCCTTGTCCAGAATTGAAGCTGATGATACCTTGCAGCACAATTAGAAAACTTTAATGAAAGGACAGCAGAGCAAGCTCATGGAAGCAGTAGTTGGACTTTATTGTATAATTATTTTATGGCAGCCCTGTTATTCTTTAATTGCCAAAAACAGGCTGCTGGGAAGGTCTCATGATAAAGAAATTGTGGTGGTGGTTGGGTGTTATCAAGTCTATCTCAGTTCACAGGTACCCATGGATAGTTAAGCATCCCTATAGAGTTTCCTAGACATAGTGATGACATGGTGGGTCAGACTTTGGGCTACTAAATGCAAGATAAGTATTGGAACGTGCCAGTTGCTCTGTAGGGAAAATATGAGGCTTTTACTCCCATAAAGAGTTATAGTCAGGGCAGTTCTACTCTGTATGTTGGATCACTGTGAATTAGAATTCACTGAAGGGCAGTGAGGTGGTGTTTTTTTTTTAATCTCCACAGCAGTATACTGCCCTTAGAGGCTGCAGATAGATTCTACCTGCCAATCTTTGATTTACAGTCCAGCACTTAAAGCGTTCACTATCAAACAGGAAAAAATACAAACTCACTTCCATTCAGTTGATGCCGACTCACAATAACCCTAAAATACAGGGTAGAAAAGCTCTGTGAGTTTCTGAAACTGTCGCCTTTACTGAAGTAGCAAACCCCGTCTTTCTTCTAAGGAGTGGCTGGTAGTTTGGAACTAATGATTTTTCATATCATAGCCCATCAACTAACCAACAACAGTAACAACAAAGCATCGAATGAATTCCAACTGACATAGACTCTATGTAAGGTTTCTGACACAGTAAATCTTTACAGTAGCAGACAACCTCACCTTTCTCCTGCAGAGCAATGGATGTGCTTGAACCACCGCTGCGGCATTTAGCAACCCATCACATTTTCCAGGGCCATATAAATTGAAGTCAAATGATTTAAATTGTCATAAATTTGGGACATGGTGGAGCTACAATCTAAACCCAAGTGGAACTTATAGCTACAGAGCCTACGTTGTGTTCAGTGTCCATATAGAACTTTGGTTAAAGAACTAGGATGCTAATGGGAACATCAGCAACTCTAAGCACCAACCATTATGGAGGAAAAAAGATGTAACACTTAATTCTTCATCACCCTTCAAAGCTGGAATGGAACTCAGTCCAGGGAGATCATAGGACAACAGGGAGACCTTTAAAGGAAGCAATCACATCCGTGTAGAATGTACTCCTCAGAGCAAACATCTCTATGAGATGAGAAGGACAGCTGTTACCGCAAATTAAAGTTCAAAGGAAGGAAGGGACAGGAAAGAAGGATGGATGGAGGGACTATACTCAAGGAGGAAGGGGGAAGAGTTAGGCTACAGTGAGTGGATTGCAGCCAAGGTCAGGGAAGAAAATGTGTATAAATTATTGAATGGAGACCAGAGCCCCTGTGGCATAAGTAGTTGAGTGCAGGACTGCGGCCCGTGGACTTGGCAGTTCAAAGCGAATGGCAGCTCTCAGGAGCAGTGCTGGGTAGCTCCCATGACCACCAGAGGGTGGTGATGCCCACCCCCCCAAATTGTTGAATGGAAAACTAATTCGTTCTTGAAACTTTAACCACAGAACCATAAAATGTTGGTTTTTTAATGATAGTTGACGGCCGACGGGGCATTTGTACCCCATTCTATGAGTTGGAATCCTGTGGATGGCAGTGGGTTGGGTCTTTCTGTTTCCTCTCGTGTACTATTTGCTTTATTCTGCATCACATTCAGTCTGCCACAGAGAGCAGGTGTGGTGAGGAGGATGCGATCAGACAAAAGAAAGACAGGCTCAAACCAGCAAACCACCAATGGAACGGCCCTTTGCTTATGAAGTGTAGAGATGTTCTGTGGGTGAGGATTAATCAGAAAGCATGTGCCACACCTCTCAGTTCCCTTAGTTCACCCTCTTTGTGTGGTAGCCTTAGTTGAGTCTTTCTTCATTCGTGCTATTACACATCCTCTCTGTGCCCTCCCCAAAGAGAAATATGCATTGTTCAGTAGTCAGAAGAGAAAAGAAGAAAATGGCGTTAGAAGAAAGCTCTTCTAATTCACTGTTTCATCTCAAAACAGCATGTAATGAGTTGCATCGCATGTTTCAGAAGAATGTTCAACTCTTGGGCAACTCAATGACAGTAATTTTCAATTCTATCTATCTTTTCTTTTTTTTCTTCAAGGTTTAGTACCACTGATATATGCCAGTTTATTTGTTTCATTTAATTTCCAATTTTGAATGTCTAAATTTGCCTTCTAGGCAGAAATTAAGTCCCCTTGTGGAATGAGATTAGATGAACACGTCACAAAGATCATTTCAGTTCTTGGTAACCTTAAATGAAGTAAGCTAATAAAGCATTAAATTAACATGTTGTAAAACTTCCTAAAGTTATAATATGCTTTTAAGTGGCAGCTCTGAGCTTATTATCTTTAGCGCTAAAGTCAACATAAATGTCTTTCAGTTGATGATATTGTGATGAGACAACATTTTATCAATTTTAGGAAAATATGTTGCAACTGAATTATAAAATATGGATAATTTAATCATTTCCCTTGAATAAATGTATTTCTCCAAAATGGCATTGTTCTCTAATTAGTAGCCCTGGAGTTGTTGGCCATAAATGTGCCTTATCAGAAATCTTTTAACTATGAGATCATCCTTCAGACTAGCTCATCTATCTCTACAGACCTTAGACACATCATTCTCATTCAGCCAAATGAGAATGAAGAAATGATTATAACAACAGCAAGCATTGGTTTAGGGTGGCAGAATTTGGAAAGGGTTTTGATTTTTTCACTTGATCTTTCCTAGGTAGACTGCTTTCCTTTTCTCTGTGCAATCTAGAGGCCCTGGGGCTTAGGGACACTGCCTAGCTTCTTCAAGGTCATGCCGGTGGTAACTCCCACAATGCCTTTTTCTACTCCAGCACACTTCTCATATAAAAATCATATTGCGGACAATTTAAGAGATGAACTTTAGAAAATAAATGTCTCCAGGGAATTACATTTAAATCGTTTCATTAACTGCACTACATAAAGAGAGGAAAAATGTTTCCCCACCCTTGTATTTTGCTATTGATTATAGCAATGTTCTACCCAGCTCACATGGGGAGTATAATTTTCCATATAATGAGATGGTCTGGGATGACGATATTGTTCCATCTTGGTGCTATCCCATAGAATAGCCACTGGCCCTCTCCAGCTTTATGTATTTGCAATGTGAATGGAATGACTAACCCCAACCAAGTGCAATGCTCCTCAAGTCGATGCCGACTCAGAGTGACCCTGCCTAGACAGGGTGGGGGAACTTCTTTCTATCAAGGTCATTCAGATGTTTATAACATCATCTGCAAGCCAAACAAAATTACCAACTTGACATTAGTATGTTATCTTTTCTCAAAGATTTCTTTAAGTCACCCCTTGTTGATGGTTGGAACTGCCTCTTTGGGGTGAGGTGGGTGTTCTTAGCTAGTATTGATGACATCACAGGCCTTTATATGTATAGCCTCTGGGCTGAACAAATTCTACCCCCCACTATAGACTAAGGATCTATTTCTTACAATTGCATTTAAATTAGGTTAACATTTAATTTTCAAGGGTCACATAGTGCTAGCAAAGAAAATGAGAATCTGTCTCTTCAAAATTGATAACTATTTAAAAATGTCAGCTTTTTGAGTAGAAAAAAATATTTTTTTCCTGAAAGTATTTGATGTTATTTCTTCCATTAACAATATTTTCAATCCAGAAACTTTCCTCCAGTGTTTTGTACATGTATTCTCATTGTGTTAGCGGTGATTACAATTTTGTGTTGCTTCTATTTTACTACCACAGGGTCTCAATCCAGTTCAACAAAATTACTTCTGACTCAGTTTTAATACTGGATTTTCAAAATATTTTTGGATAAAGAATGAAAACAAAAAAATCCCCATGAAGTTTCAAAAAGCCACTGCTCTGGTTGGACAGAAGATCACTAAGTAAAAGGGACATTGCTCTGTTTGAAAGGCCAGAAAGTTCATTCAGAATCTCTTCACAAGTTGTATGGATGATGATGCCGGTGATGATAATAGTAATGGCACCTAAGAGTTAAGTTAGTAATTTGTTACTAACCTCTAGCCTAAATACTTTATGTGCATTTGTTAATGCAATTTTCACATTAATGCAATTTTAAGGTTGGTTTTGTTATAACACATGGAATCCCTGGATGGTGGAAATGATTAACCTGTCCACTTATTCACACAAAGGTTGGAGGTTCAAATCCACCTCAAGTGGCCCTCCAGAAGAAAAGTAGAGTTGTCTCCTGTGAAAACCAGCCACTGAAAACTTTAGCTTGGACAATTCTACTCTTATATACATGGAATCCCAATGAATAGCAGTTTTCTCTAAGGTGACAGTTGTTTTTCGCTTTTATATATATTTTGCAAGTATAGTTGCTATATCTTTCTTTTCTTCTGTTTTTGTATTCTCCTTCCTGCCCTTCTGGAGAAGTTATGTATGCCAGTCTTACTCTAATTTAGCTGCCTTTTGAGCGAGAGTGGACTGTTTCCTATTATCTTCTTATAACGGCATATGTAATTTTAGCATATGGGGGGGAGGGGTGATCTGCACATGTCAATTTGGGAACGGTGGCTAAAAGTCTTCCATTATTCAGAGTCCTCATTGAAATGTAGGTTAGCATGCAGTATTGGTACAGACAATGAAATAACAGAACTAGTACAGTTTTCCCTCCGTGATATTATGTAATGATTGACTGGGGCGATAATATCTCCAATGGGTTGGCCCTCTGTGGTTGGCCAGGAACCCTGTACTTAATGATCTCAGATATCCTACAAAATGGGACTGTCCATATCTAACACTTGAGGATAGCAAATATCACAGGTTAGGCAAGTCCACAGGGTTACAGAGAAAATGACTAGAGAAATCCAAACAGGACTGTTAACCAATAGGTTCTGGTTCAACCCCTAACTGAGAATTTGCAACTTCATCACCACATACAGAATTTATATTTAACATCATTTATAGGGTGATTCATTCTTTCAAATCACTGACTATTTAAACCAAATTCTCTTTGACTTCAACACCATATCTTAGTTGGCAAAATAGATCACACTCTGCCTGCATACATAGTGCTTGCTAATAACTGGAAGTTTGGAGCTTGGAGTCAAACAGCCACTCTGCAGGAGAAAGATGTGGTGTTGGCTTCCATAAAGTTTACAATCTCAGAAATTCTGTTGAACAATTCTTCTGGTAGAGTCACTATGAGCTGAAATTGTAGTGTATCAACTCTCCATTCTGTGCACTGGTCAAAATCCCTCATCATACTCTATATTCCCTTTCCATTGACTCTGAAGAGGAGAGAGAGAGAAATCAAATTCCTAGACACACAAATACACACAAAGGCACAGTTTCCTATAGTGTGTGCATGTGTGTGTAGGCATAGGAAAAGATGGTACAGTCATATATAAAGTGACATGTAGGGTTTAAAGTGCATGTGGATGTTTATATATTTATATCTTACTGGTAGATAATAGAAGCATTTTTTAAATTTATGATCCGGAGAATCTTTTAATTCCCTTTCCTCTTAAAATTATATGTGACATATACAAGACTTTCAACTTTTAACAGAATTCAGAAAAGAAAGAGTCTATTGGAAATTCACAGCTCACATATTCAGATGAGACATTTGCATGAAATACTAAATTAGTGTGTCTTTCTGTTTGGCAATGCCATGCTCAGATCAAGTTCCACAGAGGAGAGGTATTCCTTATTATTGATATTATGTTCCTTTCCAACATATTGAGAGAGTTTACAGCAAAATTTTATCTATTACAGTTGCTAAACTACCAAAGGTTCATGAGGCGGGGAGTGAGGAGGGAGGGAGGGAAAATGAAGCACTGATACCAAGGACTTAAGTAGAAGGCAAGTGTTTTGAGAATGATGAGGGCAGCAAATATACAAATGTGCTTGACATAATGGATGTATGGATGTATGGATTGTTATCAGAGTTGTATGAGTGCCCAGTCAAATGAATTTTTAAAATGTCCTGGAAAACTCAGCTTATACATAGGTATATATGGTAATTTCAGTATTTCAACCCTGTTCTAATCAGTTCATTCATGGCATACACAGCAAATCCTGAACAACTGCAACATTTAAAAATTTTGTTTTTCCAGAATGCTAACCAGAACAGAAAATATCCCCAGTCAAAGTGCTGTGTTGGGAGACTCAAAGGAAGTATAAAAAGCCCTTTTGAGACTGGTTTCTGATATGGGTCATTGCTAAGGCTGTGGGGAGGGACATACATTCAAGGTGGCACTGTCACCTGCCAGCTTTAAGAAAGGAGCCACTGTTTTAGACTATGATAGTTAAGAGATCGGTTTGCTATGCTACATGAACACTGTCTTAGGTTTCTAGGAGAAAAACTTTCTAACAAGACTCCAACCTGTATTGTTTTCCATATCAGTTAATATTACAATTCTCCCACATATTAAAAAGGTGAGCTCCTTCTGGTAGAGCTTTATCCACCGAGGCCAACCCTGGCCAAACAGGTTTGAAGCACAGCTTGAGCGGTGCATAGAATACAATTCAAGTATTTCCCTACTGAGGATGATTCTCCGTTGCTTCAGTTTGTCACAAATCATCTCATAAGCACATCCTTGTACATGTTTTCTGGTGCTTGTGTAAGAATTTCTCAAAGGAATGTATTTTTCTGGTAGGATATTCAGGTCCTAAGATATGCACACTAAATAAAATAGAATGATTTCATTTGTTTTGAACATAAATTTTCTATTTCTGCCAAACCATAATTAAGGCTCTGGCTGACTTAAAAATAATCACTTTATTGCAGCCAATTAAAGTAACTTGAGGATTTATATTTTTAAAATCCAACATAAAGAGTATTATTTATGCAAATTGGGTGATTTAACTGGTTAACATTTTTAGCAAACGTCGGGGTCTTATTAAATAGATAATTAGCTTTTCAACAAATAATTATTAATTAGGGTTAACTTTGTCTCTACTCTTTAGTACTCATTTCCCCACCCCACCCCTGCTGCCATCCCTAGGCAACCATAAATCTTTTTTCTCCATATAAGAATGTGTCCATTCCAGGCAATTATAGAAATAGAACCATACAATAAGTGGTGTTTTGTGACTGCCTTATTTCATATAACATGATGTTTTCAGGATTGTCCCATGTTGCAGAATGGGCCAGTATTCCATTCTTTCTTATAGCTGAATAATATTTCATTATATAACGATGATCATGCATTCACTCTTTCAGTTGATGGATATTTTGTCTTTTTTAAATTAATGCTGCTATGAATATCTAGGCACATGTTTTGGTGTGAACATATTTTGTATTTTTTTAGAAGGAGGATTGCTGGTCTACAGAGTAACTCTTATGAAGCACTGGCCATGTAGTTGTTAAATGTTTGGCTGCTAAATAAAAGGGTAACTCTTCTAGATCACCAGGGGACAGGTGTAGCCCTCTGCTTTTGTAGGGATGACAGTCCTGGGAACCTAGGGGACAGTTCTACTCAGTCTTAGAGGTTAACAAGAGTCAGAATTCACATGGCAGCCAGGAGTGTGCTTACTTAGTAAGGAAATGCCAAACTTTTCCAATGTAGTTAGACCAGTTTTTATCCTAAGCGGCAATGTATGCACATGAGGGTTCTCATTTCTACACATAATCTCCAATTCTTATTCTTTACCTTTTCTAATTTTTTCATTACATTTGTAGTGATACCTTATTATGGTTTTTATTTGAGCTTTCATGGTGAGCAACTGTTCATGGGCTTAGTGGCCATTTAGATATCTTGTGTGGAATAATGTCTATTTAAAGTATTTTATTAATTGTGTTATTCGTCTTATGGTGTGTATGTGTGTGTATATGTGCATGGTTGAGTGTGTTAAGTTTTTTGCATGCCATCATCTTTGGTTCATTATTTATTTAATAGGCTGCTAGCTGTGCAATTGGCTTCATTATTGGGTTATATAATGACTGAATATATTGCAAATCTAAGTCCTTTAACAGGTATATGATTTTATATTTGTCCTCCCACTGTGTGGGTTGTGTTTTCACTGTGCTAGTTGATAACAGTTTTAAATTTCAATGCTCAGCTTATCTATTAATTCTTTTCTCTTATGTGCTTTTGATGTTATATGTGAAAGGGCCTCGCCTAGCCCAAGTTTACAAAGATTTCATAGTTTTTCTTCTAAAAGTTTTGTGTCAGCTCTTATATTCAGTTCTATGATCCATTTTGAAATATTGTGCATGATATGAGGAACTGATTCAACTTCATCTTGTAAGAATATGAATCACTTCCTCATATCATGCACAATAATATTTTAAAATCGAAGCGCTGTGCAGGAAAATCTCAAGAAAACAAGTTGTAATTGCAGCTCTTATTTCAAAGAAGATGGAGCTTTGTTGAAGTGCCTGCAAGACTGATACTACCTTTCATATTCAGTCAGATAATACCATGGCCTGATAGCTAGAGATCCTAAAGTTTAAGCCACTGGGAGTAATTGGAACCATAGGCCTTTCTTTGTCCACTACTGAGTGCACAATCAATTTTACAATTCTAACGTACCTAATCTTGAAGATACACCGCCCAAAAGTAAATGGAGTTAAATACGTGAGAGATTCAAAAGAGTCATGGAAAATGTAATGACAAGGTCAAGGGAGCTCTGTCATTGAGATCAAAATTGTAGATGTATAATTTTAGAAGTGCATGCATGCTGATGCGTGCCATAATTATCATGATAATTCAGAAAATGTAGTAATTGTTTTTGTTTATTGGAACACTCAAATGTTAACTGAGAGATCAGAGGTTCAAATAAAGCAATTTGGTATGCTTAAATAAAATTGATGTACAAATCCATTTTCATCAGAATATCTTTGTCATATATTAAATATATTTTTTAATTTTATAAATGAAAAATTGTGCTCCTTACAAATGAAATTCATAGGTTTTGAAAACCTAAGATAATGAGCTTCACAATTAGTCTACCTCCATTTAGGTTAATAGTTTTCAAGGTGACACATAAGAAGCTGGATGTTTGAAGAAGTGTCAAACCTCATCAAGATAAAATGGGCCACTCTGAGGGTTGTTCATTCATTTAAACGTTAATCTACTATCATGGAGTTATTACTAGAGAGATTTAAAAAGTTAAATACAACTCACAAAGTCCCTAGGAGACTCATACTATTAAAATATAATTCAGCATACAATGAATGCTAAAAATACATGTAGAAGAGTACTAAGTGTGATGGAAAAGTTCAAAAACAGCCCAGGGAAATAGCTTCTTTTGCTAGAGAGTCTATCTTCCCATTTAAGAGTGAGAATTTATGCCTATAAAATATATAACAACACAGCATTAGGGAATTACATGTCAAAATAAATGTGACAGAAAGTATAATTGACATTTTAAGAACGAAGAGATCACAATGATGATCATCAGGCAATAAACGTTTACTAGAATTCATATGGCATGGTGAACAAAGTATATTCTCATTGCCATCAAGTCAATTCTGACTCATAATGGTACTATAGGACTAGATAAAATTGCCCCTGTGGGGTCCGAAGACTGTAAATCTTTACAGGAATAGAAACTTTCAACTAATACCCACAGAGAGGCAATAAATAGACCAACACATAACTTCTGGGCCACCCAGGATCAGCCTTTGAAAGTAACATATCTCACTGACAATTGGCCCAAGAAGCCGCATTGCGATAAACTGAGAAATGCTTGAAGTTACACAGGATTTCATTTTACTTGCATCTATAAGCTACACCCACGGATGCAACAGACTAGAAATCAAGTGGCATATTGCATTAGACAAACCTGCTGCCAAAACCACTCTCTAATGTGTTAAAAAGCAAAGATGTCCCCTTGAGGACTGCATTGCTTCTGACTAAGTCAGGATTTTGTCAGTCACTTCTTAGACATAGGACAGCAGGACAGTGAATAAGGAATGCCAACAAAGAAGTAGTATCTTTGATTTATGGTGTTGGAGAAGAATATTGAGTATATCATGGACTGCCAGCACAAACAAGTCTTAAAAAAGGATATTCAGAAGGGTCTTTGGAAGGGAAGATAAAGAATCTTTGCTTGCCTACCTTCAGCATGTTATCAGGAGAGACCTATTCCTGGAGGACACTGTACTTAGAAAAGAAGAGGGTCAGCACAAAAGAAAAGAAAAGAGGAAACCCCTTAATGAGTTTGATTGACACAGTGACTGGAACAATGCACTTACAGGGAGCAATCATTATGAGCACAGCACAGGAGCATGCAGTGTTTCCTTCTGCTTGACCTAGCATTGTATTAGAGCAAATTCTACAGTACATTTAGGAGAGCGACAATGTCTCAGTCGGTTGGATTATATCTGAATCTCACTGTATAGTCTTAGGTCTTCCTAATATATTTATATATGTCTTAATGGTGGAAGGAAACAAAATGGCATGAGCTTCTCTGCCAAGACTGTGGAATATAAGATAGATGATGATAGATAGATACAGAGATAGTAGATACATAGCAGTCATGCCATAACAAGAGTAGTGTGTGTTGATGGAAGAATGAACATGGTCAATTAGAAAGTGTTGGGACATTTAGCATGACACTCTCTGATAGTCTGAGGAGCTTGGATGTGAACTCCTAAACAAAAATGTGGTCATTGAGTATGTTTTACCCCATTAATATTTAATTGTGTTTTAGACAAACGTATACACAGAAAATTAGTTACTCCTTTAAATAAAGTCTATGCAAATTGCTTATTCCATTGGTTATGGTTTTAGGTTTTCAAACTCATAGTGACCCCATAAGGCTGGGTAGAAAGGCCTCTGTGAGTTTCTAAGATTGTAACTCTTTATAGGAAGAGAATGCCCCGTCTTTCTCCTGAGGAGTGGCTAATGGTTTCAAACTAATGTCCTAAAGAATTGTAGCGCAACGCCCACCCACTGCACCACGAGGGCGCCTGTAATATGTTCACAATGCCATTCTGTCCATTCTCTGTTCTGCTTCCATTAATCTGTCTTCTTTTCTTTGTGTCCTCACTTCTGTTTGAGAGTAACTGTTGACCTTTTACCTTGTCTAAAGGATCACATGTCTCATGGTTGATACTATTCATTTTGTAAGCCAATATATTAAGCTAAAGGATGACCTTCAGAAATCGCTTCATTTCTGTGTTCATAAGCTATATGATTAAGATGACAATCTTAGAGGGTTCCAGTAATCTAGTTTGCCCTGATCCCTTTGATTCCCAAGGGTCTTTGTAAGGAATTAAAATTTTGTTCTACATTTTCCCATTCTGTCCTTGACCTTCTAGTGTGTCCCTGGACTGAAGAGTTAGTATTGATATCTGGGCACTATCTAGGTCGTCTACTCTCAACTTCGAAGGTGTTATAATCCATGCATGCTTGCTTTCATGAATCAGTATCGTCTTTCATCCTTTGGTTTTCATCATTCATTTTTGTTCTATATCACCTGGGACAAATGACTACATCTTAGATGACTACAGAAAGCTTTTAAAACCCCATATGCTACTCAGCAGCTTTATCTCTGTGCATTATGTGATGCCAATTGACTAAAGCAGCCCCCAGGACAACAGGGATAAAGCCCTCGAGTCAGTAAAACAACCCTAGAAATTGCTTGGATATGTCTAGGAAATATCTGTAATTTTGCCCTCTTCATGGGTATCTATCTATCTATATCTATCTATAGATAGATATAGATATATAAACATGTGTATACATATGCCTATAATTTGGAGGTGGGAATCAATTTTTCTGTCAGGGGCTACTTGGATATTTATATATCATTTGCAGGTCCTACTGGTCAGACATCTGATTAAATTGCCTGTATGTGATAGCTGGAATGGCTTCTCTTTAGTGAGGCATGTGATGTCAGCTGGTATTGATGATTTCAATGGCTTTATATGGCTCTTTGTCTGGTGATGTTCCCACCCTTGCTGTAGATTGTGGTTCTCAACCTGTGGGTCGCCACCCCTTTGAAGATTGAACAACCCCTTCACAGGGGTCACCCAATTCATAACAGTAGCAAAATGATAGTTATGAAGTAGCTATGAAAATAATTTTATGGTTTGGGGGGGTCACCACAACATGTATTAAAGGGTTGTGGCATTTGGAAAGTTGAGAACCACTGCTCTAGTTGCTCCCAATTTTGCACATATATTTATTTACTTGTTTAAGTCTTTCTATATGCATTCACAACTACCCATGTAACCATGATCAATTTTTTAATTGTTTCCTAATTTTGTTACGTATGTAGCATTTACCTTGTGTCTTTTTCTCATGTTATTATATTTTCCTGCTGTTGAGTCATTTGACTCATAGTGCCTATAGGACAGAGTGGAATCACGCTGTGGTTTTCCAAGACTGTACATATTTATGGAAACAAAATGTCTCATCTTTCTCCAAGGAGCCGCTAGTTAGTTTGAACTGTTGACCGATGCATAACCCCCAATGGAACCATGACTCCTGATATTCTTTTTAGTGCCTTTATTCTCAATGATCCTGTTGTGTTTATTTCACCTTGATTTATTCTTTTCTTTGCATCTCCAAAAGCAGCACATGCCTTCTATAGATCTCCTTTCCTCTCCACTTCATCTCTGATAATCATCAAATACCTTTGTTTTAAAGGAGACTTAATGCCTTCCATAAATGAGCCCTGGTGGCATAATGGTTACCAGTTGGTTATTGCAAGTCAGCAGTTCAAAACCACCAGCCGCTCTACAGGAAAATAAAAAAAGATGTTCTACTCTTGTAGAGTCACGGGCTTGAAACCTCCAAGGCTAGGTCGGTGAGGCTTCTATGAGTCAGAATCAATTGGAAGACAGGGAGTTTGGTTTGATTTTTTGGTTTACTGGGTTTTTTGACTACACTGGCAGCAGGGACTGATTCGCCATTCAATGCTTTCAAAAGAGGAAACAGCGATGCTCTTAGGACAATTCGATCTCACAATATGAAACATGGCAACTTAGTTATGTACCTGAAAAGTAAGGAATAAAGTGGAAATATCTCCATTAGGGGTAAAAATTTAACCCATTAAATTATTTTTCCTATTATGATGTAAGTGATGTAAATATAAATGATCTACTGTGTGTACTTCACAATCAGTGATGTGCAGAGCTTTGGCATTGTGGTGGTGTGGTTCAACGCTAATTAAAATAGCGGCTGTTTAACCCACTGACTCTTGTGCAGAGAAGAAGCCTGAGACTCTGCTCTTTGTACCTTCCATGTTTGGAAACGCCATGGCACAGTACTACTCTACTCTGTCGGGCTATTGCGAGTCAGAAGCCACCTGACATCAAACACGTCTTGATGACTTTGGTACAAATGCAAACATTTTGTCATATCTGAAGGGGTGGAGTAAGGATGGAATTATGTTCACAGAAATGCTCTTTGAGATCGGGAAGAAAACATTTTAAAAAATTTGTAAAGTTCCCCATTCACGGAAACCTTCTATTGCTTTTCAATAATGTTGAGAGATACTTCCAATTTTTACTTAACCATCCAATGGACTGAGTGACAGAAAGAAACTCTGTGTCAATGGTGGGGGGTGGATTTCTAAAAGGTCCTTCGGAAGGAAGTTAGCCAACCCTTTGGTCATCCCATCGTTGTGGCACGTGGGTCTGGCACTCCTTCTGGGTCCGTTCCTAGTTAGGCCCGTGCCTCTTTCACTTCATGTTAGCACAATCAGCATCATCTAAAATAACTCTTCATCTTCCCAATCCAAAACCTCAACAAAGTGCTTTTGTACTCATCTGTGTGTTCATTTTAATGCAGTAGATCCCTGTTTATTTTATAAAGCACTACCATCTAAGAAAAAATAATGCTCAATTTAAAATGCTGATGCATTCAGTGTTAGGCCTCTATTACCTTTAAAACTGTTGTATCTGAGAGATGCAGGTAGCCATGCTTTCATTGTGATAGGCAATTAATGAGGAAATGCAGGCTCTTTTTAAATAAATTTTTCAGTGTTTTAAATGATTCAGGATGTCCCCTGTATCGCCCCCTCCTCCTTGGTACCACATGTGAGTATGCTTCACTAAAGAGGTAAGAGACACCCAAATTAGGGATGTTTAGTCATTTTGTTTTAGTTTACACAATTTAACTAAGTGCAGATGTTAGGGATGCAAAGGGTATACATGGTGCCTCAATTATGTATTTCTCCTCTTCACTCTGGTTTCCTCTCATGTATTCCGATGTTCATCATTTGTCTCTAAACGCTCCTCTGTTTCCATTATTTTCCATACAATGTGATGACGGTTATGTGTTTGTTGACCTGAATGAATTGTTCTCCAATTCTCTTAGGAAATTTTGAAGACATGTTGTGTAGGGCTTCTAACCTGTCTTGTTTACCTCATTGCAACCTTTTAAAATTTGTTTTTCTTATGCATCCAAATTTTTCATAAATAGATTGCCATATCACCTTATCATGTGTAAACCAGGACCCACAAGAAATGACCAATCAAAGATTCTGAAGGAAGGTGCAGGTATCTGTCCATGGAAACCAAAAAGCATCCAGAGGATTGTCCTGATGGCCCTAACAACTACTCTCTGATTTCACTATTGAGTTAGATGTTGGTGACATTGTTAAAAAATAAACAGCTTGTTAAATTAAAAAGGCAACATCCAGAGGACACACTGCACAATCTCGATGTCCTGAAATATTTCTGCAGCTCCTCCAACTGTTTGCCCGTCATTCTTTCACACGATGGCTTCCTCTATGGGCATATTTGGCAGGTCATGTACAACTTTTGCTGCCAATTATTTACTTGACTGAGGCCATGAGTCTTTTGGTTGTAACCTTCTTAAAAGAAAAAAAAGCTTTAGACTGCATTTGTTTTCTCCATGCCCAGGATTGAGGACTTTGGACTCTTGTTCATCACATGAAGCCAGTTATAGGAAAAAGTAGCTTTACTGCTCCAACCTCCTACGATCTTAATTTGTCTTGGACAGCAATGGGTTTGGGGTTGGGGGACCTTAGCACCTTGTTTTTGGGGGGGAATCACTGCCCTCCGGTGGTGGGAATAGGAGGCCCAGCCCCACTGCTGGAATTGAACCTCCGTCCCAGTGGGCCGCAGTCCCGCGCACAACCACTACGCCACCGGGGCTCAGCCCTGGGGGACCCTAGCATCTTATTGATTCTATTGACTATGTTTTCTTTTGTCACTAAGTATGTTGAGACCTTCCTGATTAGGTACCTAATCAGGTACCTTTTGTCTTTATTGTAACCTCCCAAACCAAACACACACACACACACACACACACACACACACATTCTCTCTCTCTCTCTCTCTCTCTCTCTCTCTCTCTCTCTCTCTCTCTCTCTCTCTCATAGGGTAGAACTGCCCCGTGTGAATTCTAAATTTGTAACTCTTTACAGGTGTAAAAAGCCTCATCATTCTCCAGTGGAGCAGTTGGTGGTTTCCAACTGCTGACCTTGTGATTACAGGCCCAATCCATAATCCACTGCACCACCAGGACTTTTCCCTGAAGAAGTAGCAAACCAGTCCCACTCTTACAGACTCATTCCCGATAGTGACCCTCTTCACAAAAAAAGATACTTGGATTTTGTACATTTTCAGTGCAGCTGTTTAGAAATTACTTTCCTGAAAATTATTTGCCAGTTCAACAAAAGAGTGATATGGACTCCAAATTCAAGTGTTATTTTTTGGTACATCATGGCAGGCCCTTCCCTCTCGCTGTCACCTTACATACTGTATTGATTTCTTAGAACTGACATCACAAGCTATTATAAAATGGGTATACAGAAAAAATGAAATTGTTTTTCACAGTTATAAAAACTTCTGTTGTGTGCCAAATATTTAATTACAACTCACAGTGATCCTTTAAGATAGTGTAAAATTTCCCCATAGGGAAATGGGACTATTCTTGAGAGTAGAGTGAATGGTAGGTATAAAGCAGCAGGCTTTTTTAAAAACAGCCAATTACTTACCCATTATTCTACAGAGCATTCTTTATGCAGGCTAGAAATCTGAAATCAAAGTGTCAACAGGACTCAGTACTTTCTAAATGCTCTAGTTCTAGAGGCAGAGTCTAGGGGAATCCCATGTCTTCCTTCATTCATGGTGGATAGCTCTAGTGTCTTCCTTGGTCTTCACACGGTCATCGTATTTCTGTCTGACTCTTTGTATCTCTCCCTTTTATAAGCACAACAGTCATATGTTCATAGAGCGTTAAGTGCCATCCTGCTTCAGAATTACCTCATCGTTCTTAATTGATGGCACCTACAAATAGTCTATTTCCAAATAAGATCACATCCTGCCATATCAGGGAGAGGAGTTAAATGTTTCCTTTTTAAAGACACAAGTCAAACCGTCAGACACACCTCCTTTGGTGCTCTTGCAACCTGCATTGTTTCCATCCCTGCCCTGATCACTGCCCAACACTGACTGGTTGTTGTTGCTGGTGGTGGTGGTGGTGATGGTGGTGGTGGTTTAGCTTTAACGGGGCAAATCTCATGTCTCTATTTTTGTTGTAATGTTATTCCCCACACCGGAACACTTGTATGAACTCAATGAATACTTAGTGAATGAATGGACACCATGAGTAATGCCTTTTTATATCTGATGCTATAGATTTATTTTGCTGCTTCATTACGTGACTCAGTAATTGCAATTTGCCTATACAGAAGTGTATAAAGCCTGAGAGGGAAATAAGAATAACAGTGGCAATAATAATCGCAGCAGTGGTGGCAGAGGCTTTGCTGAGTCCTGTTTTGTGCCAGTCACCACACTGAGGGCTTTATTATTCTTATTTAATCCTCAAGCACCAAAGTAAATAAAAAACACAACCTACCAACCAGCAGCAAACATATTGGTGACTGATTGTGGTTCCTACAGACCCCACTGGACAGAGCAGAACTACCCCAGAAGCCTTGGTCCACATCATTCCCCTGAGGAGCTGGTGGATTTGAATGCAGATCTTTCCTTCAGGAGCCTAGTACTTAAACATTGAGCCATCAGAGATTCTGTAGTCCTCAAATTACTATAATTGTAGCTATGTTACAGATGAGAACACTAAAGAAACCAAAGTATATGTATTGGTTAAGATAACCTCCTAAGTATATTTGTATGGGTTTGAAAATGCCAGTGACTCTGTTCGATCACAACTAAACAATATGCACTACTATTTTGGCACTCTGTTTCTTGTTATATAATTTATTGCACTGGCTACACAGAACTCATAGGCAGCATTCTCAATTAAAGTGTTTGTTGAGGAAGTTAACAAGTTTCAATTCAGGGAGAAATGGTTGGGATACAACTGTTCAATCAGGACATATTACAGAATGCTTTCGGGGCTGCTATTATATCCCTGAAAGGAAAGCTACTCCATTGCAAGTCTCATACCAAAAGCATTCAGCCCCAGGGCTCTGAATTGAGTGCAGTGATGCACCTCACTGCAGTAAGCCATGGTCTGAAGGCATTCAGTTGCAGCTCCATGGGTCAGCAACCCAGCTCCCCCAGTTAAACTCCCGACTCTGCGAGTCAGCCTCTCACCCAAAGTAATCAGTTTTACTGGCTCTGCAGGCTGGACAGTCCACCACTCTGCCTCATGGATTCTCGGACTCCCGATTCTGTTGTTTCTTCTGCAGCTGCTGCTGTGGCTTCTTCACTGTCACTTCCCTGATATCATAGCTATGTTCTGGATCAGGGAGGTTCCCTAAAGAGTTATCTTGGAGATCAGAGTACACACTTCACTCCTGGCTTTTGCTGGTTCTAAAGTCCCTCTCCCCGGTTTCTCAGAAGGCCCATTTTTATACTCTATTGATGACAATCCAATGAATCCTGTTCCAAATCACTCACAGAGAGCTTCCCCACCTTCTTACTCAGACCCGTGCTGGGAAAGATTATTTGATGGGAGTTAAAGAGACTTTCACTAGAAAAGCCAGATTAAATAATTCTCTACCCCACAGTCTCCAAGAAGGATTGTAAAGAAATGTGCTGTGTAAAACATATCCAGATCCCATTAACTATCACCAACATGGTAGCGAAAGGAGACTTTCTACTCCTATAAAGAATTAGTCTCAGAAACCCGGAAGGACAGGTCTTCCCTGTCTACTGACTCACTAAGAGTCAGAGTCAGCTCCATGACTCTGAGCTTAACTGTAACACTCCTTCTATTTCTGTGTCTGATAGAGCAAGCTGACTTAACCACATGGATGGCATTTGCATTTAAGAAAAGTTGTACAATCCCTGTAACCATGCTTTGACTTTTATCTGGATCCATTATATATTTATATAATATAAATTATAGATATATATATAATTCAAAAATCTAGGTAGCTCAGCATTTGCCAAGTTCAACCTCAGTCCAAACATGGATGAGTAAGAATGGTGCAGAAGTAGAAGTGAAGCAAAGCACTTTTTGAATAGCAAGTGTCAGACCACAAAAGAGAATCACCAAAACCCTTGCTTTATTGCAACCTATCGATTTACAGCAATGGTGCTTTCCTCCACCTAAGATTCCATTGCTGCATACTGCTAAATGGAGGGTCGTTTAATGAAATTTGAAACTTATGGAATTCTCAAACTCACTCGTCACATATTTCTGATCATCAGAAGAACCATGGCCCCCTTAGGTCAAAATTGCCAGGGCAGGAGCACCTACTGCACAGCCCGCCTGGAGCGCAGAGTGGTGTTGCCTAGGTAATGCTCTCCAACTGATGTCTTGCCATCCCAAAGTTCTGGCCACGTCTCACAAACAAAATCTTAATGGTTCATCAGCATCCAGTGAGAATTACAGTCATTAGTTAAATCAAAGAACCATTAGGTAAGGAGCAGAATGGACAACAGCAATCCATCAACTCTGTTAGTGTGGGATGGTTGATGGATGCGGAACAGCTGTGCATCTAAGAATAGTGAGGCTATTGATGCCCGAGGCCTATGTCCGTGCTTCTGCATTCCAGTGTGCTACAGTAAGGCATTTAGGGCTGATACAATCACATAACCTGGCAGTCAAGGATAGGGAAAGTTTAAAAAGTGCACATATGCAGTCATTTTTCTGCTATTGTGAGGCGCCATTGAGCCCTTCCTGACCACTAGCATCTCCGTATATAATGACACAAAATGCAGCCAGGTCCTGTGCCACCCTCACAATCCCTACTGTGCCTTTCCCCAGGGTTGCAGCCATAATATCAACACATCTCTGTCACAGTCTTCCTCATTTTTTTTTTTTTGCTTAGCCACTATGTTAAAATGATTTCATGCCCTGGGGATGGGTCCCTCCTGATAAGTTGCCCCATGTGTGTAAGGGGAAGGCTTATCATATTTATCATCTTCCCTTTTTTGTTCATTTTCCCTTTTAAAGATCGTTCTGGTTCTACTTTTCCTGGATAAATTCATTTGTCCTTTTGGCACACATTATATAGTCAATATTATTGCGCAATACCATAATACATATGCAAATTTGCACATAATACAAATACAAATTCTTGGTCTTTCATATTCACTCTCCGGTTTTCACATGCATATCAGACAACGGAAAATAGCATGATTTGGGTCAACAGCACTTTAGTTTCCAAAGTGATGTCTTTGACTTTAAGCACTTTAAAGAGATATTCTGGAGCCAATGTGCCCAACATTATATATCATTTAATTTTTTGGTTGATGGTTCTATAGGCATTGATTTTGAATCTAGAGGGAATGAAGGTCTTGACAACCTCAGTGTTTTTTTCTATTTGTCATGATGTTGTTGGTCCAGTTTTGAGAGTTTTTTGTTTCCACTCTATTGAGATATAATCCACATTAAGGGCTATAGTCTTTGAACTTTACCAGTAATTGCATATGTCCAGCCCTCTTTGATTTTTGAAAGCAATATTGATTCATTTGCATATTTTAGTATGTTAATTAGTTTACCTCCAATTCGGATGCTGTGTTCATCTTCTGCTAGTCCAGTTTCTCAAATTAATTTTTAGCAAACACATTGAAGAAGTTTTTGGAAACCATTCTGATTTTAAACTATGTAGTCTGCCCTTGATCAAATAGAATGAGTGTGTCTTGGACTATGCAAGGTTCTGCATGAGCACAATGAATTCCTCTAGTAATCCCATTCTTTGTAGAATTATCAATATATCCTTATGATCTTCAAAGTCAGATATATATATATATATATAGTTGATAAGCCAGTGTCAACATCCTTCTTTTATTATATGTTTGTATCCAATGTCTTTTACAGTGGTCCTCAAAGTCAGGTCTCCAAAGCAACTGAATGTGAAACTCTGGGGGGGGGTAGGGGGGGGTAGGGTCCAACCACAGGTGTTTTAGCTAATCCTACAGTTAATTCTATAATTCTCATGTGTGAGACTCACTAAGCTCCAGTAGCATTTTTCAAGGTATCATAGGAAACCACCATCATTTGAATGCATGTTAGAAATTAATATCCCTAGGCCCAATCCCAAGTTTACTGAACCAGAAATTTTTAGATTGGAATCAATGAAATGGAATTCTAATGCAATCTCTAGCAAGGCTCATTGATAAAACTGTCGATTCTCACTCTTGATTGAATCACATGGAGAAGACTCTGAAGGAACTGGTAGCTCTGTACATTGTGTTGGATTGTGAACCTCAGGGCCAGCAGTTCAAATCCACAAGCTGCCCTTTGGGAGAAATATGAGTCTATCTACTCCAGTGAAGACTTAAACTCTTAGCATCTCCTATGTAGTGTTATGAATCAGAACAGATTCAATTGCAGTGGTTGGGGGAGAGTCCTAGAGGGTAAATGGTTACACACCCAGAGGCTAAAAAGGAAGCAATTCAAGCAGACCTTGTACTTCAATTTCCTTAAAGAATGGAGTCGAGAAAATCCTGTAGGACAGCCCACTCTTAGCCAAGATCATCAAGACTCCACCTAGCAACAGTAGCGCTAATAATACCAGTCTTATTTTTAATATCTCATGCTACCATATGCCTTCAAAATAAATGGATCTAACTTTTTCCCTGGGCCTCAAGAGCTTTTAACCATCTGGTTTACACACAACCTTTTTGAGCATTTTTCTTAATACTCCCATCTTGCCTTCTGCTTCTCAGTTGTGCAGTTAATAGTTTACCCAATAGAGATGCTAATTTATCTCTCCATGAACCTCTCCTTGCGGGGTCTTCTTCTAGACAGCTTCCCCAAACTCTACCTAGGGAGAGGCTGTTCAAGATGAAAGTAGCGGTTCTCAAACTTGGCTGCACAGTGGAATTATCCAGGGATCTAGAACAACTACTGTTACCTAAATTCTGTGTCTAAAAGTTTGGGGTGAGGGTTGTGGTTAAAGCCAGAATGCAGGTATTTTGAAAAGTTTCCTGAGGTGTGATTTTTTTTTCTGCTGAAAACAAATAGTTTAATTTTTTAAAACACTCTAATTTGAATCCAAAACACTCATTTCTAATCTTTTATTGCTAATCCCTGATAAGAGAGATTACCTAGGATTAGATGATAGCTCAGATTTTCACTGAGGACAATTTTTTTATTAAAAAAGGTAATTGTTTTTATTTTTCTTTCAAGGGAACAATAGAGCCATAAGCATAAGCAAATGATGATTTATCCTTGAAGTTTCATATACTCAAGTCAGATTTGACTCAAAGATCATGATCCCTTTCCATATAGAATTTCATTCCTTCTACATGGTCTTCCTTTCAAGCCAAAATGACTAATTACCAAAACCTTAATGTACTGTGTACATGGTAATACAACAAGATGAATGAATATTTATGGACTATATTGAGTGTCTCTTGTATTTGTGCACCATGTAATAATGAATATTTAAAAATAGATTTAACACTGGAGGACTCAGAATAAATTTCAGGGCCAGCTCCACATATTACCTATATAAGGAAACATTGGTCAGATCTACATTTAAATAACAACCCCAAACATTTATTATAATGCATCAACTCAATAGAGAGCCTGGAATTGTGATAATAGGCCCACCTTTTGGTTAGAAGAGTGCTTAACTACAGTTCCATTAGGGCTTTTTACAATAAGGTAGCAGCCTAAATACTTGTTTTCTCTTCAATGGGATTTAGGGCTTTCTTATTGTACAGGAGATAACAAGGGCTGAAAAGACACAGAATGTTTTGTGTACATATCTTTGCAATTTCTATTTTATCCAGCCAGAAATTGCCTCATGTGATGTTAGTGGGCATGAGAGAACACTGCCTTAAGGACTAGCCTTTAAGCATCTTTGCATTTAACCATCTTTGCCTCCTTTAAGAAAATGGGTAATCCATTCAGCCTTCATATATAGCCACTGCTTCTAAATGTAGTCATTTGCGAAAATAATCTCAGTT
The DNA here is from genome assembly GCA_004026705.1 of Nesogale talazaci. Lineage (NCBI taxonomy): Eukaryota > Metazoa > Chordata > Mammalia > Afrosoricida > Tenrecidae > Nesogale > Nesogale talazaci. Next base: position 13,280 of record PVJH01000308.1, on the reverse strand, counting down.
CCCTGAGAACTGAAACCTCAACATTTTCTTCTCTCCCAGGGAATGACTACTACAGTTGTCCAATATACTGGTTTGCTCTTTGCTTGAGCAATCAATCTGGATTGATGCTAGGGATCATAGCACCATGGAAATAGGGGAGTTTTCTGAGAACACCCATTATTCTGTATATTATTGCTACTATCAATTGTTCATTGCATAGCTATTATGTGGCAGGTGCATCCGGATTTTGCTATATCAGGTCCAAAAGGTAGTAGGTGACGGACCTGCTTGATTAGACGATGCGGCAATTGTGCTGGATAGAGGTTAAGACACCTGCACTATGTTTTAGTTCATGGCAGTGAAAGGAACATACCGGTAGTTCTTGGATTAAAATAAATACCCTCTGGCTGTACTGGAAGGTCCATAATAGACTGCCCTGGAGAAGGCCCAAGGTTCAATTTCAAAACCTCAGATCCTTGAATAGCTATAGTTTATCTTGAAAATGCCAAGTAATATGTGTATCTCAAGTCATTCCTAAAGTATTGGGTGTTGATCATGGGCTCCTAAACTTATTCGACTTAGTGCTTGCTACTTTTTAAGGAAAATAAATCCATTGCCACCTTGGCAATGAAAAACTTTTGTACTATATCCCATAATCTAGGAGAGGCAACTCGTTTTGTATCCCTCGCTCCCTACCTGGATCAATTCAGCACCCCCCCCCCCCCCGGGGAAGAAACATTGCTTATGGTTAAGGGAAGAATATGTTGTGTGGAATAAAATGGATAACAATCAAAAGACCCTAGACCACTGCCATCAGATCTCTATAAATTCAGGCTATTGTACAATCCCATGGGATTTCTGATCCAGTCAGGCTTTCCTATAAGCAGACTGCTACTTCTTTCTCCTTTAGAGAGACTGCCGAGTGTGAGTCTCCATCTTTGTGCCTAGAAACCCACTGCTTAACCTCTGGCACCTCTAGGCCCTCTTAATGAGAAATAAAGTGGCACTTCCTTTTTAGTGAAGTGATATAACATGGTAAAATATAGTGGTAGACATTTGAGAATGTTACAAAACCACTTAAATATAACTACAAGTGGACATCAATTTTATGATCACAGTTCTTTTTGCAGTAATTAGAGTTTTCTCCAAAATACTAGGGTTTTTATTAGGTTACCATTGGGAGCTTGTTTTTTCTTTGTTAATTTGTTTTCAATTATGTAACTTATTTGAACTATGACATCCATATAGACTAAATTGAATATGTAGACTATTTATATACCTTGAAAAGCTTATAGAGCAGCTCTACTTTGCCCTATAGGGTTGTCATAAGTTGGAATTTATACTTTTGTCCAGATGGTCCATGCTATTGGGTAAAGGAAAAGGAGTAGGAGAAGGAGGAGGAAAGGAAGGAGGAGAAGAAGAATACCAAGAGGATGAAGGCAGAAGACCCAATTAGCAGAACATTACAATGCTTCATGGAAGAAGCAACAATAGCTTACATGACTACCCATTAATTGGGAATAGAAATAATAGAACATACAGGAAATAAAATATTGGGGACTTGATAAATGATTGAATGTGAGCAGTGAAATGAAATATGAAGCCAAAATAATTTAAAGGATTTTGATTCACAGCACCTGAATCATGGTGATTCCATGCATAATGAAACACAGTGGTGCCCCATCTTGCCCCATCTGTGGTAGGTTGTGATCCATCAGATTTTCAGTGGTGATCTTCAGTATGGTATGACCAGGTCTTTCTTCTGAGTCTTGCCTAGTCTGGAAGCTCTGTTGAAAGCCATCTAAATAATCATTACCTGTCAGGGCCCATTGGCAGCTGGGTAGTAGCTACACATGAAGACATTGGCCAAAATCAAAAGTGGAACTCTAGCAGGGAGGGTGGACCATCTTGCACTCAATCACTAACTACCTCAGCAAAATAACCTTGAGATGAGCAATATCAGGAAGCATCTTCCATCTGTAGCTCTGAGAAGTATAAGCAGAAGGTGATTCTATAAAACCTGAAAATCTGGGGTCATCTCAAGGGAGCTAGGCTCAGGTGGTAGATGCTTGGCAGGAATTGGAATCACAGAGGAGAAATGTGTCAACAGGAAGCTGGATTCCCAGGGGTGATTTATGGCACTGCCACAAAACACCCTTCAGAGCAGTGAGGAGATACACACCAATGTCCCCCCTTCCCACCATTTAATCTCCCATGAGTGTTTCATATTGGCTGAATCAATCAGACACTAATGTTCAGAGGATTCTGCAGAGCATAGTTTATAAGAAGGCATGAACTGGATATTAAGGGAAACAAACAATGGGTGGCACAACCTGTGAGCTGTCTGAGAGAACAGTGAAAACAGAAGTGATGCAGTATTTTTCTCTAGACCCATTCACAAACAAAGGTGAAATGAAATGTACTTTCTCCCTGAGTTATCCTGACTATCTCTGCATGTGGCTGTCCAGAGATGATTCAGATGTCAATGTCATGTAGCCACAATAAAATATTAGATATGCTGAATAGTGTCATCATCGGTCACCAACATTAACTATTTGCATTAAACCAGTGATCTTCATCGTAATGTCTGTGAAACTGCCAACAGCAGTAAGACTAATTGTATCACTTATTGTAATACTTTCTCCCCCAGCAACAACAGAAAGCTCTATCAAAGTGATGAATCTCTATGCAATAGTGATTGTCCCCTTTTGATTACAATTATTGGCTAATAATAAACTTTGTCCTGTATTGCCAGAAATATACTAAGCCAGTCTGGACTTATGCTGGTAATCATAGAGATACCTTTTATTGCAGACCCTTTGTGGAACAAGATGCAGAGACCGTAACAGTGACTAAGTCCCTGTTCTCTAAAGAGCTCATAGGAGAAGCATCCATATAAACAAGTAACAATATACATTGAGATAAGTGTTGTCATAGCGGTAGTCTCTGGCGATAGCTGAACACATAGAAGAAATGCCCAAGTAAGTCTAGCTTGGGAGAGTCAGGGATTAATTCTGAAAATACTGCATCTCAGCTAAGGGGTAAACTGTATTTCTAGGAGTAAAGTATTTCAAGCCAAAGTTGTGGTTGAGTCTTGATTATTTCAGGATAGCGTCAGAAAAAGTTATGGAGGACCTAAGACAGAGCATAGTAAGCTAGAGTGAGAAAAAGGTGTCTAGAACAGTAGGATGCTGATAATCAGTGAAGCATCTATGGGAGCGCCCCCATTGACAGTACATTCTTACTTATAGGGACCCTGGGGGCAGAGCAGTAGGCTCCAGAGGGTCTCAGAGACTAGACTTCTTCTTGGAGTCAGACTGCTTCAGCCTTCTCCTGCTCACCTGGAGGGTTTGAACCACTGATCTTTTCAGTTAACAGCCAAAGACTAAAGCTGACATGCCACGTTGGCTTCTTCTGAAGGATTTGCCAAATTCTGACTGACGTCAAGCAATCACTGTGATGTTACTTACTATGGTGTTGGCAAGCAATGACATGTTTCACAACACTCAATGATATTTCAATCAAAAAACATACAATATTTAGATGCACTATTCGATAACTAGAGATACCTATTCCAAATACATTCATCTCACTGAATCCTCCCAGCATTCTTTCCTTTAACAAATATGTTTGAGCCCTTCCAATATACTGGCCATGGTTCCAGGGGCAGGGTTAAAAGCATAACATTTTCTTTAAAAACAATCAGGCAAACACAAAAGCATTTGTACTTTCCCTGAGCTAAAGCACATAGTGATGTAGTGTGCTTTTCGAAACTTATAAATTGAGGTATACCATGGTTAAATAACTGTATTTAGATCTTTCTGTCAGAACATGGCTGCACCAGAACAGGAAATCAGCCTTAGGATCCAGTGTTCAGCAGGTGATTATTACTATATAAGACAGTTGAACTGGATTTTATCAGGCCTTCTCTATTTTTATCACCATAGGATTGGATAAGAAAAATAAATTCCCATGGGTTTTCAAGTAAATTTAAGTCATTTTCCTTGGAAGCGTCTCTGGATTGAATGTTACAATTATAATTAATAATGATTATAAGATTCTGGGACTCTGTGATGACTTCTTTAGAAGAATTCTACAGATTCCTTTATATATTCAATTAGGTGCTTTAATAAATTAGTGATCATCTGGGCATAAAAGATTTTTTAAAGGTCATTAATTATATATTATCCCTTTAATCTAGACACTGGTCATTGTCTTTATTCCAAAAAAATTAAGTTTTCTCAATTTATTTGCAAAATTATATAGTAACTGACTGTGGAGTCACCAGAATTAATGTGGAGCAGTCACAAAGATATATATATATATATATATATATATATATATATATATATATATTTGAACATGTACCAAGACGTCAGCAACTTAAAAATGTATAGTGCCTCCCTGCCATATATGTCCTAAAAGAAAAACAAATTATATTGAATTTGTGTTCTATGACTTTTCCACCTCTGACCTCCTGTAGCAATTAACTCACATATAGAACTTTGGAGGGAGGGGGTTAAATAAATCTACATGTGGCTTAATTCTCTTTATTCATATTACATATTTCACAAATATTAACCTTGTTCATGCATCCACACTGTAAGTCCATTGATGTCCGAGAGGACAAGAGAGTACAAATCACACTGGGTCAATCTATATATACTGTGAATATTTTGGCAAGCTATTGAATTCCAATGAGCCTCAACTGTCCCATCTGTAAAATTGAACAACAATGCCTTCCTCACATAATGATTACTGCTTTTAAATATAGATATGATGTTCAATTGCCTACAGATGGGCTTGGGGTCCCCACTCTGTACACCCTCTCATTCACAATGATACGATTTATTCTTCTGGGTCTTTGATGTCAAAGACCTAACTCTATTGACTCCTCATGATCACACAGACTGGTGTGCTTCTTCCACATGCGCTTTCTTACTTCTTGGTTCAATGATTGCTTGCTTATCTTCAAGCCTTTAAGATCCCAGACACTATATCTTTTGATAACCGGGCTCCATCAGCTTTCTTTACCACATTGGTTTATGCACTGCTTTGTCTTCAGCAATCGTGTCTGGAAGGTGAGCACCATGGAATGGCAGTTTAACAGAACAAAGTGTCCTTGTGTTGAGGGCGTACTTGATTAGAGGCCCAATATCCATCTGTCACTTTAATACTAGGCCTATAAGTTTATGTACATAGATCTATCCCCCATCATATATAAATATATTTACATTTGTACATGTCTGTATTTAGACCTTTCTAAATGCCTACTGCCCCCTCGTTATTCCCTTTCTTTCCTTTTCCTTTCCCTCTTTTCCCACTATCATGTTAAGCCTTTATTAGTGTCTCAGTAATTCCTCTCGGTTACATCATCCTTGATCAAGCCCCACCAGGCCACCTATACCCCCCTGGCCATCAATTTTAGATCATTTGTTCCTGGGTTTTTTAACACCCACTTCCCTCCCCCTCTGCTATATCCCACAAGAACCGTCGCTCCCATTGTTTTCTCCTCCAAAGTGTTTTTTCCCATCTGTAGGCAATTGGACACCCCTATCATAAGCATCTCAGGGAGGAGATGAGCCAGTCAGGGTTCAGTATATCACCAAAGAAACATACAGCTTCCCTCTAGTTCTTTAACGCCTCCTCCCCAACTATCATGCTCCCAATTCTACCTTACAAATATGGCTAGACCAGAGCATGTATATGGGTACAGATGAGAGCTGGAAACACAGGTATCTATGACAGATAAACCCCTCAGGACTATTATTCAGCATAGCCATAGCAGGAAGGTAAAAGGAAGGTGTGGGGAGAAAGGGGAAACTGATCACAATGATCTACCTATAACCCCCTCTCAGGTGACTGGTCAACAGAAAAGTAGGTAAAGAGAGACATCAGTCTGTATAAGATATGAAAAAAAATATTTAATAGATTATCAAGGGTTTATGATGGAGGGAGGAAGGGGGAGGAAGAGAGGGGAAATGAGAAGCCGATACGAAGGGCTCAAGTAGAAGGCAAATGTTTTGAAAATGCTCATGGCAACAAATATATAAATATGCTTGACACAATAGGTGTACGGATTTTGATAAGAGTTGTATGAGCTCCCAAATAAAATTATTTTTTTAATAAAATCGATAGATATGAAGGGAATTGCACAAAGCTTGGCACAACCTTAACCATCTGACATTAAAACCATTCCAAATCAGGCAGCTCCATGCATATCAGAGTGGAACTATGCTCTATAGGATTTGTGCCAGTCTGGGTAGCCTAGAGAAACAACTTCATAGACACTCATGCATCTAGGAAAGGGTATTATAGACAACACTAATTGAATATTGAGAAAACATTTCAGTCCAGTACAGATCAAGTCCTTAAGTCTGATATTAGTCCATATGTCCAGTACCAATCTATAAAGTCCTCTTAATACTCATGAAACATGGATGGAAAGTCTTGTGGATCCAGTGGTGGTGCAAGCATCTCAGAATCTAGCAGGGGTCTCCATGGGGCTTCTCCAGCTACAGAAATCTGCCTCCATCAGCTTCTCTCCATGTGTCTTCCCTACAGGGATATCTCAGGAAATGCTGAAGCTTCCAGAAACCTCAGGAGAACTCCATCCCAACACAGACCCCCTCACTAGCTATATCCTGATTAACAGGCTAGATTCCACCCCTACAATCTTAATCCTCAAATTGACCCCTGATTATGTAACTAACTCGGATTTTTCAGTGACTATTTTTTTTCAAAGTAGATCATCAGACTTTTTCTGAAATAGCCATGGTGAACATGAACCTCCAACCTTTGGTTAACCACTTGCATCACTCAGAGACCTGGCCCACACTAGGAGTTCAAAGAATGCTAGGCATTATTTGCTTTTTCTTCAAATTGTTACAACTCTGTTTTGCTATTATTCTCTCTATATTTTCCCAAAAGACATTGTATTTCAACTCTTGACACCTAGCCTCTACATTCCCCTCTTTGGACAGAAAGGAAGGCTTCTGTGGATGGTGCATCATTTCTCCTTATTTCTCAGAAGGGCAAGCTTCCTGGCTCATTCTATGTATACCTTCACTCATAGTCATGCCCATGACAAGTATGTGTGTGTACTTGTACATAAATGCTCTGAAGCATTAGCAAAGGTTTCCATGATCATGCACGTGTTCATTTGCGTTGGGTGAGTACTAACTTACACAAGATCAATGTTTCAATAAAACAGCCCCTGCATGGAAGAAAGATGAATCTGTCTATTCCTGTGAGATTTGAAGTCCCATGGTCTCTATGAGTGGAATCAACTCAATGGCAGTAGGTTTGGTTTTGGTGACTTTAAGATTATATATATATATATATATATATATATATGATTTAATAGTGTTATATTTGCAACATTATAAAGGAAAATGATTTATTACTCTGTCTAAATGAATATAATTGCTCTATATTTTTTATCATTCAAACAGAGTAAAAGAATTCACTCCTATTCAGATATACTCCCTGCCTTAATTGGGTCTTTCTCTGCCACCTAGTTGATTTTGACTCGTGACAGAATGAAGTTGTTCCTGTGGGTTTCCGAGACTAACTTATAATAAGAATAGAAAGCCTCATCTTTCTCCTTCAGAGTAGCTGGTGGTGTTTAATTGTTAACATTGCAGTTTGTAGCCCGACACTATGTCCCCGAGTATCTGAGCTTTGTAGGACTACCATAATCAACTATTACAACCCAGGTGTCTTAAGCCAACAAAAATTTATGCAGTCACAATTCTGAAAGCTAGCAGTGTGACATCACAATGTCACAGTGTGTTCCATCTGGGGAGGAATCCTTTCAGCTTCCAGTGACCTGAGGGATCCCTTCCCTATGGAAGTTCAATGCCAATCTCTGTCTCAATCTCCATCTGTCTGCCTTCTTTTTGTGTTTTCTGGACTTCTGCTCCCTTTATAAAGGACATGAGTTAATGGCGCTTTTGAACAACAAAAGGCTCCAGAAAACATGTACCTGCTTGATTAAAACTATAAACCTGAGAGCTTGTTTTGTTGTTATATTTAAGCTTAGAATGACTGCTACTTTTAGACTTAGAATGAATGGTTCATGTTTTATAATTTTTAGAAGAGTGAGTCTTTGTATGCAAAACAATATCATACCTGAAGCAAGATAACTTTTAATTTGCTATTTATTTTATATAGTTTTGTCTCATACTACTTAATTAGTATTTGAACGAACGTCATTTAACTCAAAATTTCTCCTTTTAATATCACCATACCAACTTCAGAAAACAATTATGGAATCATATTCATTTCAGACGTTTCCCCACCCAAGATGTTTTAAGACAGATTATATATGAGGCGGCTTCCTCGAAAATGGAAAGGCCTCAAAACAAAACAAAACCTACTGCCATTGAGTCACTTTGGACCCAGTCAATTTTATAGTGTTTTATATAGTGTTTCTGAGATGGTAAATCTCTACTAAAGCGGAGAACCTCATCTTTCTTCCTGAAACCAGTGGGTGGATTTGAACTGTTGACCTTGTGATTAACATTTCAATGTCCAGCCCACAGCGCCTCCAATGAATGCTCTTTATGGAAACACTTAGGTAATCAAGATGTAAGATTACTCCTGAGTCTGACACACCCACCATGTATTCAAAATAGGCTGCAAAGTATAATGCTTGTTAGAATAATGATCTAAAATGCCACATATATGAAGGTGCCCTGAGTGTACAGAGGAGCAGCATGCAGCCACTCACTGAAAGGTTGGGGATTCAAATCCATCAGTGTTTCTGCTTGAAAAATGAATGGCAATCTGCTTCTGTCATGATCAGTCTTGAAAATCCAACTCACTTCTACTCCTATCTCATAGGATCTGAGAGTTGCTATTGGCTCTACCATAAAATGTTTTGTTTTTATTTTTACCAGGTATATGGGTATTTTCTTTAATATCATTAGGCCCTTGTGTCACACACATAACTGAATTATAGAGAAATCAGTCACAAAGTTGGGTGGTAATGATCTTTGCCATTGACACAATAGTTTTTAAAAAAATAGATTCCCACAGAAATAGCCAGCTATTAATTCACAGTGAGGATATTTGACCCTTTAAACCATAAAATGTGCAATTTGTTATTGTTTCTAATCATAACCAAGCTCTTTGATCAATCTTACTCATCTCCATGGTTCTCCAACCAGTGAGCAACCCCCAGTGGAGAGTGAATGTCTGATTGAATAAATGGCAATTGTGTATCATCACATTTCAAGACAACTGGAGCAGTCCTGAAATCTAGTCTAGTGTTCACCTCTCAAAACTCATTATCCTATTAGCACATTTGTCTCAAGAAAGAATCCATCAAGATCAGAGGGGAATAATATATCTATCATCTATCTATCTATCAAGATCTACCTACCTATGTATGTTTCCATGCATCTATCTATCTATAATAGTACAGTATTTAAAATGAAACTGCTTTGGGCCTATGTGGTCTCAGTGGGTGTTAGGCAAAATCCAGGATGCTAGCTCATCTCACACCGAGTTTAATAAAGGGTGTCCTATAAAAAGCTAATTTCTTGCTGGTAAATTGCTTTTTAAGTAATGCTTGCTGTTGCAAGAGGGCCTTTCAGAGCACTGACTCCAGGAGCCATGTTTGAAAGGCTAGATGTGCTCCGTGAGATAAGGTAGGATCCAGGTGGAATTCTTCCCCTTATGGGATGACAATGTATATAACTAATATTGTCCTTTGAGACTAGTTTGCATGCAGTTGCTGGTATGGCACTGTTCAGCAGCCTACTGAAGATAAGAATGAGTGATGATGCCCTAGATTTTAATGGAACTTTTAGAGAGCATGCAGCAGTGGGGTGCAGTCTTCAGCAAAGAAAAACGAGCTGACTTGCAGGCATGAGAGGTCATCAAGAAAGATAAAGAAATAGGACATCCACTCTAGGCTAAGCAAGGCTTTTTAGAGGATATTATGGAAATGAGCAAGAACCAATTTAATTTTTATAATGCCACTCCATTTAACTTTAAAATACAAGGTCAAGGTACTGTGTTTTTCATAATGATTAAAGGTTTGGAGCACTCTTTCCATTGAACCCTGCCACATTTGTTTGGCAGAAATGAATTGTGCCAAGACAGAAAACTAGGATCAGAAAATAACAGAAACACATTCCATCAACTGCCCAATACAAGTTTAAATGGAAAATAAAAGGATCCTGATGGCCGCTTTCATCCTTCATATGACAGGGATTCCATTTCCTAAGGCCCTCTTCTTTAACATGAGTTTGATCTGAGCATGCTAACATGTCTCTTTTCAAATTGCATTCATGAGGTACAAAAGTGGTACATACAGCAGAGTCCTTCTCTTGGCTGGAATCTGGTATAAGAACCTGCTGTGGTATTAGGCTTATTTTTGTTTTATTCCTTTTTGTTTTGTGGCTTACTTGTTATTCAAGTAAATTCTCCAGAAACACATAAAACTCATTACTGTTGAGTTAGTACTGAATCCAAGTGATCCCTTGTGGGTTTCTGTGTCTGTAACTGTTTAGAGGAGTAGACAGTCCAGTCTTCCTCCTTCATCCTTACTGGTGATTTTGAACTGTCAACCAAGCAGATCTCAGCTCAACATTTAACTACTACATGACCAGGACTCCACTTTTATTAACTAGTCACCCCTAAATGTTTGAAACACATGCAGTCTCTCTCCAGGGTCTGATACCCCCTTAATATCATGTCCAGTATTAGTGAGACTAAAGCTGACCATACTATCTTCCAACAAGCATTCTAGGTGTACTTCTTCTAAGGCAGATTTGTTCACCCTTCTGGCAGTCAGTGGTTTTCAACTTAGTTTACTAAAATCAATTACGTATAAACTCAGATACTCTCTCGCACACAAACACATGGGTGTGGTAAATCTCTTTTCGACATCTCCCCCACAATAATTTGAACCTGTGTCTAGATTATTTTCCTGGATTGGAAGGGAGGTCGAGTGAAAAAGTTATTTTAATGCAGTCAGAAGACATATTTCTTCCATAAACCCATCCGCTGACCTTGAGGACATTGTTCAACTCACATTTTATACATTCTGGTCTGAAAAACACAATGCCAGCAGTTTAAAACTCCCAGGCAAATTGTTGGAGACAGGTCAGGATTTCCAATCCCTTAAGAGTTACAATCTTAGAAACCTACAGCAGCAGTTCTATCCTGCCCTATGCAGTCACTGTGAATCGGCATTGATTCACTGGAAGTGAGTTTATTTAGAACCTTAAGGAATATAGTTCTAATTGGGCACGAATGGGTCTCTATCAATGAGAACTGAGTTAAGGTCACAGGTTGGTTTCTTGGATTTTGCTCATACATTTTTCCTAAATAGGAAATTTGTGACCATGCCATGTTCTTCTCTACCCAGAATCTTGACCTTTCTCTTCTTAGGCAATGGTTATATGTAAAAAAAAATATGTGTCCAAGAGAACTTATGGATTTCTTGGCTCTATCTTTATGCAGAAGTTAGAAAGTTCCCTCTGAATGAGTACTGGTATATCAAGTTCCCATTGGATTTCTGATGGCTAATTTTTCAGAAGTTGATCTCAAAGCCTCAGGCAGCTCTGGAGGGCTTTTGAACTGCCACCCTTCCCAACAGCAACTGAGTTCATAAATTATTTGCAACAGCACTCACTAACTCCCGAGTTTTATTTTGTTACAGACTATGACTCATCCCTGTATGCTAAAATATAAATGCCAAAACACCTGTCAGACAATTTAAAAGATTATATGAGGGCAGTAAACATTTTATCAGTTGTGGTAAATGAGGAAATATCTAAGGAAATTAAGAGAATGACAAAATACTAAAAGGTGCTAAGTCCAGAAATAGAAAACTTCAAACTGTCGAAAGATGTGAGATCCATTGATTTCTTTCCTCCACCCCCTTATAAAATGGTTTGTGTAATTTTAAAAATGGTTTAGAGATTCACAAGAGATTACATAAAATTCTATATTTCCTTGACTATAAGACTCACCATGATTCATTCAGCAATAAATTTTCAACCACTTATGAGAAAATGCATTACAATAAACTTTAAAAAACTCAAAGGTGTGGTGAAAATTTGCTTTAAAGTGCTCACTTTTTCCGGAGTTGACCCCTTATGCTATTAAACTGCTTTGGTGAATTATTTTCTCAAGGGGAATATCTGCCCAGCATGCTGTCACTGTTTCAAAACATTGTTGTATCACTAAATACAATTTCTGAATCATAAACAATAACCCTAGAGATGGCAGAGACACAGACGTCTTAAAGGTCAATGATTTTGCCTAATTGACAAAGAAAGATATTTCGCTCCATTTCTTAAAACTAGGTGTGTAGCTGAAGGTTCATGATAGCAAAGCAAAATCAAGAACCTTCTGGGGTTAGGGTTTTTGTTCATGCAATGGCTCTTTTCCTGTTTGCTAAGTTAAATCGAAAATCATCTTTGCTCTGCTATAGGAAGACAGTTACAAAAATAGACTTTTCTCTCAGACTGTTGAATGACTACTAAAGGAATAAAGTTTAATACTTTCAATAGACTCAGTAACAATTAATGGCAAGGAGAACAATCTATATCTATACCTTTACATCTACATTTACCTGCCTATCTATTGTATCAGAGTCTTTCCATACACAGGGAGAATGCTAAAAGAATAAATCATCAGAAGCAATAAAGTCCACACGGAAGAAGCACACCAGCCTGTGTGATCATGAGGTGGTGAAGGGATCCGGTATCAGGCATCAATGAGCTAAAATTATATTATTATTAATGAGGGGGAGTACAGATTGGGGACCCAAAGCCCATCAATAGGTGAGTTAACATCCTTTTGCAGAGGGGTTACAAGGAGGAGATGAGCCAGTTAAGATACAGGGTAGGAGCAGTGAAATATGCAACCTTCCTCTAGTTCCCATTGCTGCCTCCCACCCACTATCATGACCCCAATTCTACCACATAAAACCAGCTAGACCAGGAGATGTACAGTGAAGTTGGAAATATGGGAAACTTAGGATAGATGATCCATCAAGACTAATAATAGGAGTGGTAATACTAGGAGAGTGGAGGGATGGAGGAATAGAAAGGGAGAACCAACTTCAGGGATCTACACGTAGCCTCCTCTCTGGGGCACAGACAACAGGGAAGTGAGTGTTGGGACATATTGTACAGTGTACAGGATGAAAAAATAATTTGTAAATTACTAAGGGTTCAGGGGAAGGGGGGGAGGAAGGGTAATATAGGGAGCTGATAATGGTGGCCTGGAGGGAGGGAGAATGTTTTGAGAGTGATGATGGCAATGGGTGTGTAAAA